>CAUOFW020008591.1:0-117500 GCA_963454935.2 Ilex paraguariensis
ACAAGAGAATTACCAGTCTTGGCAAAATAACGACCGACTTGCGCGATATACCATGCAAGCAAACATGCAAGATGACCTTATTCCTGAATTTGAGAATTACTTCATAGCTCTCGCCATGTGGAAGACCCTCAAAGTGAAGTTTGATATTACTTCTCTTGTTAGACTTCATGGTTTGACCATGAGGTTCGACTCGTATCAAAAGAAGCCAGGGCATACAATAAAACAACATCTGAGGGTTATGGCCTCTATGATACGTGATTTAGATGTTGTTGGTCATGTGTTGACCAATGAACAACAAGTTCAAGTTGTACTTCATTCTCTTCCACCATCATGGGAGTATATGAAATGAAACATGATGCATAATGAGAGTGTGAAAAAATTTGAGAATGTATCGCACCACCTTGAGCTTGAGGCTAAGTGCTTGGAGGCTACCAAAGGTGAGAGTAGCTCTTATGTGGCTAAAGTTGGCACGCGTAAGACCTTCGAGTCCAAGCGCAAGCGCGGTGAAAATAAGTCTGATGCTCAAACTTGGGCTAGTCACTCTAGTTATAACAAACACCAACAGGGTAAAAGAGCTAGTAAGAAGAATAAAACCAACATGATCTGTTATAACTGCAACTAGAAGGGTCACTTCCCTCGTGAATGCACTGAGTCGAAGAAGGTACTCATTAGTTCTGTCTCTCGTATTGACTATTTAGTTACTAGTCAAGTTTTTGTTGCTCCGTTTCCTAATTCGTGGATTATAAACTCAGGAGCAATAGACCACATAACAAGACACATATTCGAATTTTGGAGTACCGTCGAGTTCCAGCTGGAAGGAAATGAATTTACAAGGGGAATGAGACCAGTATAGATGTGCTTGGGATTGGCACATACAAACTAGAATTGCGACACGGGCGCACTCTATACCTTCATGATGTATTATATGCTCCAGGAATCCAATGAAATTTGTTGTCAATTACTAACTTAATGAGACTAGGTTTTATTTTTCGTTTTGAAGGCCAACATGTTGGCATTTATAAGGGAACTACATTCTATAGATCTGGTTATACCACATATGGTTTTATTGTATTAGATATTGATCATTCTAGTAATGAAACTTATTCTTATGTTACATCTATGGATAGTGTTGATTCTATTAGATGGCATGCTAGATTAGGTCATATTAAGCAAGATAGAATGTATAGACTAACTAGAGAGGGATTTTTGGGCCCACTTGGAAACATCAACTTGCCCACATACGAAAATTGTCTCGTAGGTAAGGCAACTAGAAAATCATTTGGTAAGGTCAAAAGAACATCTATTCCATTGCAATTAATACACTCAGATATATGTGGCACAATGAATGTGAAGGCAAGACATGGTGCATCCTATTTCATCACTTTTATAGATGACTTTACGCACTTCAGTCATGTCTATTTGATTTCTCACAAGTCTGAAGCATAGGATTGCTTTAAACATTACATTAAAGAAGTTAAGAATCAACGAGACAGTAACATTAAGGTTCTTAGAACTGATTGAGGTCGCGAGTATCTATCTAAATAGTTTAAAGAGTTGTGTGAAGAAAAATGAATAATTAGACAATTGACAATACCCAACACAGCGCAATAAAATGGTGTAACGGAGTGACGAAATCACACCTTGCTTGATATGGTTAGGTCTATGATGGCACAAGCTCATCTTCAGATTTCATATTGGAGAGATGCTTTATTGACTACTGTTTATATCCTTAACCGAGTGCTTTCTAAATTAGTTCCTTCTACCCCGTATGAGTTTTGGACTGGTGCAAAACCTGACTTAACTAATTTAAGAAAATGGGGTTCAATGGCTTATGTACACAATATTTCTCATAAATATGGGAAGTTATGTCCTAGAGGGAAGAAATGTATCTTCATCTACTATTCTGAGGTTATGTGTTTATAAGTGAACAGCTTGATGGAAGAGTAGCTGAAATTGAGTTACGGGATGCAATTTTTCTTGAAAAGGATTCCTCTAGGAGAGGAAATGTGTCTAAAGGAATAGAACTCTATGAATTCGATGATCCCCAAAGAGATATACCCACTAGCCAAGTAGAGATCAAGAAAATGGTTTTGTCACCTCCTAAGGACAGTGGGAATGATATACTCAATGGTGGATCAGTTCCAATAGATGTAGATCCATACGACGCAGAGTTACATAGAAATAAACGTGGAAACATCCCTCGACGTCATTTTAAGATTGAAGGGGAAGCTTTCAAAGTTGCACCACATAATGATGTCGAACCTAAAAATACTGAGAAGCTCTATCATCAACTGCTAGTAATGAGTGGATAGCTGCAATGAATAACGAGACGGAGTCAATAAAGGCTAATCAAGTCTAGGACTTGGTTGACCTTTCGCCTAGGCACAAGGCCATTGGGAACAAATGGGTTGTCAAAATTAAGCACAAGGCAGATGGATCTATAGAAAGATATAAGGTTCGCCTAGTGACAAAAGGTTATAATCAGAGAAAGGGTGTGGACTACAAGAAAACATTTTCTCTAGTTGTAAGGTTTGCCTCAATTCGCATGATTCTAGCTATTGTCGCACATTTAGATTTAGAACTATATCAAAAGGACGTTAAAACTGCATTTCTTAATGGAGAACTGGATGAGGAGATCTACACGGATCAACTTGAGAACTTCGTGGTGGTGGGTCAATAGAACAAAGTTTGTAAACTCCAACAATCCATTTATGGTCTGAAGCAGTCATCTAGACAGTGGTATCTAAGGTTTCATCGAGCTATCACTTCAAATGAGTTTACGATGATCAATGAAGACCATTGTGTGTATGTTAAACGATCTAAAGATAACTTCTTAATTCTATCTTTGTATGTTGACGATATTTTATTGGTTGAAAATAATAAGGAGATGATTATCACTACTCAAAAGTGGTTGTCCTTAACATTTGAGATGAAGGACTTGGGCGAAGCAAGTTATGTGCCTAGAGTTAAGATCCTGAGGTATCATTCTAAGAAACTTCTTGGTTTGTCTCAAGAGACTTACATTAAAAAGGTTCTTGAACGATTCCAAATGCATAACTGCAAACCCATAGACAGTCTTGTAGCGAAAGACGAGAGCCTAAGTCTAAAGATGTGCCCTAAGTCTCTTGAGGAATAAGAAAAGATGGCTCATGTTCCCTATGCCATTGCTGTAGGTAGCTTAATAAATGTTATGATGCGTACCCGTCCCGATATTTGCTATATAGTAGGCCTAGTTAGTCGTTTTCAGTCAAATTCTGTAACAGCTCATTGAAAGGAAGTCAAAAAGATAATACAATATCTCAAGGGGACTTCAAATTATATGTTATGCTACCAGCCTCCAGATTTACAGATGGTTGGTTATAGCGATGTTGATTGGGGTGGTGACATAGATGAACGCAAGTCCACATCAGGTATGCTTTCTTACTTAATGGTCGGGCCATTACATTAAGTAGTAAAAAGTAATCATGCATATCTTTATCCACAATTGATGCAGAATACGTGGATTTTTCTGCTGCTATACAAGAAGTTGTTGTTAAGAAGGTTCTTTCAACATCTCTAGTTTAATAGGCTCCCTACTAGGTCGATTGGATTCTTCCTAGAACTCAGGAAATCTTTCCTTTCTCATTTCATTGGAGGAAGGACTCTAGGAAATTTGTCACTTTTCTCCTCAATATCAAGTAGACGAACGAAGAGATTCTCAGGCAGTATGTAGTAAGGTTTATGGAAGAGTCCCTCTAGATAGGTGATGTTGATGGCAAGATGGCTTTGATAACCTTCATAAGTGGACTCATGTCCACTAGGTTCTATTTCTCTGTGCCCAAACATTCCCTCAAAACTATGGCGGAGCTCCTTATAGAGTTTAGAGTCATATGAATGCAAAGGATGTGGTCAACGCGAAGAATTGTGCGGAAGGCTCAACCTATGAGAAGAAGAGGAATAGTCAAGAAAAGTCAGATAAAGTAAATACTTCAAAGAAGCGGAAAGCTGATCATGTCCCATTTAGGAATAGGTTAGGCCACTGTTTACCCGCATCAAAAGCTTAGGCGTACACTCCCCTGGACGATCGAATTGAAAAAGTTCTTTTTCAAGTGGAAAATGACAACCTCCTGAAGTGTCCTAAAAAGCTCAGAACACATCATAACAAACGAGACAGAGATAAGTATTATCGTTTCCACTGAGACCAGGGGCACGATACTGAAGAGTGTTTCACCCTTCGAGATCAGATTAAGGGGCTGATCCAGAGGGACCATCTTAGAAGATTTGTAGAAAGGAACCACCAAGAGGAAAGAGCCTATCTAGAATCTCAAGAATATCAACAATCAATGGGGAAAATCAAGGTGATTTCTAGAGGATTTGCTTAATGAGGAAAAAGAAGCTCGGCGAGGAAAGCTTATGCCCAGAGAGGTCGGATAGAGGAGCAAGAAATCAACCTTGTTCAACTGGAAAAGGTTTCCTGAAAAAATCCTCCTATCACATTCACAAATGAAGATCTCAAGGGAGTCTACACTCCACACGATGATCCTATGGTGATTGGATGCCGCCGTCAAGTGCATTAAAAAGGGTTTTGTTGGATTAAAAGATTAATCTTAGTCGTACAAATATAAAATGGTGAGGTGGCAACATATTATTTTTTTAACTACTGAGATCCTCCAATTCGATGGTAATTGGATAGGAGGATCTATTATAGGTGACAGATAATTACTAGTGCTAATTAAATGGACACATGACTTATAATTAGTATGTTGTGAAAAGTTTTTACTCGTAAGATCTCCTTCAATCAAGAAAACTATTACAGATGTATTACTAAAGACCAATGTTGTTAGTATCGTATAATTTGCAATACGTATCATACGGTACGTTACGATACAGAGGTAGAACGATACGAATCGTAGTTATGTATTGTTTTTGTATCGTATACACGATTTGTTTTTAAGATACGATACGACTGATACGCACAAAACCTATTTTTTTTTTTGTGTTTGAAGTTTGAATTAGTGAACTATGGTTGTGAACTTTGCATTATAATATTAGTGAATTATGTTGATGACTTGAATAGTTAGTGGAATATTAATGAAATGTTATATTTTTATTAGTGTATAATTTTTTTCAAAGGTATATATATTTTATTATTATTTATTTAAAATTACACCGTATCTTACAATACATGATACGATACACTATTTTTAAAAAACGATACGCCTTCCGATACATGATTTGATAATTATGCTAAACACTTTTCAAAGTGTGGAATCTCAAATTTTCAAATGGATTGATAGATAGTTTGATCTGTTTCGATTGATTGAATACTTTTTCAATGGTTCAAAATTGACAAATATCATTCCTGAAAATTAGGCTTCTTTTAGATTTTAGAGGAGTAGATATGAAATTGGATAAATATTAAAGACACCAATTCAACTGAATTCTTCTTTGCCTGAAAATTAGGTTTCTTTTAGATTTTAGAGGAGTAGATATGAAATGGGATAAATATTAAAGACTTCAATTCAACTGAATTCTTCTTTGCCTCGCGTGATTGGGTTGGGTTTAGAACACGTTAGTTGGAATGACATTTTTATTCTAAAAGTATCAGTTTCACTTGACATTTTCTAAAATTATTGGGTCCTTTTAAGAATTATTTTTCCAAACTGTCAGAAATTGGTAAAAAGCTGGTAGATCTAGACTTCTATCAAAATCCGCATGTGGAAAATACCAAATTCAGATCCCCCATTTTTTTTTTTATTTTTGGTCATTCAGATTCTTCATTGGGTGTTCTAGAAAAATGTAGAAAGACATAATTGGTCAAGAAATTCGGGTTGTCAAAGTTAGATTCTCCATATTATTCATGTAAACTCTCCCTATTCATTAGTAAAAGAAATTAACTGTAGGGAACCTTTTATTTTCCTGTGGAAAACTTTAATTTCATCTGATGATCACTTTATTGAATTCCCTACCAAGCAAGGCTAGTGTTTTTCTGAGGTGCTCCGGAGGAAAAACCAAAATTAAGCATATGCTAAAATGAGTATTCAAAGCTGGCCCCTATTAAGCATATGCTTGTGTGTACCACCATTACAAATAGAGTAACGTTATAAAAACTTACTCAAGGACTTAATTCAATATCGATATTGGATTAGACGTAAGTTTTAATGGTAAATGACACTCAATTTAAATTCAATTATTAGATTAAATTAGGTTCTCAAATTAAGTAAAAAGAGTTGAGATTGACCTCTCTAAGCCTACGGTATTGGTATCGCCGCATGTGCCAAGATTTATGTGTTTACTTTGGTTTGGGTGATTTACAATTATTGATTGAAAATGGCCAGTATTGAGAAATAATAAAATAAAATAAAAATATTTACATGTGTAACATTTTTAATGAATAAAAATTTAGGTAAGAGCAATTTTTGAATGAGTCTTTAACTCCCCCAAGTGGCACCGGCATATGCATACCCAATGAAAAGTTACCAGGAGATTAACTTGTGTGACTGACAAACTGTATTTTTCAAGAATAATTCTTGAAAGCTGGTTAATGACAAACATTCCTCAGAAATATAAAATCATTTAACTGTGACAACATGAAAATTTCTCTATGGATCCTCTCTATAAATATCATCGTTTCTTACTCTTAAGAAGCAGAACAAGGGTGGTCTGTGTTATAGAGAGAGAGTGAGAGATATGGAGATAGTGAACAGGAGTGAGAAAGCCGAATTCGAAAGCAACGGCTGCAAAGGTGAGATAGCGTTTTCGAACTCATTTGGAAAAGACGGATGTGGTATCTGCAGGAAGCCGGAGTTTAAACCCAAGAGCGGAAGCCCGATTCCAGCGAAGAGGAAGCTAGTGAAGACGATGATGGTTGTGTTTTTGGGGCAATTACTTGCTTCCCCTGTCACAAACAAGAAAAAGCTACCAAAAGATCAATCTTCCTCAATTTAAGTCTGCCAAATTTGAGTATGCATTTATCAAATACATTAAAAATAGACTTCATGGTATTGCCCTTGTAATATTAATGAGGCAATCACTTCCTTTAGTGATGAATTGATATGTTAGTGGTACTTGTTTAGAGGAAACAAGATTTGTTAGTGATGTACTCCTCTCTCTCTCTCTCTCTCTCTCTCTCTCTCTGTTTGTGTGTGTGTGTTCTTGTGTTTAATGCATGAAATCTATTGTCTTTACTCTTATTATCAGGTTCTACAAGAAACAGTTTCCTATTGGTAAATAGACTAAATTGTATTTCCAAAGTAATCTTTTGAGTACAGAAGCAGAGTTGCTCTCTAATAGACTGCTAAAAAAAAGGGCAACTAAACAGACTTCCACCACAGCCTTAACAGGAAGACCAAAAGCAAAATGAAATATGTGGTGAGTGCTGAGTAACCGGCACCTTCTCTTTGTATACAGATGTGACAAAGATGATGTTAAAACAAATGATGTCATTTATTCTACAAAATATTGCGCAATATTTTCTCATAGTTGAACAAAAATCAAATAAAATAATACAAAAGGTGGGGCTATTTTTACCCCCCCCACCCCCAAATCTCCGTTTTCACCTTATTAAACTCTAAATAATAAAACTACTAAACACACTTTTTTTATACTTACTCCATTGTTAACTAAGTCTACGGGTGCAACTTGAACAAGCCAACCCTAATCAAACTCAAAAGAAATTATTATCCCTTATTTCAATTTTCACCTTTCGAATTTCTTTCTATACCACATCTCACACAACCTATACAAAAATATACCCAACTTAATTATTTAATATAAATTTCTCAAGTGATATTCAAGTTGGTTTTAGGTTCAAATTTATTTTATTTTGCTGCACATGTTTTTGTTATATATATAGGGTTTAATTATACTATTTTTTTGTATAAAAAGTATTTATACTGTTTTTCATCTAAGTTACTGTTTATTTATTTAATTTTTTTTAAGAGAAATTCACATGGAATGATTAAAAAATAAAAAAGTATTTGAGTGAAGGCTTATCTATTTTTATTTTATTTTTTTGTTAACATTCAAAAAATATTTTTTTATATATTTTATTAAGAATTTAGTTGTTTGTAACCTAGCACATCAAGACATGATTAAGAAAAACTATTTTATGATTTTTATATTTTCGTTAAATATTGCACAAGTTTGGTTTAGACATTAACGGCGGGGGGGAGGGGATTTAGAAAATAGTCCAGTAAATATAGTAAATGTGGATTTAATAGTTTTATAATTGAGAGTTTAGTAAGATGGATAAAAATATTTGTGGGATAAAAATAAGGGTTAATTGCAAATTGTATCTCAAAAGATCGTTCGAATCTCAATTTGCATTCTTAAAGATCAAAAATCTTAATTTGTACCCTTAAATATAGAAATTCATATCAATGTACACCCCCAAAGATTAAAAATCTCAATGTGCACCCTCAAAGATAGAAATTTGTATCAATGAACACTTAAAACTAACCGTTGTCAATTTGCTGCTTAAAACTAAATTGATAAATTATATCTAGATCCCCTCATGCTTGTTACTTAATCATTTGGAGCCCTTCACAAAATAAAGAGTAATATAAAATTATAATTTTTTTATTAGAATAAGATCACATTTTTTAACGATTATAAAATCCTAATAAAAATACTCTCAATCTAAAATGTCCCCTCAATTGGGCATTCAAATAATTATGTTTAAGTGATATATTACATTGAATATAAAAAATATTATATAAATATCTACATTCTATTAGACATTCAAATGATAAGTTTAATTTTAAAGTTTAGAGTATATCGAACCTACAAAATAAAAGGTAATATGCAATAATCTTACTCTAATTCAAATTGGGGTGTTTATAATAAAAATTGTGTGCCAGCTGCCATTACTTTAATCGGTTACTGCTGAAAATCAAATGGCAGACAAATTTTATTCCAAGAATCTAATATTTCATCTGCTGCCTTGGCACTCAATATCTGTCTGATCATCTCTATCTTTTATTTGGTCTATATCCAATAATGTAATGCTAGTTGTCATAATTTATCCATCTTATTTGTTGATTTAATATAATATAATCGTTAAAGTGACAATAAATTATATATAAAATTAAAATTTGTTATTAATGCAACAGTTATAATGAATTAAACCAATACAATAAATTAATAAATTACGTTCAAATAATATTATTTTTTGAAATATAATCTTCACATAAATTTTCAGGGTTAAATTGAATAACATATAAGTGATTGATGGTTGATTAAAGAGACGTCTAATCGATCTCTCCTATCTCTCTCTCTCTCTATATATATATGTGTGTGTGTGTGTGTGAAAGTTAAATTATCAATTTATAAAAGAATAGCAACAAACAAAATTAATCTATTTTTTATCCATTTTGATCAAATGGTACAAAATTTATCTCAATTTTTTTCAATCTTTTTTTTTCCTAATCGATCTCTTTATACGAATTCAATATTAGACAACTCAATCAACAAACTTTTAAATATTAGACAACTCTATTAATTCACATCCACCTATCTCTTATTTTCTATCTATTCATTTTAATTTTAAAATACATAATCAAAAAAATAAAAATAAATCATTATATAAATATTATACGATTAATGCTTAATTTTGGGTATTGTAAAATGACTTCAAGTACAAATTATCATTGGTGTCTATATATATATATATATATATGATTGTCTAAAAGTGAATTTGTTTGGGTATTGTCTTCGATCGATGGTCACTAGAATCTAATACCCTATAAATGGAGAGAGGAACAGAATCTCGTCCTTGGGAAAATGATTTATTAAACCTAACTATTCTCAAGTTCCATCAATTTTTGTTTTTGAAAAGTCATTCATGTACCTATATGATGTAGAAATATCATTCTTGTTATCGTACTTTTATTTTTCATATAATGAAAACGCATCACACGTGTGTGTGTATATATATATACTGTGTTACTTTATTATTTTATCAATTAATAGTTACATTAAAAATCAAAATTAATGATTCAAATTAATTTTAGGCATGCGCGATAACCTTATCCTAATCCATTACGAGAAAAAACGTTGGTGAACAAGCATACAAGGTGGTACCCTACACAAAAAAAAATAGCTATCACTATGCAAATGGGTGTAAGAAAAGGCTCAACTCATACCAAATTCCAATGATCAAAGTTTAAAGGTACAATTGATAGGGTTGAACCGACAAAGTCTTTGTCGTTCATCATTAGCTTTACCTTTGAATAGATTACCTCATCAAATAACTTGAGCCCATATGCCGGAAAATGTAAACTAAATTTCATCATATTTTAACACTTTTGTAAGATACATATTTACAGGGCGGAGTTAAAAATTATATCTATGGTGGGAACTTTACTTAGAAACTTTAATTTTCCTCTCAATTAATAAAAAAATATATGTATTCAAATTTATTATATTGTATTTGATAATTCATAAAATAAAAAAAATGCATCAAATGTGGGTAAATATAATGTATACAAATAACAAAAAAAAACAAATTACAATTCTTTACGACAATTGAGGCAAACAGAATAAAAGATGCTAATGATGCACAAATATTATGAACTACCTGTCAAGTGATTAGTAATTAATGCAATAATTAAATAAAAAGAGAGTAACTCAAGCAAGATAAAGATGTAGAGTAGTTCGGTCAACATTAAGTCTACTATGAAGGGTTAAGGTGGCCTGGGTATTTTATTACTTTGAGGAGTGCAGGGAGAGTATGGAGATACAAGCAATGAGAGAGAGATAAGGGTGATCACAAATGTGCTCGATGCCCCCCATGTGCTGGCGGGGTTTACAATTTATAGTGGCTCTCAAAAGACTGAGGCGCATTTTCAGTAACTAATTGGTGAATCTGGTAGAGCTGACGCTATTTTTTCAACGAATGAGACAGTTATAAAGCTCCCCTTAAGATCAGGTCAAAGGATGACGTGGGGGTTAATTTCTTCTAAGGCAGGGGGTGGATGAGGCTCTTGAATGACTTTGCATACTCCCTTGATGATGTAGCTTCTCAAAACCTGATGAGCTTGACTGTGTGTGGACCTCCCTTGGGCTGGACCCATTGGATTTCTTCAAGTTGGGCTCTTTATTCAGACTGGGCTTATAACATAAATTGGGTCATTGGGCTTGATCCATCATTTACCCCTCAATGTCTTGTGTCCAATAAAACTTGGAGAAGAGGACATTTGATTGAACCTGGATTTCAGCTGACGGAGACTCCCTTTGATTGACAACTCTTTCCCTTCCTGATATACAAACTCCTTTTGTCTATAAGACATCTTCAGCTATATAAACTCCCCCACGTTTATCTCCTTATAGGATTTGGAAAAAACACTAGGCCATAAATTGGGGGTTCTTCCTTGACCCTCATTTGATTCATCTTAAGGGAGGATTCTTTTCGAGATACTCAAGAAATCAAGCAAGATGAGAGAGGTTTGTGACTTTGTCCTAGAGATGAGTGCTCAGATATTAAATGAAGGAGAAGGGACGCGAGGTAGAGTGACTGGTGTCGATGCAAGAGGCCAAGCATCCTTTGTCGAGGCAAAGGGGCTAGTTAGCACCGAAGAGGAAGGGATCCAACATGGCAGGGTGACCCAAGATGGTGAGGAAGCCCAACTACATGCCGAAAGCCAGGCGATCCAAGTGGGTGCCGCTGGTGAGGCAACCCAGCTACAAGCCGAAAGCCAAGCAACATAGGTGGGCACCGCTAGCAAAGCAGCCCGGTTGGTCGCCAAAGGCTAGACGACCTAAGTGGTCCCCGCTGGTGTGGCGATCCAACTAGGTGGCGAAGCGCCATGGACGCTAGGGAACCCTGCTTGTCACGGTGGAGGAGCGTTGGGTGATGGGCACTGGTGGTGGAGCCCGCAGGTGGTGGCGTTAGAGCCAAGCAATGTCCATGGTGGGTGTTACTCACGGAACCTTAGAGCTTGGGCACAGGGCTATGGTGGGTGATTTGCCGGGAAATGCTAGTGATTTTGGCAATAGAAACTCCAGGCAAATGGTGGATGGCATGACTCGTTCAGGTAAAACTCCACCTAGTCATGTCCCTTAATGTTCTACTGGTAATGGCCTAGCCAATATATCTAAACACCAAGGAAAGGTAGTTCTTGATGATGATGGGTCCAAAGTAAGTACCATTTCTAGTACTCTCAATACTGATGCTGACATTCTCTAGCTTGTTTCTACTTATAACATTCTTCCAACAATGCTATGTTGTAGAGCTAAAATTGGTGAGCCTATCTGTGATGACTCCTCTAGTGATATTGATTTTTATGAGGAGCTTCTTGAGGCTAGGCTGAGGTTTCCCATGCCTTCCTCCATTTGTCGCATTCTTCATTGTTTTTCACTTGCGCTAGCACACTTGACGTTCAATGGTTGGAGAGTTCTGCTGGAATTCCTTGCACTATGGAGGAAGGTGCATCATGAAGATGCTACTCCTGAAGAATTTTGTGCGGCCTATACTTTGAGTGAGACTCCTGCTCCCAATCATGGTTGATATTACTTCACTCCGAGGAGAGGAAAGTTGATTGTTGGACTGCACTAAAATTGTCATAGCTGGAAAGTTCGCTTCTTCTTTGTTAGTGGAGAATGGGCTTCAGAAGCTAACAGTGCTTTGGTACCAGTGAGATGAGATACTCCCAAAAGGATTGGTATGCCTACTCTTATTCTCTTTCCTTTGCCTTTTGCAAATGTGTACTCATCACATTCCCTACAGGCTCAGCAGTGCTTTCAAAAGATCAAGAATGGAAGTTACAAGCTATGAGGGCTCACCCCGTGAAGGAATTTGGAGCTCTCATGCAAAAAGAGGGTGGAGCTAAAGACTCTCCTACAGGCAGTGCTAGGGACGGTGCACCCTTTTCTAGACCTAGATGTTCTTCTTTAAAGAGAAAGGGTATGTTGATTCCCTTATATTCTCCTCTTTTCCTCGATTTTTCATAGGATAACACTTTTATCCTTCTGTAGTTGATAGGACAGTGGTGGAGTCCCATTATTCCACTAGAAGTTCTCCTCTTCCTAAGGTGGTGAGGATGAATGATGCCCTGGCGAGCCTATCTCAGATGACCCCTCCAGTGGTGCCTCCTCAGTCAACGACTTCTTCAGAGGTGACCGTCACTCTAGAAACTCCCCTATTGGCCACACCTTCTGCCCCCCACTCATCGACTCCTCCTGCATGGACTTCTACAAGAGCACTTGCTCAGAATAGCTCCATGTTGGGTGATATACGAATCGTTAGGGAGCAACTTGGGAGGTTTGTGTTTTCAGCAGACATTAATGAGGTTAATGCTCGGGGCACTAAGGGTGTCATCGACACTTTTCTAGAAGGTCTGGCTCAGGTAAGAGTTTGTTTTCTCCCTTTCTCCAACCCTTCCTTAGGTACTAACATTCTTTCATCTTCCTCAAGTTTCTGCTGCATCTATGTGTCTCTTTTCAAGAGTTGTTCATTTTAGCTTAGCTAAAGTAGATTCATGATGTTGTGCAGAATGAGCTTCTTATTGCTCAGGGGAGAATTGCTGGGCTTAAAGCTAAGGGTAGAGCTTTCTAGGCTGAGCTTATGGCAAGCCGTGAGAGGGTTGTGCTCAGTGAGGCTGCTTGCACGAGGGCTAAAGCAGAGGTGAAGGCAGCTCGCGAGAGGGTTTTTTGGGCTGAGACAGATCTATTATTGGCTCATGAGAGGGCTGTCAAGGTTGAGGCTGATTTAGAGAGTGGCCTCGCAAATGCCTTCAATGATGGCTAAGAGGAGTTTCGAAAAAAGATTTCTGTTGTTTTCCCTAATATTGACCTTTCAGGCGTGTGTGCCATATGAGGTGCCTAATGTTGATGGTGATGATGACTCTGACAGTGCTAGGGGCGAGGACGAGAACGAGGAGGATGGTGGGCATGAGAGTTGTTAGAGTGCTGGGGAATTTTTTATTTTTTTTATTTTTGTAGGAAGGTAGTGTGTAGCCTCATTTTTTAAAAGTGGTTTTTTGCCACTAATGTTCTTTTGAAATAGAATGTAAGAATGCAAAGAACTTTGAAGTAAATTTAGAAAATTTTATTCGGTGACTGCTTATGCTAAGCAATGGTGGGGCAATAATAACCAAAAAAAGGTATAAGAAATAAAATCAAGTTCCCCAAATTTACTACTTCTACTTTCCTAAGGTGTAATTGGTAGTACCTCTTCAGGTGTTTAGCATTCCATGGATGGGATAAGACCTTCCCCATGGAATTCTGAATCTTGTAGGTATTTGGTCTTACTACTTCTGTTATGAGGTAGGGTCCTTCCCAATTTGGTCCGATCTTCCTTTCTCGCGAATCCTTCGTGGTGAGGATTACTTTCTTAAGGACTACGTCTCCTAGTTGGAAGGAACGAAGCTTCACCCTCAAGTTGTAGTATCTCGCCGTGCAGCACTTGTACTCCGCATTCTGCACCATCACCATCTTTCTTTCCTCCTCCACCAAGTCGAGTTTGACGTGGAGTCCTTCCTCATTGGTGATGGGATTGTGGTGTTGGACCCTTAGAGAATGTACCCTGATTTCCACCGGCGAGTGAGAAAAAAGTTTCTATAGTCGGAGACTTTGGTGTCATTCGGTAGGCCTATAATACACCTGAGAGTTCTTCAACCCAAAGTCCCTTTGCTTTTTTTAGCCTTGTCTTTATGTTGCGTAGTACTGTTTTGATTGTGACCTCTGTCTGCCCATTCGCTTGAGAGTGCGCTGAGTTGGAATGAGGCTACTTTATTTAGAGGTCGGTGTAGAATGAGTTTAGGAGCTTGTTGTTGAATTGCTTGGCATTGTTGTTAACTATGGCATGGGGTACTTCAAAGCGGCAGACCAGGTTCTTCCAAATAAAATCCTTGAACTTTGCGTCAATTATCTTTGCTAAGGATTCGGCCTCCACCCACTTTGTGAAGTAGTCGATAGTTACTACCACAAACTTGCACTGCTCCCTTGCTTAGAGTTAAAGGGCCTAAGGTGTCGATGCCCCATTTGGAGAAGGGTTATGGACTTGTGATAGCTATCACCTTTTCTGGTGGCTATCTGGGCATAGTGGCGAAGTGCTGGCACTTGTCACATTTCCTGGTGAACTCCTTGGTATCCCTCACCATGTTAGGCCAGAAATAACACTATCTGAGTGCCTTGTGGGCATGAAAGCTTCCTCCAGAGTGATTTCCACAAACTTCTTCATGAATCTCTCTTAAGGCATAGTTAGCTTACTCTGGGGAGAGACAACGTAATAATGGTAGGGAGTGGCCCTTTTTGTATAGGATGTCCTGCAAGATCGTGAACTTGGAGGCTCTCATCCTGAGCTTCTTGACTTCCAACGGGTCATCTGACAATGCGCCCTCCTGAAGGTATGCCTTTATTGGGTTCATCCAGTTTGTCATGGCAGATATGAAATTAACGCTAATGGCTTCCACATCTTACCTGCTTGGCTCGAACTAGTGACTAATGAATGTTGGTCCTGGTGGAGCTTCTGAGGATAAGGCAAGCCTAGCAATTGCATCTGCAGCGATATTATCTTCCCTTGGGATGTGATAGATCTGAAAGTAGTGGAACTTAGTCAGCAAGGCTTGCACCATAACGAGGTACTCTTGCATTTTGGTTCTTTTTGCTTCGAACTCACCCCTCACTTGGTTGACTATCAACTAAGAGTCACTATAAGTGTTGAGCTCTTGGGCTCCCATTTCAACTGCCAACCTTAAACCAGAGAGGAGGACTTCATATTCTGCCTCATTATTGGAGGTTATAAAGTGGAGTTTCACGACATACTTGATAGGGGTGCCGTTTGGACTAGTCAGGATTAGGCTTGTTTCACCTCTTTCGCTAGTTAAAGAACCATCAACATAGAGCTTCCAGGGAGGTGGTAGGGAGTGGGCCTTGGAGGCTGTAGAGGACGTTAAGGCACCTGTTGTTGGTGCCAAGACTCCTTGGGCACCCTTGGAGGGCACCATGTTGTCTTGAGCACCAGGTCTTGGCACCTGAGTGTTTGGGTGAGTTTTTGATGAGGCTTCTTGAGGTGTTAAGGGTCCACTACCCTCCTCCTCCACCGGTGTGAGCTCAGCAACAAAATCTGTCAATGCTTGTGCTTTGATGGTTGTCCTTGGTTGGTACTGAACATAGAACTTGCCCAGCTCTACTATCCACTTAAGGAGTCTTCCAGAGACGTCTGACTTCCCCAAAACCCTCTTTAGAGGCTGGTCCGTGACAATGACAATGGTGTGACTCTGGAAGTAATGTCAGAGACACCTTGCTGTTGAGATCAGGGCAAGCGCCAACTTTTTTAACCTTGAATATCTTATTTCTGCTCCTCGGTTTGCCTTGGTCACGTAATAAACAGGCTTTTGTACTCCTTCGTTGTTCTTGATGAGGACGGAGCTTACTGCCAACAGGGAAGTAGAGAGATACAAGTACAAGGTCTCACCTGGCATAGCATGTGAAAGGAGCGAGGGCATAGCCAAAAAAGTTTTAAGCTTTTGAAAAGCTTCTTCTGCCTCAGGTCCCCCACACAAAGGCTTTTCGAAGAATCTTGAAAAAGGGCAAGCACTTATCTGCAGACTTATAAACAAATATGTTGAAGCGCTGGAGCTCATTGGTTGTGGTGGGTGATTTCATGTCCAGGATGACTTTGATCTTGTTAGGATTCACCTCAATTCCCTTCTAATTGGCCATAAAGCCTAAGAACTTTCTTGATCCGATGCCAAAGGCCTAAGACATGACCTGAGAACATCGAAGGTTTCTTGAAGGTGATCTATGTGGTTTGCTGCAACGAGGCTTTTTACTAGCATATCTTCTACGTATACCTCCATTGTTCTCTTGATCTGAGATTGAAACATCTTGTTCACCAGCCGTTGGTAGATTGCTCCCACATTTTTCAGTCCAAAGGCATGACCCTGCAATAGTAGGTCCCATTCAAAATGATGAATGACGTCTTCTCAGGTTTGGGGGATGCATGCTAATCTGGTTATATCTGGAGTATGTCTGGTTATATCTGGAGTATGCGTCTAGAAAGGTGAGTAATTCGTGGCCTGTAGTGGCGTTGATAAGGAGGTCGATTTGCGGCAATGGGTAGCTGTCTTTAGGGCAGGGCATGCCTTGTTAAGTTCAGTGAAGTCGACGCAGAGGTGCCATTTTTCGTTGGCTTTAGTCACCATTACCACATTTGATAGCCAAACAAAATAGGCCATTTCTCCAACTGCTCCATTTTCTATTAGCTTTCCCACTTCTTTGTCCATCACTTGCGCTTTTCAGTGGATATGCTCCTTGTTTTTGGCGAACAGATTTGTAATAAGGGTCAACATTGAGGTGGTGGGTGGTGACCTTAGGGTCGATGCCCTGGAGGTCTTTATGTAACCATGCATAAACATCCATACTGCATATCAAAAAATCTGTAAACTGACGGGCTAAATCTTCGGGAAGGGAGAAGCCAATGTACACTCTTCTGTCTGGATGCTCCTCATCTAGGACCACTGGTGTGAGCTCTTCTACTAGTTCTCCTCTTTCCAAGGTGGTATCATCTCTTAGGTCGAGGACCTCCACTTGCAATATTTTTTGTGGTTTTTTAATCTTCATGGAGGAGACATAACATTCTCTTGCAGCAACTTGATCTCCTCAGACCTCTCCGATTCCATTTGGTGTTGAAAAATGAAGGATCAGATGATAAGTGGAGGGCATAACTCTTAGGGACTTAAGAGCGGGTCACCCCAAAATAACATTGTAGGTTAAAGGGCATACTATCACCAAGAAGTTCACCATGACCATGGAGCTTCGAGGTGCTACACTGGTGGTGACTGACAAGGTGATGGATTCCAGGAGATACACCTTCTCTCCTGAGAATTCGATAAGAAATGACCTGATAGGCTACAGTCTTTCTCTCCCCAGGTTGAGTTAGGCTTCTACGAACAAGATGTCTGTAGAGCTGCCGCTGTCTACAAGAATCCTTCATACTTGGAAGTTGGCGACAGTCATAGTTAGCACCAGCGGGTCGTCTGGGGGGTGCTGAATTCCTACTAAGTCCTTGTCCAAAAAGGATATAACCTCGTCATTTCCTTGCTTGCGTGTCTTGGATGGGCGCAGGTCATCAATGTGCCTATCCTTTTTGGCATGGGCTTTCATGGCTAAGAAGGATTCTCCTCCTCTTGCGAACCCTCTAGAAATGGTATGGATTTCTCCAAGGGGTTGCTAGTCCTCTTGATTATGAGGCGATGGTGGCGCTTGACCCCCACCAGTAACATACTCGCGTAGATGACCACGTTATATGAGTTCTTCAATCTATTTTTTGAGATCATAACAATCGTTTGTGTCATGGTCGTGATCACGATGGAAGAGATAATATTTGTTCGGATTCCTACAGTTTGGGAGAGATTTCATTCTCCCTGGCGACTTTACTGCGGGGTCATCCTAGATCTGGAATAGAATGTGCCCGACAGTGGCGTTGAGGGGAGTGAAGATTTGTCGATCTCTCTGAGGGGTAGGACCAAGTCGATCTTTCGCAGACACCCTTTTTGTCCTGCCTCGCTTGTTTCCACTCTCATTTTTGTTTTCTATGTCTCTTTCCTTTATCTTTTCTCCTATTCGTGAGGATTCACCTCGTCTAGCCTTGGTGATGTCCTCAGCATTCATATACTTCTAAGCTTTTGCTAGCAGCTCTGGCATACTCTTTGGTGGACGCTTCATCATTGAAAAGAGGAAGCTTGATTAACGAAGACCTCCCAAGAAGGTGGTCATGGTGATCTTGTCATTGGGCTCCTCAATCTATAAGACCTATCTCATTAAAACGAGTGAGGTAACTCCTCAGGATCTCATCTCGGTCCTGATTTATGCTAAACAGGTGGGTGGAAGGCTTCTGGTGGCGGCATTCTCCAATGAAGTGTGACATGAAGGACCTTCTTAGTTCGGGAAAGGAGCCAATGGAGGCTGGGGTGAACTTGGTGAACCACTGTCGGGTTGATCCCTTCAGAGTAGTCGGGAATGCCCTACGTATGATTTCGTCGGAGACTTTGTATAGTTGCATGAAGGACTTGTAGGTTTCAAGGTGATCAAGCGAGTCTTTTGTACTGTCAAAGGTTTCGACGAATGACATTTTGAACTTTTGGGGAAGGGGGAAGTTTGCCAAATCTGACACAAAGGGTGTATCAGTATGCCTCACGACATAATCCACAGTCTTAGGTCCTTATGCCTTCATGGCGTTGAAGACGTTGCCCAGTTGATTCTGCACTTCCTTGATTTTTTTTGTCCTAGTGATTAAGAGCTCCTTTGAAATTGTCATAGAAATGACTCTCATGCTCCACACTTTGATTTTCACCCTTATCCTCTTGGAAACTAGGGTTTTCACCATGGGAAGAGGAAGCTGGAGGAAGAGGTAGAGGTCCTCATGGTTCTGATGAGGGGTTCCCCTGTATGGGGCCCTTCATCCCAAGGGGGCGCACAAGTGGGGAACTCCTTGACGCCCAAGGCATGGAGTGTGCTCCTCCTTGTTGTCTAGTGAGCATCAGTTGCAGGATCTGTTAATTCTTAGTTACGAACTGCTACATTGTTTCCAACATCTACGGTGCGTTCGAAACAGAATTGGTTAGTGGGTGGGCAACCTCTTCCCCTCGTGGTGGATTATCTTCAGGCTAATTCATAGATTTGGTGGTGATCGCCATAGGTATAGCAAGAAAAGTGATTAGGTGAGAATTTTCTCATTTTTCCACAGACGGCACCAAACTGATGATGCACAAATTGGTATTATGCACCACCTGTCAATTGATTAGCAATTAATGTAGTAATTAAATAAAGAGAGAGTCACTCAAGCAAGACAAAGATGTAGAGTGGTTTGGTCAACGTGACCTACGTCCACTATAAAAGGCTAGCATGACCTGGGTATTTTATTACTTTGAGGAGCTGATGAGTGTGTTTTATACTTACAAATTGAGTATTTTTGGCTTGATGAAATTGTAAGTTTTCAAGTATTTTATATTCATTTTTATTCCTTTTTTGTGTTTTAATTTTTATTTTTTTTTGTAGTGATCATGATTTGGAAAGAAAAAAAGTCATTTAGCAGCCTCAGTTTTGGATTAATTGTGAACCGAGCAACAAAGGCAGTTGTGCGCATAAAAGGAGATCAGCGTCGCAGCTTTAGATGTAGCGCTGCAGCTCTAGAAGGGTAGAAAGTCAGCGCAGCTACACTGATTTGTGGGGCTGCAGTGCAGGTTTTAGCATGGGAAATAAATTCTGACTTCTTTTTTAGTATGAATTGAACTATAATGCTTCACACATGTTAGGGTTTAAGCAAAGATATATATATATATATATACTATTAAAGAGGACTAGTAATAAGAGAGAATGAAGGATTGATAGTGAATTGAAGACAAGGATCGAAGTAAAAACGCAAAGAAGATCGGAATTGAAGGCTAGAGAGAGATTGAAGATCGCAATACAGTTTTCATTCTTTTCTCCTACTTTTAGTTGTTGATTTTCTGAGATGTTTGATTAATTTGATGATGATGTTTTTCCATTACATTATGAACTAAATTTTTATTAAGATTGCAATAGAACCTGATGTTTAGTTAAATTAATTTACTTTCGTTTTCACTTGTGATTGATCATATATAAGTTGTTTATCATATTTTGTCCTTAATATATGATTATTTGGCTAACAATTAATTTGATTTTCTAGATGAAATTGGAAAATGAATTCTAAGGTTTGGATCTGAATATGATGACATGCGTCTGGTTAATTCTTTTTAGAATTAAATAGTTGGGTTTGTGTATAGGATAGAAAAATACCTATATGATGTGTGTAACTTTTGTGAGACTTTGAACTTAATGAATCGATTCCAACTTATTTTACATAAGAATATAGTGATTTGACTGGAATAAATATTTTTATCTAACCATCATAAGAAGTTTGATAATTAATTTTGAATTCTCAGATAACAACTTATTTTAATCAATTAACTGGAAAGAGAGTGGAAAGATTTTTACGAAGCATTAGAGAAAATTGTAATCTTAAGTTCTTTTATCCAGTGAAATCAATCATTGCTCAGTAAATTTAGATTTAGTTTTAAATTAGTAATTCCATAGTTTAATTTCAATCGTTTAAATAAAATTGAATAGATACAAAATCAGTACTTGGAAATTATTAGTAATAACTCTTTCTGAGAATGATATTTTATTTATCACTTTATTACTTGTTGATCGTGTATACTTACACGTAAATTGTCAATATCAAATTCGGACAACAAATTTTTTGGCGTTATTGCTAGTGATTTATTCTAGTAAATATTTCAATATTAATTTCAATCAATTTGATCTTAATTTAAACATATTTAATTTTCTATTTTAATTGCTTTCGCAGGCACTCTTGAATTTTGTATGCTAACACGATTTAAAGGTTAGGAGCTACTATTGTACGATGACGAAATCAAGAGAAGGTTCTGAAACTTGCGAAAATATTGTCAATAAATAAAATTCAAGAAACTATGGCTGAAGATGAACAGAAATTGCTAAGAGATTATGTTGTGCCGCTTGTTACGGAAATACAATCAAGCATTCAAAAGCCACAATTCAAGCAAACAATTTTGAAATCAAGCCGGATACCATCCAAATGATTCAGAATTCAGTGCAGTTTGAGGGTCTGCCTAATGATGACTCAAATGATCATTTGATGAATTTTTTGGAGATTTACGACACGTTCAAGTATAATGGGGTTATCGAAGATGCGATTAGACTCTGACTTTTTTCTTTCACACTTTGTGATAAGGCAAAGAGTTGATTGCATTCATTGTCGCCGGTTCTATTACTACGTAGACAGATTTAGCTCAAAAATTTTTAACTAAACTCTTTTCACCAACCAAAACTGCGAGGATGAGAAACGACATCACTTCATTCACACAGCATGATTCTGAGGCTCTCTATGAAGCTTGGGAGCGATTTAAAGATTTACTCCGAAAATGCCTTCACCATGGTATTCCTAAGTGATTGCATATATCTAATATATATATATATATATATAACCATTAATTTAAAGTTGCTTTATTGATAGTGAATTAAGGAATAATAATTTCTAAGTTAGGAAATTAATTTAAAGTTACTTTCAAGGAAATGTATTTTGGAGTTTTAAAAAAATAGTAGACTTAACTACTTATTAGTAAGACTAAAAACGAAATTATCTCCAAATCAGTATCCTTGACGGAAAGGAGGACTCGGCTCCAATTTTCACTATTTGAAATATAAATAAATAAAATTTAAACAAAAATTTTGAGGGAGAGCCAATCCCCCCCTCTCCCCCCCCCCCCCCCCCCCCCTTCCCTCCCTCCCTCCCTCCCTCCCTACCTAGTCATTATTAGCACAATGGAGACAAAAAAGGCTGCATGATCGCTTGACTTAGTGTCTCACTTTCGCTCTTTATCGTTTTTTTTTTTCCCCATAATGAACAAGTTCATTCATCACTTAAAACCATCATCATCTATCCTTAACTTTTTTAAATAGGACTTTGTAATGTTAGTAACATCATAGCAAACATATTCTCCCTTTTACTTTCTCATTTCCCTCTTTACTGAAAGAAAATGTTGAACACTTAGGCTGGAAATTAGAAATTATTAACATAATTACATGTTGTAATTGGCAACAAATGGTAAATTAGGCAGAAAGAGAAAAATGGGTAATTCAGTTGAAAGCTTATGGTGATCATATTAAAGGACTAGTTGTTGTCTGTGCCTGAAGGTACAAAATAATCAAAAAAATTGTCAATCATAAATATATTTGGAGAAGATTTGAATCCTTAATAGCTTGGGAAAGCTAATATAGCATCACTCGGTTAGTTAGAAAATGAATCGAGATGGCAGGGAGATTCACCAAACCCCTTGTTCAAGTATCATGTTAATTATCGAGTTTTTTTTTTCAGAAATGTAAAATTTAAGAGTGAATGTAACTTAAATATTCATATGCTTCAAAAAATTTATCTCATTGTGGGGTTAGTTTTGCACCAACTTTCTTTTGGAGCTCCTCCAATTGAAGGTAAGACAACTAAGACAGAGTCCAATTTTATGTAAATGTGTTAAAATATGATACGACTCGTTGATACGACACAAAATTAGAGTTTGAATTTTTTTTAAGCCACCTATTTCGTAAACAAGTAAATATAATATAACACGATTAATAAACAAATCGAATATCAATAAAACTAATCAAAAGATATACGTGACACGACTTATTTTTATACTATTTACATATAATTAATACACAACACGAACCCCATATGACATAACTTGTTAGACACGTATTAATAAACCGAATCGAGTATGACTGAAATATTTTTTTATATGAACCTGTTAATATCCGACATGAAATCACGTTCACCTAATTGACGGGCCAATCCTAAAAGTCTGTCCGAGATGGTAAGAGTTTTGAAGTGGTGGACAACGGCCCGAATACCTTCTCCCTTGATCTCCCCTCCCCTCCCCACATAAGTTTTAGAATCAAGCACCAATGCCGACACAGGTTTGTTTCTGGTAAAGGAATTGGGAACAAAAAACAATAAATTTGACCAGACCGATGAAAGGAATCAACTGGAGGCTGGAGCAGTGAGCTGACAGATCAATGGATGGCTAATAGCTTCCTATTAATTCAAGAATTAGCCAAAAAAGCTTATTTTGGTGCATTTCTAATGGGCAGTGCAGAAAAACTAAACATAACAGATTCCTAAGAAAGCTTGTCTTCCTTGGCAAAAATGTTGACAAGAGCATAAGCTAATCACACAAATAGAGTGTAGTGAACAAATATTATGAGAAGAACTTGTTGATTTGTTACATAACGACACGATAAGCTTTATGCACAACACTGCCGACTGTACACCTTTAAGAAGTACAAGCATAAAGAAGCCAATTTAGCAAGGCCCTGCTCAGAGGATATCACAAGTTTATGCACAGCTATGCTGCGAGTAAAATCCAAAATTTAAGTTAGCAAGCCGAACATAACAAGAGCTTTATGAGGAGTGCTACCTGCCTCTCCCACTGCCGAAACGACCACAACCCCTGCGGTTTGGTTTCCTGCCACAACAGGAATTAACACCCTGACTAAATCCCTGAGAAGTTTCATTGTTGCCGGATATAAAAGATGATGGCTGCAAATCATAATTGTGTTGAATTTGTGAGCCATTATATGGAACTTTTGCTCCCACATTAATGGGTTGGAAAGCATGTCGACCTGTCAAACCCACGCCAGATGGTGGTTGGTTGAAGCCATGTTGACCCAAGCTTGCTGGCCAAGGGGAGAATGGTGGTGCCCTGACAAAATTTGTTTGCCCACCTGGTAAAACAAAATTAGAAGGCAACATATGACTATTATCCTGCTGAAATGGTGCCACATTAGGCAAAAGCATCTGGCATTGATGAGGATGATTCTGTTGTTGCCACGCCATACCATTTGTTGAAAAGCTACTAGGAAATCTCATATTCCGTGGCTGCTGACATGAGATTGTATTTGCCCACACTCCATTAGAAGGTGCATTCAAACCAGGGGCCTGTGAAACCTGTGGAAATGTTGGAAGGAAGCTAGACCCACCAGCAAAACTTTGGACTGATTCAGAGGAGCGCAGACAATTGTCCTGACCCAGTAATGCAGAGACAGGCGGGATGAAAAGCTGGTTCTGATCAGTCAATGGCTGACCCACACCTGCTGGTGCCTCTGTCATTGAAATTTGATCATTTTTCCAGTTACCACCACGGTTTTTAAACTTCTTCTTATCCTTTGTCCTGTTTCCAGATTTCTGGTCATTCGTTCCTCTTTTTGTCATTTTTAGCATCCTTTTGTATTCAGCCTCCTTCTCATCATCTGAAAATTCAACCTCATCAAACACCTCTTCATCATTTTCACCGGATGCATCATATCCCTTCTTGTAAAGATTGAGGTCATTGAGGACATGATTTGCAAATTCTGGAACAAATGAGATCAAAGTTCCTTGTTGGATCCCAGCAGGCACCTCACTGTCTGAATTGTATCTTATCATGTAGTAAGGATTCTTGACAGGTCCAAAGATTTCATCTACTAGCCCTAGTGGGGATCTGCTTTCTGTAATCCAAAGAATAGAACCCTCATTAAGAGGGTCGTGCTTCTCCATCCCCTCTACAATGACTTGGGCACCCATGATCTGTATAACAGTAAACAAAATTATCAAACCAAGCCCACTATGATATCACAGAAACAATATGCAGTTGATAAAATGGATCATCCAGCTTGGTATGCGACATCCATTGCACCTGCTTCTGCATATACATGTAATTAAAGAAGTATGTTTTCCTAGTAAGAATTGCTTCTTGTTTCTATGGCTTACCGACAGAACAACTCCAACGGGAAGAGTCTGATGATATGGCTGTAAGGTGATATTCACTGGAGGAACTGCAGGGAGATCCTGCAAGATAATCATTGATAACTATCAATCTAACTATTTACCAATTATTAAATAATAAACTAACTCAGAATGTAAATAATCAGAAAAAACTAGACAGAAAAGGACGATGCTAGTTCCCTAATTCAGGAAAAGAAAGGTAAAGAAGCCACATCCAATCCTTCACATGTACTCGTCATATCTTGCTAGTAGTAATTGAACAAGGCTGTTGAGTTGAGTTTGAGTCATGAAATGATTAGAAATCCACACAACAGGCGCTATGGTGTGGCAAATAAGATGCCTTGCATACAAAAATAACTTTCTTAAATGTTCAAATTTTACAGCTATATTGACTACAACAACCCCCACTCAACCCCAGTTTGATGCATTCATAAATGGAACCAACAAGTGCCATGTAACACACTGAAACCAGAAGGCAACCATAAGTATTATCTGCAGTCCATGGATCAAAATCACCAGCACTTTGTACAAGTCTCACAGGAAATGATATCACATTGGGACTTTGTAATTCTAACCAGGTGAATATAGTAGAAATGTCTGCACAATTCATCTTGGTCATTTATATACCGTGAATTCTAGCCAAAGAAATCCAAAAGACCCTTCTCCCACCTTTCCTTCCCCTTCTAACCCTGACTTGAGATGTTGAGAGTGTCGGGTTTGCATCATTTGACAGTTACTTCATAGTTGTTATTTGATTGTATCTTTGGACATTTCATTTTTTGCCTGTGATTACTATTTATTCCAGTCATATTGTGGACTTCTGCTTACTGCAATAGCCAGCTCACTGCCATATTTAAATAACTGGCATCACCTACAATTCCAAGAAATCAATGACACCACATAATTTTTCCTTTCGACAGGCCAGAGATGAAAAAACACATGGTTACCCACTAATTTTGGCCTTTCAATGGCATATATTCTCTACATAATTTTTCCATTCAATAGGCCAAAGATGAAAAAATTATAATAATCCGATGATTTTTCCGAGCATAGTTCTAACCTAGGAAACACGTATACTTCCACAAGGGTACCGTGGCAGTGTTGGACACGTGTCCGACACGGACACGGCCGAACATGTGTCTGACACGGCCATAAATTTTTTATTAAAAAAATAACTTTTAATTATTAAAAAGAGTGTAATTTTTACTTTTTTAATATTTTTTTGTTATGCAACTTATATACTATAAAAGTTAATAGATGTCATGATATTTGATGAAAATAGTAGATATTTAATTTGATCTATTTTAATTTTAATCAAAACAACAATATTTGTTAAATCTTATTATTAATATTGTTACAATATATGTTTTATTTTTAATATATTACAACTCTATAATTATTTAAAAAATATATTATATTATTTTAATAACCGTACCCATGTCCTATATTCTTGAATTTTGTCGTATCTCCGTATCCGTATCATTTCGGATATGACACCCATATCCGTATCCCTGCTTCCTAGGGTCCAATTCATACAACCCACCAAGCTGGTCCCCACATCTATATCAAAGTCAATACTGGTGAACTCCCCATCTACCAACAGTGGGACTATTTGAAAAATCAGACAATGTTTTTTTCCATCTTTTTCATCGGAGGGTCTTTCTAACTCATCTATCACAACAACCGTAACCTCAAAAATATGCTACAAGTATAATCTCAAATATCTAAGTTCTAAATTGAACCTCCATAAATAATGCAAATTGGTCTCTGATAGGACTAATAAATTGAAGTAGAAAATGACATCAAGGTTTGCACTTTGCAATGGCAGCAGACCATCTGATGTACCATCAGATACCTACCCTCTTAAGCTTTCTGTAATTGTCATTTCAATAAATAGTTTTCTGGTGTCTTAAATTAACATTGAAAACATAGCACTCAAAAAGTACCTCTCCACATCTTCATCTTCTCCACCAGTTCTAATGCTGTGACAAGCACCCTTTTTAGCTTCCCATCCTAATTAATAAATAATTACCTCTCACCCATTACTCTAGGATTGCATAAATAATAGTCAAAACACTTAGCCAACTATGCCACATCATCACCCCAAACAAAAAACTTAGCTCAAAAGACAGCTGAGCACACTAAGAACAGTCTTAGGCCACCCAAATATCAAGGACCTCCAGCTACATTTCTGAGTTCTTTCGGACATAGGAGACTGCACATTCTTAGCTATATAATCAAACAGCAGCCTGCACATTCTTAGCTATATAATCAAACTGCAGCCTGCACATTCTTAGTTTTCCTTCAATCCAACAGATTAGTATATCTCCTCCTGACATAGCACCATGGTTCAAAGTATCGGCCGAGTCCGAGTCAACTCGGCCGAGTCGTATCCGTCTCAGCAGTTGCCGATCCGATAACGATAGCACCAGAGTTCAACACATGTGAAATAGAAGTACTGAGACCCAAGTACATAATTAAAGTGACAGACAACCTTTCTTTTTTTTTTTAACCTCACTTAAACAAAATGTGCAGAGTTTTTGACTTTCGAACCTAACCTTGAAATGCAAATTCTTATCATAATGAAAAAAGAAGAAAAATACAAACATACGAAAATCCAAGTTGCAATGATTTATATAAAAAGTAAATGAGTGACATTGAGCAATATAATGAAGCAATTAAATAAAAACGACATCAATTACCCCAAGTTCATTCTTGGACTTAATCGGTCCTTGAAGAGCACTGCTGCGACTACCATCCTCTTCATCATCACCATCATCACTCCAAGCATCCATCTTATGTGCATCAGAATCCCTTATCTCGCCCTCTTCCATGTTCACCTCTCCCTTCCCTTCCTCTTCTTTTTCTTCTTCTCCTTCCTCCTCCTCCTCCTCTTCATCGGCATCATCATCTTCACTGCTAGAAGATGTGGTCGATGATGACAAAGATGAAGACGAACTCGCACTCTCAGAATCCGATTCACTATCACTCTCATCTTCATCACTCTCTATTTCCCTACCCTTCAAACCACTCCCGTCAATGCTCCGTACACCACCACTCCTGGCAACATCCCTATCAACACTCACTACTTCACCACTCTTCACATCATTCCCAATAACACCCTTACCATGAACACTTGATATTTGACCAGTCTTTGCGCCAAATGAATCAACAACCGAAGCTGGACTATTTGACACCCCATTTAAACTAACCCTCTCCATCTCTTCCTCAATCAAACAACCGAAACTCCCCAACATTCCAAACTCACCTCCAACTGGGTTCTCAACTTTTATTTCCTTACAAACATGATCTTTACCAACTTCAATCCCACTCTCAAAAAATCCAATTCCAGCCATCCGTAAACTAGAATCGTCCGGGTCTGGAGTCAAGCAGCCCAAATTCCCCAACTTTTCAGACCCATGTACAATTGAATCTTCCACTTTAATTTCCTCGCTAAAACCAAGTTGAACCAATTCAGTACCGCTGTCAACAACCACTGATTCAACCTTCTCTGAACCAACCCTCTCTGGTTCTGCCTTTAAGCCATTTATACCGCTATACGGCTCTGGGTTTTCTTCCATCCCATTCTTTATTGAGCCAAAATCAAGAAATGAATCAACAAAATCCAAAGGGAGATGGAAGTCTTCGACTTCTGCAAGTAAGAGGTCAAGTGAGTGGTTTGCTTTCTCAAGCTCTGAAGGTCGAGTATTGAGTTCTTTCTCTTCTTCAAATTCTGCAGAGGTGGGCTTGTAGATAAAACCCACCATGGTGGTCAAGAACCAAAACTAGGGTTTTAGAGCTAAAATTCATAGTTTTTTTTATGAAAAAAGGCTAAGAACATATATAGGTGCCACCGTGCGAATCCTTCGGGATTGAGTTTAGGGCTTTGTTTGGGAAAGGATCAAAGGAAAGGTTACCAAACCCTACTTGGTACTTGGTACTTGGTACTTGGTACTCAGGGTTTTAGAAACGGAGAGAAGAGTTTGGAAATTACTACATTATGAAAGATCATCTGGGACCCGCTCAATTCGGATTTTTGAACGTGGGTTAAATTTGTTCGAACCCAAACATCGATGGCCAAGGTGATTATGGGCTCACCCCTAACGTGGTCAGGTTTTCCAATTGCTGGTTGGGTCTAAATACCACACCGATTGGCTTATATTGGGTAAGTATTCGAATTTTTTTCTTCGATGGTTGAGTTTGAATTTTTATAATTACGACAATTTAGTGAAATTTAACTTACTTTTTAGTGTCCAAGTTGACCCTTATCTCTAGCCTTGGCATAGATGTAAAAGAGTCTCTCGCATATAATTGTTTAAGAACAATTTTTTCTAATAAATATGTAAAGTGATTTATTTACATAAATTCATTTTTTGTACTGAAAAAAAAAACAAAAAAAAAAGAGGTAAAATCTAAATGAGCTAAGTTGAGCTGTAAATTTTAAATGTGTTTGAAATAAGGTTTTGAGTCAATTTCAAATGAGTTTTTGTCGAGCAAATTTGAGTAACTTTATTCTTTGGATAGTTTCTAAGGAGTCGAGGTCAAAATGCATTCACGACAAAAAAAAAAAAAAAAGGAGCTTAAAAGATGCATTCAAATATGACTCATTTGTAATATGGACCGATCTCAAACACATTTTTAGGGGGCTAGTTTTACTAAAGAAACAAAAAATTTTATATATGCTAATATTTATAAATAATATAAATAAATATAATTTTTTTTATAGGAAGAATCATTTCTTTCCCCCTCATCTTTCATTCAATTTTGATTTAGTAAATCAAAATTTGAAAATTTTGTCAAATCACCTTCTAGAGAACAGTCCAAATTTTTGTCAAATCAATTTCCATAAATAATCCTTTAATTCCTATAATTTTGTTTCAAAGGTGTTGTTTGTTAATTCAATTTGTAATTATTTAATTAAGCCAGCCAGACATTTAAAATTAATATCTCTTAGTACGTTAAGTGTCTCATAAAAATATATTAAAATATTAAATAGGACATATCTTACTCAATGCTGAAAATTGAAAGCACTCAGCAAAAAAAGATTTTATAGTTTTTTAAATATGATTGTTCTACCCCAAAATATTTCAGAATCCAATTAAAATAACAACTAGTCTTCTCTCTAAAATCCATATTCCAAATATCATTCACCTTCTATGTCAAACGCCTCCAAGATTCAGATAAGTTCCCCATCCTTCCTTCTTCCTCCCGTCTTCTCTGACTAAAAAATAAAAACAACGTAAGGCTCAAACCATATCACACACACACATACAGAGTTTATGAAACAGTTTGATTCAATTCAACATTTAAATTTCGATAAACATCAAACAGTTTATGAATTAAAAATTTTAGCATTCAACTCTTAAAATTTAATATTCAATTTTTAATTTTATCATACACCATCTAACTTTTACAATGATGGTTGGGAAAGGAAAAATACGAAGCTTGGGTTGCATCACTCTTCCCCGCCAGCATTTGCGCCATGAAATCTATGGCTTTCCTTGACCAGGTGGGTATATCTCGCCTGCTTCCCGAACAATAGGCACATGAAATTCTTTGAGACTCCATGTCTAAGAACATATTCCAAAAAACAAAAATACCCAGACAATTGATTAGAGGAAGTAAAGTCCATCGAATGCAGAAGCACATACATGAACACCGATAACAGGCGAATTAATTGCTAAAATACAGCAATTTTTAAACAAAATTATCAAAGTACGACAGTTTTGAACTTATTTATCAAACTACGGCACTTTTTAAAAGCAGAGTCAATAATTTCGCTTTTATTAAAAAGCGGATTCAGCAACCCTGCTTTTGTTAAAAATCAGGATCAATGATCCCACTTTTGTTAAAAAACGGAAACACTGATATCGCTTTTAAATAAAGGAATAATTATAAATTGCCCCTCAAAGATCGTTCAAATCTCAATTTTTAACCCGAAGATCAAAAATCTCAATTTACATCCTCAAATATAGAAATTTGTATCAATGTGCACCTAAAATTAACTGTCGTCAGTTTGCTGTTTAAAACTAAATTGATAAATTATATCTAAATCCTCTCATGTTTGTCACTTAATCATTTGAACTTCTTCACAAAATAAAGGGTAATATGAAATTATAATTTTTTATTAGGATAAAATCATATTTTTTAACGATTATAAAATCCTAATAAAAATACTCTCAATCTAAAATGTCCCCCCAATTGGGCATTAAAATAATTATGTTTAAGTGATATATTGCATTACATATAAAAAAATATTATATAAATACTTACATTCTATTGGACATTCAAATTATAAGTTTAATTTTGAACTTTAGAATATATCAGACCCACAAAATAAAAGGTAATATAAAATTATAATAATTAACAGTTATACAAACAGATATCAACGAAAAAGGGTTACGTGTTATACGTGCACAAACATCATGAGATGTAGAAGTAATATTTTAAATGTGAAGGGGTCCAAATGATTAAGTGACAATCATAAGGGGATTTATGTATAATTTATCAATTTAATTTTAGACAGTAAACTGACGGCGGTTAGTTTTAGGTGCATATTGATATAAATTTATATCTTTGAGGGTATAAATTAAGATTTTTAATTTTTGGGGGTGTACATTGATACAAATTTCTATCTTTGAGGATATAAATTAAAATTTTTGATCGTGTAAATTGAGATTCAAATGATCTTTTGAGGTACAATTTACGATTAACCCCAAAATAATGAAAAACGTTAAAAGCTCAAGTTGAAAAAGCCAATGTGGGTGGGTTTCAAGTGTTTTGAGCCGCCAAAGAATGCTTTTTTATTGACTAGATGTAAATCTGCACCGTGTTGATCTTCATCGCTTGCAAGTAGGTTTTGGGGTTCACCTTTGTCAACACCTGGAACAGGGGATAGTGAACATGAGGTAAAGAAAGGACACCAGCAACAAATTCAGAGGAAAATTGAGAAACCCAGTTTGGACAGAGAGCCCAATTATATTGCAGAATCAAAAGATGATCAGATTATTATTATTATTATTTTCTATAGATTTTATAGTGATAACTTTATATAGTATTTGATAACTTTACTGAAGTGAAAATATATATAATTTCTGAACTTTTTTGTTTTTCCTGATCAATCTGATATTGTTGTTCATCTGGGGATGTACAAGAGAATCTCTATGCCAAATGGTGATATTATATTGAAATAATTATAAAATAGCTTTTGTTGAGTCACACAGGCTTCCTGTCGATGGGTTCGAAAGAGCAGTAGAAGGAACCATAGGAATCCTGAATTTGAAGACGGTGAAGAGCGTGGTTAATAAACACGCTTGTGACAAAAAACTATAAAAAGCGTGTTTACAGAACACGCTTTTATCATTGCCCAAAATTTTTTTCCCCATAAAAGCGGGATTGTTGAATCCGTTTTTTTATCAAAAACAGAATTACTGAATCCGTTTTAAAAAGTGTCATAGTTTGATAAATAAATTTAAAAATGTCATATTTTGGTATTAAAGTTTCAAAACAACTGTGTTTTGATAATAGATTCAATAACAAGCACAGGGGTCAATTCAGCTACCATGCCTAAACACAAATATTCAGTGCGCATCTAATGTTTACTACATACACTAGAAAAGAGAAGAGGTTATTTAACAAACTTGGCAAATGAACTGTGCTAGACCTGAGCACACGTACCATGGTATTTCATAAATATTGTGAGTAAAAGTGTAATTTATTAATATTTACATAGGGGTAAAATTATGCTAATTAAACTCTAATAAAGTAATTATGTTTTAGTTAAGCAATTAAATTGTTGAATTACGAGATAGGAGAGAGTATAGGTGAAATTTAAATAGTGTAGAGAATTCACAAGTGGTTAAATGTGGGAATAAGCAAAATAAGAGGGGATTTCAGTATAATTATGCTAACTATTGCATGAAAAGGGCACTCAATGGTGTCTTGCTACTCCAAACATGAACCTTAGGAAAAATATAAAAAGGGGAAACGCTTCAGGTGGTGGGTGGAAGGAAAAAGAAGAAGAAATGGGAATAGAAGAGGAAAAGCTTAAGGGTTTCGGAGAGAGAGATTCGCCGGAGTTTGCATATGTTCTTGAGTGAGAGAAACCTTATTCTTTGAGAGTTGTGTGATCTTTGATTATGCAAAGGAGTGGAGTGGAGTTGTTTTGAAGAATTAAAGAGGATTCAAGCTTTTGGATGAAATTTGAAGGAAAATTGAAGGAACCAAGTCGCAATGGAGGTAAGAAATCTTTATGAATTTCTATGTTTCTCTACTTCTAAATATGTCCTTGAGGTTTGGGTAAAGGTTGTGTGGTGTTAGAAATAAGGTTGGGTGCAAGAAATGGAGTTTGAATCAAGTTTTGAAATTCAAACTAGGGTTCAACCGGTTGAAAAAAGGTTCAACCTGTTGAATAGAGTACTGGTTGCACGCCAACCGGTTGAAATGTGTATTGAACATCAAAGCTGGAAGGGTTTCAATCGGTTGAAGGGTAAAAACCAACCAATTCATTAGAGCTAATCTTGGAAAATGTGTTGTGATGTTTAGGGCTCTTATGCGATTGATCTAAAACCGTATCAAAGGTCCTTAAAGGATCTTAAATAAGTTCCTCATTGGTTTCATGGCTTACAAATGCATGGAATGATAATTCAAACTAGGATTGAAGTGAGTAAAGTGGGTAAAAGATGGGTAACGTTTAAGGTGGTTAAAAGTACACCATTTGGAAGAGAGTTTAGGAATATGCTAACATGGACATGAATGCATAACTATATATGCATAATTAAGATTAAATGCATATGTGGAAGGTATTTATATGTGGTAATTATGATGTGTAGTAGGAACATAAGTGTCAACTCCTACGACAGGAATGCTTAAAATCTTATCCGAGGACGGGGATTATGCGACATCGGGACTTGAGGTGGTTGTATTTCTTGCGTGTGCATGAGATTAGTTTAATTATATGTTATGGATTGTGTAATGTGGTGGCTTATTGCTTGTGATTGGTACTGTAAATAAGTTTTATCATATTGTTGACATGGTTGAAGACCATTGAGTGAGATGAAATGTTATTGGGTGAACAAACTTATAAGTGCAAGATGAATAATTTGTTGAATGATGGTGTCTTAAGTGCTTGTGTTGTTTGTCGTTAATTAATAGTTGTGTGGTTTGTCTTGTTGGTCATAACAGGATTGTAATTATTATATGGTGTATGATTATTATGAGTAACTTTATTTTCGAATAATACATTAACAACAGTTATATGGCTGGTGGAACCGACATTGTCAAAATGACATATATGTAGCCTATGTGGCGAATATGGTCTGCAAGGCAAGGTCGGTTGAGTGGCAAGTATTTATATAACTCTAATGAGATACTAAATGGTAATGACGTATTGTAAGATTGCTAAAGAGAAAATGTCACTCCCCGAATTTCCACAAACCCGGGGAGTGAGTGAAAATGGAAAAGAAAACTAAATGAAAGGTCATTAGGTTGGATAAATTGGTTTCTCATTCATTTTTCATATTTTTTCAAAGTTTTTCAAGCCACTTTTCTTTCATTGTTAGCCTATTTCTTCAAGGTTTCTAAACCCCGCCTTTTTGACATCTTTCCCACCTATTTAAAATGTGTTTTACACACTTAACAAGTCTTTTAATTTTTCATAAAATTTCGACATAACCTCCTTTGTTTCCAAGCCTTTTTCCCACCTAATATTCTCAATATTTCATATGCATAATTATATTACAATCCACCCTCACTCGGTGGCCACAACTCATTTAAATTAAACACAAATCTCTTATTCTCAACGTATATGTCTAATTGCCCCAATATACACATATGATACTCATTAAATAAAGACATCTCAAATATCAATTGAGTTTACATTCTTACACATTAAAATGGTCCAAGACCTTTAATCCACTACTTTTTCAAACTAGAATACAAGTCATTTGGGCTTATGCCCATACATACAAAATATGCTCAATGACCAAATATACATTCAAGTCCCTTTCCTCTCATTCCTTTAAGACTTCCTCAAGTCTCAAGTACCAGGAGCCTCATCTGTAATATGATATCCCACAAATGGGTTAGCTCAACTGCTGGTATGACAAAATACTAATGCTACGAACAAATTTAAGGCGTGACATGTGCAAGTGTACATTTTTAAAAACTACAATCTCGTAATCCCTCAATGCTATGCAATGTCAATATGCATGACACACTCATGCAACTCTATGCCACACATGTCTCGCTTCACGATCCACACCCGCTAGCCCACAAGTACTGTCATTAGCCAGATTTTGGATTTTTCATCACAGGATCTACACCCTCATAATGCATAGCACCAAGTGCTCAACCCACACTATATTCCAAGGATTCATGTATGTCGAGATGCCTTGATTTTTTTTTCAATGTGCATTCTATGAAACATTTCATCAAACACTTTATCTACATGAATGTGAAACACCATTCAATGGATTAAACATATGATCAAGTTTCATATTCATTACTTTCACAATTTCTCAAAGAAACTACAAATACACAACTACTAAATCATGTAATAAATCATAACTCTCAAACCACAAGAGTTTCTCTACATGAATATAAGCTAGAATATAATAATCCAACACATAAACAATATACACCTTTACCATAGCAACAAATTGTCAACAAAGTCAAAAAACACAAAAGTACTTAAACCATAAATTCTAAGTTTTCAAAGCAACTACCAACTAAATGATTTTCTAACATCAAATAGACACCTAAATCATCCAATCAACACATAGAAAAACAAGAAAACTTAAATCTATTCTCAACTTAGCAAAATATCAAACCTAAAATAGTTTTTCTCAAACCAAGGGAGTTGTGTTCGCTTCAAAGCCGAACCAATCAGTGAGAATATAGCTCTTGTTGAGAGGAACAACTTCTTAGAAGGAAGTCTTGCAAGAATATTAGCCTAAGATTGAGTTTTGGTGGCTTGAAACTTGAAGAACCTAAAATTTTTCTTTATTTTTCCACCTTGAACGTGTACTATCCCTTCCCAGACCAAAAACATTGATATTTTTACACTAAAGGGCTGTATTTATAGTGGAGGACAAAGGTGCAAAATGACCCTTTTGCTCTTGATGAATCCGGGATCCCGTTACACTTCAACTCGTCTCGAAACGACTCAATTTGACATTTTATTTTAACAAAAGTTCTTAAAATTATTTTAAATAAAAATTTTTAAAAATATATATTTTCGCTAGTAACCGGGTTTAGCCGGTCCTACCTAGGCCACCCGAGATATTCTTTTTGTCTAATTTTTGAAATTATTTTCGTTTAGGCTCAAATTCGCACAATATGTATATTTTAACATTCTAAACATGTTTATCTTCCATGACATACTCAAATTATGCTCCTAAACATGATTTATACCTAAATGATACATATGTAGTGCCCTATCGGCAAATGGTGCACGAATAGTGCCGTACTTACAAAACTGAAAAATTTATCCTCACTTTTTAGATCTCTACATCCTTCCCCCCATAAAGAAATTTCGTCCCGAAATTTAGAAATGTACCTTTATGAATAAACAACTCTGGATACCTAGCGCGGACTTCAGCTTCACGCTTTCAAGTAGCTTCCTTGACCCCATGATGGTTCCAAAGAACCATGATCAAAGGGATGGTCTTACCCCGCAAAACTTGGTCCCCATAGTCTAATACCTCCACAGGCCTCTCATCATAAGAAACATCACCCTCTACTTGAAGATCTACCCAATCTAGCACATGTGAAGGGTCAGGCTCGCATTTCCTCAACATTGACACATGGAAAACATCATGAACCCCAGATAGTTGTGGCGGTAATGCTAGCTTATAGGCCACTTCTCCAACCTTACCAAGGATCTCAAATGGTCCTATAAACCGCGGCGACATTTTCCTGCTACGCCTGAATCTCCTCAATCCCCGTCGTGGGGCTACCTTGAGGAACATATGTCCCCTAACATCAAATGATAGAGGTCGCCGCCTCCTGTCTGCATAACTCTTCTGGCAGCTCTGTGCCATCAACAAACGCTGTCTAATCACATGTATCTTGTTCGTGGTCTCACGGACTATGTCAGGCCCTAAGGCTGTTGTCTCCCCTACCTCAGTCCAACATACCGGTGAACGGGCATGACCTACCATATAATGTCTCAAAAGGTGTCATCTCAATACTAGACTGATAGTTGTTGTTGTAGGCAAAATCTACTAAAGAAGGGTGATCTTCCCAGTTATTCTTGAAGTCCATAACACATGATCTAAGCATGTCCTTAACTATCTGAATAGTACGCTCTGACTGGCCGTCAGTCTCAGGGTGAAAAGTAGTACTAAACAGTAGTTAAGTCCCCAAGGCTGTCTGAAGACTCTACTAAACCCATGCAGTGAAACATGGGTCTCTGTCTGAAACAATGGAAACAGAAATCCCATGTAGTCACACAATTTCTCGGACATACAACTTACTAAGAACATCCACTGAATTAGTCGCTCTAATAGGTAGGAAATGTGTGGACTTCGTCAACCTGTCAACAACAACCCAAATTGCATCATGACCTCTAGGTGACTTCGGAAGACCCATCACAAAATCCATAGTAACAAACTCCCACTTCCACTCAGTCACTGGCAATGGCTGTAACAAACCCCCAGGTCTCTGGTGCTCAGCCTTAACTTGCTGGCACATGAGACATCTTGATACAAACTGTACCGCATCCCCCTTCATCCCCGTCCACTAATACTGGAGATGCAAATCATGGTACATCTTAGTGCCCCCTGAGTGTACTGCTAGGTATAAATGATGAAAATTTCTAAGGACATCAGCCCTATAAGACTCTGGAACAAAGACTCTACCCATATACCTCAGGCTAAGGTCAGAATAAATTGTCCATCCCTCAAAGTCCTCGGCACTTGCAACTCATCCTCGAATCTGCCCTGCCTCTGTGTCCTATAACTGTGCCTCAATAACCTTGCTCAACAGTGTAGACTGTGCACAAACACAGAATAGTGTGGCATGTCCCTCAGACTCGGCAACGTCTAAGTCAAACTCCCTAATGTCTCCCATCATCTCCCACTCCCTAATAGCAATGCTAGCTATAGTACTTCTCGGTCTCCTACTAAGTGCATTTGCTACGACATTGGCCTTCCCAAGATGGTACTGAAGGCCAAAGTCATAGTCCTCCATATACTCCATCCATCTCCTCTGCCGAAGGTTCAAGTCCTTCTACGTGAAAATGTATCTGAGGCTCCTGTGATCTAAGAACACCTCGAACCTCTCCAAATATAAGTAGTGTCACCAACTCTTAAGTGCAAAAATGATGGCAGCTAACTCCAAATCATATGTGGGGTAGTTCTGCTCATGATTCTTTAACTGTCAAGAACCATAGGCTACCACTCTACCCTCCTACATCAATACACAATCTAATCCCTCTCGTGAAGCATCACAATAAACAGTATATCCAATACCTCTCTCAGGTATAATCAGGATAGGTGCTGAAGTCAGCCTCTTCTTTAACTCCTAAAATGAATGTTCACAGTCATCTGTCCACTCAAATCTAATGCCATTGCTCATCAGACAAGTCATCGGTGAGGCAAGACGAGAAAATCCCTCCACAAATCGACGGTAGTACCCTGCCAATCTCAAGAAATTCAGAATTTTAAACACACTCTTCGACCTCTCCCAACTTATAACAACGTCAATCTTAGAAGGATCCACAAATACCCCACTACTTGACACAACATGGCCTAGAAACTGCACCTCCTGAAGCCAAAACTCACACTTCTAGAATTTAGCAAATAAATGGTGTTCCCTCAAAATCTGTAACACAGTCCGTAGGTGAAAGACATGTTTATCCTTAGAAGGTGAATAAATCAAAATATCATCAACAAACAGCATAACAAACTGATCTAAATAAGGACTAAAAATGCGATGCATCAAATCCATGAATGCTGCCGAGGCATTCGTCACACCGAATGGCATAACCATGAACTCATAATAGCCATAACGAGTACGAAAAGCTGTCTTCGCCACATCCTTCTCCTATACTCTCAACTGATGATACCCCAACCTAAGATCAATCTTCAAGAAATATCTTGAACCCTTAAGCTGATCAAACAAGTCATCTATCCACGACAACAAGTACTTATTCTTGATAGTAACCCTATTCAGCCTCCTATAGTCCACACACAAATGCAATGTCTCATCCTTCTTTTTCACAAATAGTGTTGAAGCACCGTACGGAGAAGTACTAGGACGAATAAAACCCTTACCCTACAAATATGTCAATTGCTCCTTCAACTCTCTCAACTCAGCTGGAGCTATACGGTAAGGTGGAATGGAAATAGGCATAGTGCCTGGGATAAGCTCTATCATGAAATCTATCTCTCATCTCGACGGTAGACTAGTCAAGTCATCCAAGAAGACATCTGGAAACTCATCCACTACGGGTGGTAACACACTCTCCCTAGTCCCACCCCCATCTACTACCAAACTAGCCAACATGTAACTATGACCTTCCCAACTCCTCGAGTCATACAAGGGTGGAACTAAGAAATCTCCACGATCTCTCGTGAAATAAAAGCTATCTCCCTCAGGAGTACACACTGTCACTCACCCCCTGTAACAATCTATACTCACCCGAAAAGCAAACAACCAATTCATCCCCAAAATAATATCAAAATCAGACATGTCAAGCAAAATGAAGTCAAAATAAAGGATGCGATCAACTATCTCTATCGAGCAATCTCTACAGATTCTCGTCAATATCACACGACCCCCAATTAGGGTGTTAGCATGCAATCGTGGATCTAACCGATCTATGTCCAACCCCAATGTCATGGAAAACATGGTAGCCATGAATGAATTAGATGCACCCAAGTCTATCAGTACGCTAGCCCCTGAACAAAATACAAGGAATGTACCTTGAACCACTAAAGGTCCAGAAGTAGAAGCCTCTGGTGTGGCCACTACATAAACATGACCCTGAGTAGTCTGGCCTTGCCTATCCTTTCATGTAATGAGTAATTTCCTTACTCTATATTTCTTTCCCTTAAAAGGCTTACCATGTCATTCTCAATAAATCTTCAAGCAAAGTCATATAATATAATTCATCAATTATTGCACCACGATCTTCCAATCATATTCTTTCTAAATAATTCTTAAAACACAATTGTACAAAAATTAAGTCATCACTTATCATTTAATTTTTTTTTTTTACCCAAAGCAACACTAGCCAACTATTCTTACTAATTCTAGACCACTATTAATAACCTCAAATAAATTGTCATATAACAACCTCCAATCTACTCAAAAGCAAAATCACAATTTGTACTTTATTCTAAAATCGACACAAATACTTATTCATTTTACCATGCCCCTCCAATTGATTGTATTTGAACATTGTACTATTTTATAGTCTCTTAGTCACTCTAATGGAAGACATATCAAACTCAAAGCTTTCACCATAAAAATCAAAATTTTCAATCTTTCTGCAATTTTTAACATCTCTATCAACTCCAATAACTTCACCTAACCAAAATTATATAAAGGACGCCACAGTTGACCTTATCTCTGAGCAACAAAATTGAATTACCACACATCTTTGACTTCACAAATTAAAGCAACTAAGGGCCAGGCAAAATAATGAAAATTAACATAACCTAAAAAAGTTATAGCACGATAAATCATCATACCTCAAAGCCTTTTTACTTTCATACATTCTCAGCTAAAATACACTAATACTCTCTATGACATTCAAACTTCATGACATAAAAATAATTCCTTTGTTACCACACATGTCTCCTAACTATCTCCAATATTAGTGTACCTATTTCCCTACAACTCTCATGTAAGATCTAATCTCTAAGCTCTGATACGAAGTTGTCACGTCCCGAATTTTCATAAACCCGGAGAATGAGTGAAAATGAAAAAGAAAAGTAAATGAAAGGTCATTAGGTTGGATAAATTGGTTTCTCATTCATTTCCCATGTTTTTTCAAAGTTTTTCAAGCCACTTTTCTTCCATTTTTAGTCTATTTCTTCAAGGTTTCTAAACCTCCCCTTTTTGACATCCTTCCCACCAATTTAAAAGGTGTTTTACAGTCTTAACAAGTTTCTTAATTTTTTATAAAATTTTGACATAACCTCCTTTGTTTTCAAGCCTTTTTCCCACCTAATATTCATAATATTTCATATGCATAATTATATCACAATCCACCCTCACTCGGTGGACACAACCCATGTAAATTAAACATACATATCTTATTCTCAACATATACATCTAATTACCCCAATATACACATATGATACTCATTAAATAAAGACATCTCAAATATCAATTGAGTTTACACTCTTACACATTAAAATAGTCCAAGACCTTTAATCCACTACTTTTTCAAACTAGAATACAAGTCATTTGGGCTTATGCCCATACATACAAAATATGTCCAATGGCCAAATATACATTCAAGTCCCTTTCCTCTCCTTATTTTGAGACTTCCTCAAGTCTCAAGTACCAGGAGCCTCATCTATAATATGATATCCCACAAATAGGTCAGCTCAACTGCTGGTATAACAAAATACTAATTTTAGGAACAAATTTAAGGCGTAGAATGTGCAAGTGTACATTTTTAAAAGCTCCAATCCCGTAATCCCTCAATGCTATGCAATGTCAATATGCATGACACACTCATGCAACTCTATGTCACCCATGTCTCGCTTCACGGTCCGCCCCCGTCAGCCCGCAAGTACTGTCATTGGCCAGATTTTGAGTTTTTCACCACAGGATCTACACCCTCATAATACATAGCACAAAGTGCTCAACCCACACTATGTTCCAAGGATTCATGTATGCCAAGATGCCTTGATTTTTTTTTCAATGTGCATTCTATGAAACATTTCATCAAATACCTTATCTACATGAAGGTGAAACATCATTCAATGAATTAAACATATGATCAAGTTTCATATTCATTACTTTCACAATTTCTCAAAAAAACTACTAATACACAACTACTAAATCATGTAATAAATCATAACTCTCAAACCACAAGAGTTTTTCTACATGAATATAAGCTAAAATATAATAATTCAACACATATGCAATATACACCTTTACCATAGCAACAAATTGTCAACAAAGTCAAAAAATATAAAAGTATTTAAACCATAAATTCTAAATTTTCAAAGAAACTACCAACTAAATGATTTTCTAATATCAAGTAGATATCTAAATCATTCAATCAACACATAGGAAGACAAGAAAACTTAAATCTATTCTCAACTTAGCAAAATATCATACCTAAAATAGTTTTTCTTAAACCAAGGGAGTTGTGTTCGCTTCAAAGCTGAATTGATCGGTGAGAATATAGCTCTTGTTGAGAGGAACAATTTCTTAGAAGGAATTCTTGCAAGAATATTGGCCTAAGATTGAGTTTTGGTGACTTGAAGTTTGAAGAACCTAGGATTTTTCTTTTTTCTTTTTTCTTCCACCTTGAACGTGTACTGCCCCTTCCCAGACCAAAAATACTGATATTTTTACACTAAAGGGATGTATTTATAGTGGCGGACAAAGGTGCAAAATGACCCTTTTGCCCTTGATGAATTCGAAACTCCGTTACACTACAACTCGTCCCGAAACGCCTCAATTCGACATTTTATTTTAACCAAAGTTCTTAAAATTATTTTAAATTAAAAATTTCAAAATATATATTTTCGCCCAGGATACTCTTTTTGTTTAATTTTTGAAACTATTTTTGTTTAGACTCAAATTCGCACAATAGGTGTATTTTAACATTATAAGCATGTTTCTCTTCCATGACATACTCAAATTATGCTTCTAAATATAACTTATACCTAAATGATGCATATGTAGTGCCTTACCGGCAAATGGTGCATGAATACATGCTCATAAGAATGTTTCTCTTCCTGGTGATGTCCAATGTGCCCATACATGTGTTGTCTTCCTTAGCAATGGATGGAGCTTCCGTCAACGACGGGTCCATCCGATCATTGGCCCTATATCTTGGGTTTTGGACTTTGGAATGTCTTGTTTGGTGTGCTAAGGCTTAGGGGCATAATGGTCCCTAGGAAGGCTGGCCTAGTACCCCCTTCGCAGAGCACCCCCCTATAGTAGCATAGTGAGCAAAAAGGCAGTGACAACAATGGATATACTCCGGGACGAGGAGTCATAATAACTTGACCCAAGGGCATAATCGCTGCATACCACTTAAGCCTTTGCCAAACCACTTTGTTACTCAATCAAGTAAACGTCCAAGTCCTTAGGATGCCAACTTTTCACTAAGGGTTTACTTCTCTAAGTATAACCCAATTTGGCTAAGGCATGAGCGCCTTTGGGTGAGACAACCACATGCCAATGCCGAGCCAACAAGCTAAGAGGGTAACAAACCACCCCCACCAGAAGAGCTTGACATCCTCGTCGAGAGGTTATTCCAATACTCCTTGATTTGTTTCTCAAACTACCAAACAGTCACATCTCTTTTCCAACTCATGTCTGCTTTGGAACCACCTTTCTAATGTACCAGAAAATCAGTCTTGCGATTCTTCTTACTCTGACCCATGGTTCGGTGAGACCGAATCTTGTCGACCTCTATGTCAAAATATTTCCTGATTATAGGTGAAGCCATCTAGACTTGTTTCCATCCAATATTCAGCAAGTCTTCATGAAAAGACTTCAAAAAACTCACATGAAAAGTTGGGTGAATTTTTAATCAATTAGGCAGCTTCAAGCGATAGGCAACATTTTCGACCTTTTTCATCACCTCCAAGGGGCCATTGTATTTGGGAACAAGCCCATGGTGCACTACCTTGTTGTTGATCCTTTTTTCATATCGTAGGAGTCAATTTCAGCAAGACTAGGTCACCAACTTCAAATTCTTGCAATCTGTAACCTTGATCAACATACTTCTTCATTTGGTGGGCAACTTTAGCCAACTCATCATTTGCCTCGTCAAGAAACTCTTACTTGGAATGAGCAAACCGATATGCAGCGGGACATTTACCTCCAGTCCTCTGTTTCAGCACTGCCTGAGGAGTAAGTGGTTGTTGTCCCATATCCAATTCATTAAGACTCATTCTTGTAGCCAAATATCTGTGCAAGTTATAACAAAACTGGGCAGTGTCCACCGAATCAACCCAATTTTTCTGCCTTGCAGTAACAGTGTTGTAGATAATCCTCCAACAAGACAGTGATCCACTTAGTCTATCTGTCATTTTGAGGATGACTTGTTATAGAGAACTTCAACTCAACCCATGAGATTGAACAACACCGTCCAGAATCTGCCAATGAACCTTATATCACGATCACTGATTGTATCTTCCAGCAAACCAAAGTACTTCACCATGTACTTATAGAATAATTCTGCAGCAACATTTGCAGGGCATGCATGAGGTGCAAAAATGAACACCGCATACTTGGAGAAACGATAGACCACCACCATGATCGAACGCATGCCATCAACCTTTGGTAAGTTGCATATAAAATCAATCGAGGTTAACTGTCATGGTCTGTCAAGGATGAGTAGTGGTTGAAGCAAGCTTGCAGCCTTCTTCTTTTCAACCTTGTCAAGTTGACACACAAGACAAGTCCTAACATAGACCTAAACATCATCTTCCATCTTGGGCTAGTAATAAAAGCGAGCTAGCAATGCAAGCATCCTATCTACACCGGGATGTCCAGCCCACTAGGAGTCGTGTTTCTCATGTAACAACTCTGGCCTTAGTTCCCCTCCCGTAGGAACATAGAGTCTGTCACCCTTGGCATAGAGTAGGTCGTCATCCAACCAATATCTGCGCACCAGACCTTTGCCAACTTACTGCTTCAGTTTTCCATAAGCAACATCAATCTGGGTATGCTCTTTGACTCTTGCAAGGAAGTTAAAGTCAGTCCACTGGACAGTGCAATGACATAGTCATGGACCTCCTTCCTAGTCAACGCATCAGCAACCAAATTTTGCCTCCCAAGTCTATGCACCCACACAAAATCGAACTCAGCAATGAATTCTTACCACTGGGCTTGTTTTGGGGTCAATTTCTTCTAAGATTTGAAATAGGTGTTCGCCACGTTGTCCATCACGACGGTGAACTTTGTTCCCAACAAGTAATGCCTCCAAATTTCAAGACAATGAACCACATGAGTCATTTCCTTCTTGTGTGTTAAGTATCGCTGCTCAACATCTTTTAGTTTCTAGCTTTCAAAGGCAACAGGGTGTCCCTCCTGAACAAGGACTCCTTCAATAAAATAATCAGATGCATCTGTGTGCACTTCGAATGACAGATTGAAGTCAACCAGCCTTAGCACCAGTGCAAAAGATATTGCATGCTTCAACTTCGCAAAAGCTGTCTGGTAGACACCATTCTAGTCTTATTTCTGGTCCTTCTTTAGCAAGTCAGTTAGAACATTACACTTCTTTGAATATCTTTCAATGAACTTGCGATAATAATTGGCGAGGCCAAGGAACAACTGCAATTTAGGCACCTTGGTTGGTGCAGGCCGATCGACAATTGACTTCACCTTCTTCTCATTCATTCGGATCTGACCTTTGCTAATCCAATGTCCCAAGAAAATCACTTCTTGGTGACAAAATTTACATTTTTCATTTTCTGACATACAACTGGTGCTCTCTAAGTCGTGAGAACATCGCCCTCAAATAGTCTAAATTATCCTCCAATGTCTCACTGTAGACCACAATATCATTCAAATATACAACCACAAAGACATCAATATACTCATGAAAGACATCATTCATTAGATTGCATAAAATTTTCGGGGCATTTGTAATCCCAAATGGCATTACAAGAAATTCAAAAAACCCATAATGCGTCACACACGCGGTCTTAGACTGATCTCCTTCTACAATCCTAACTTGCCAATAACCAGTCCTTAGGTCCAGCTTCGTATAGAAGGTTGCCTTGCAAAACATATCAAAAAAATCAACAATGCTTGGAATAGGGTACTTGTTCATGATCGTCACCTTGTTCAAGACCTGATAGTCGATGCATATTTGTAATGAATCATCTTATTTATTTTGGAACAGAATCGGGGTTCCATATAGCATCTTAGATGGTTTCATCCTGCCAGAATCTAGTAACTCATTCAACTGCCTCCTCAATTCTGTCAATTCCATAGGCGACATTCGATTAGGGGCACGAGTTGGAGGCTTTGCACTAGGCTCCAACTCGATCTAGGCGAAAGGATTTTTAGGAGTTCTGGGGGCATAACATCATAAAATTCCCCCAAAACATTTGTCACTGCATTAGGCAATTTAACTAGCACATCTGGTTTGATCTCTACCAAAATTGCGACGTATGTCGTCTCACCCTTCCGCAGTCCAGCTGTCACTTGCATAGCGGACAACATCTTCATCTTTCGCTTGCCTTTTTTCTTACTTTGGTCTGTCATTACTGCAAGCACAAAGCATGGTGCTTTCTTACCAGAGATCAACACCCCATTCAAATGTGGCATCAATGCCACCTTTGCCTTGATAAAGAACTCATTCCCGATGATGAAATCAAAGTCGTTCAAGGGCACAACCATCAAGCTCACATGACATTCCCACAAATCCACCTTCAGGAGTATTTTTGTCATGCCATGCACTAGCATTGCTTTAGAATTGACTGCCTCGAGCTTGCTAGCATTCTCTGTCAATTTTAGGTCAAACTTTCCTACTTCCTTATAGGCAATAAAGTTATGGGTGGCTCCCGTATCCACCATGGCCAAGACTTCTTTGTCATTCACCCAAGCCTGTACAACATAAGGCCTTTGCGGGGTTATTGAACTTTGCCCACAGTGATTGCATTTTGCAACTGCTGAGGATTAACCCGGGTGGGGCATGCATAATCACAGTCATCTCCATTTGCAACAACGAGGGCACAAACTTCTCCCGCTTGGGACAGTCCTTGACGTGATGGGGCCCATTGTAGAGAAATCAGCCAGAATCAAAGTTTTTCTTCTTTTGGCAGTTATCTGGCTTTTTAAAATCAACAATGTTCTTCTTTTTCTTCCAATCTGCCTTCCTTACGTCTTTGGAAGTGCCGGCTTTAGCCTTCCTGCTGGCACCATATTTTTTTTTATCTTTTCAAAAGGTCTTTGATTGCTGCCCATTTTGATGTCAACCAGGTCATTCACAGCAGCGATGGCAGTAGGCAAATCATGTAACTCCTACCTACGTAATTCTGCCTGTGCTCAACCCTATCACCTGGACATGAAATTGAAGAGTTTGTCCTCCTCATACATTTTTTTGATGTCTAGCATCAATAAACTGAACTCCTTCACGTAATCATGAACATTTCCAGTGTTTTTAATTTCTTGAGTGAATCCCCAACAATCCAGGTCGTGTCTCTAGGGAGGAATTGATCCTTCAATTCTTTTTCTTATTGTATCCCATGTCTTAATTTTTGCACATCCCACAGATGCATCATCCTCGTTCTAGGTTCGCCACCACAGCTTGGCATCACCAGAAAGTTACATGCTGGTTATGGTCACTTTCTCTCCAATAGGCTCATGGACAGCTTTGAAGTACTGCTCCATATCCCTGAAAAAATTCTCCAGATCCTTGGCACTCTAGGTACCTCTGAAGGCCTTAGGTTTAGGGACCTTAATTTTTGAAGATGTCTTGCCCATAGCAAGTCAAGAATTCATGGCCCTCTTCACCAGGGACAATTCGTCTTCAAGATCCTTCAGGTTGGTTTTGACAGCTTCAGTGAGGGACAAAATGTCCTTCATCATCGTTGCAAGCTTTGCATCATTGTTGACAACATAACTTTCAAAGGTCATCCTTTAGCCAACAATCTGAAGAACGTGTTGCTCTATTTGCACAGCAAAGCTGATTGCAGCATCAATTTCAGGGGCACCCAGAAAATCCTCAAGACGGGTCACACATTCCCATAATTTAGTAGCGTTTCCACCAGCCATGATTGAAAACTGTAACTATGATACCAACTGTCACAGAGTCAATTTTTCACTCGAATTTTGCCTCATAATGGCACTGAGATCTGACACTCAGTCTCATCCAATGCACTCATATGCTCACAGAAATGCACACACGGGCAGAAAGTAGGCAAGCATGCAACTTATAGTGGCACACAAGCTTTACAGGCCAATTGACCAAACCTTTTTCTTTCTTAGCAAAGCCTAAAGGAAACTCAGCCAGAGGTTTGCTTACAAAATGTGTCCAACTCTCTTGGTTGCAATGTAGACCTAGGCATGCCTATATATAACATACAAAGTGGCGGTTACAAGCCCAACTGCCTAAGCAATGCAAAACAACATCAGATTCACCCACAAAGCTGGCTGACCATGGCTGAGACCTTCAACCTTTCTCCCCAATGTGCTGGTCATGGCAAAGGCAGTTGTAACTGTTGGCTGACCTAGCCACAATTGCCCATAACTTCTCTACATGTTGTGTGCACATCCCTGGATGTTGTGCACATACTAGCAACTACATAGAACTGCCTTGCATGTCATGCACATGCCAGCAACCGTCTAGAATCGTCAACATCTGTAGTGGATATACCTCAACGACCTCACATGTTGTGCAAATGCCTTTTCTTATGAGCCCACAACACCAGATTAACCTTACCTTCATGCGAAGCCATGCCAAGCTCATGGCTTAGTCTTTGAAGCTAGCAATGCCCCACAAATTGAGCCACCCGGCTAGCCTTGCTTTCTTGTGCCCAACGTGCCCATGCATGAACTACCTCCCTCAACCGTGCATTAGGCTTTAATTAACCCACTGGTCATGCCCAACGTGCCCATGCATATGTTGTCTTCCTCAGCCATGCATAAGGCTTCCGCTAACGACGGGTCCCTCCAATCATCGACCCCATATCTCAAGTTTTGGACTTTAGAATGCCTTGCCTCACCATGGAAATCATTTGTTGAGGTTATGCCTTACTTTGGTGTGCTAAGGCTTAGGGGCATAAGGGTCCCTAGGGAGACTAACCTAATACCGTCTTCGCTAAGCACCCCCCTATATTAACATTAGTGAGCAAAATAGAGTGACAACAATGGATATACTCTATACCGAGGGTCATAATAACTTGAGATAGGGACATAATCGCTGCATTCCACTTAAGCCTTTGCCAAACCACTTTGTTACTCAACCAAGTAAACGTCCAAGTCCTTAGGAAATCAACTTTGCACTAAGGGTTGACCTCACTAAGTATAACCCAATTTGGCTGAGGCATGGGTGCCTTTGGGCGAGGCATCCATATGCCAATGTTGAGCCAATGAGCTAAGAGGGTAACAACAACCTACAAGATGAATATAAGTAACAATGTTGTGTTCTAGCCATTCATCTTGGATTCTCATGAAACTATTCAGTGCCTTGTCGATTTTTCCTGAAGTCCCATAAGCATATATGGCAACATTGTAGGCAAAAGAAAGGCCCACCCCGCTAATCTTCCTATAATACCCAAGAGTTGCACCATGTTGCCCACATCAGCATATAGAGAGAGAAAGAAGTTGCAAGTTTTTGTAATAGAAATGACTCCCCTTTCCTCCATCTTACCAAGCAAAGCTTCTGCTTTTGACAAATAACCGCAACTTCCACAAGTGAATATCAAAGTGTTGAAAGTGATGGCATCTACAACAACTAATTTGGACATACTTGCAAACACATCTACATCTTCTTTCAAGCGACTTGCCTTTCCATACAAATCAATCAAAGTATTGTAAGTAGTTGTAAGTCGGGGCTTCCTAACAGAGTTCTTAGTATCCAACGAATCAAGAACTTTACCAAAAATACTCCCACCAATCCTAAAAAGGTCGATTGAAAGGAAATGCTTCAAACTAATGGGTTCCACACCTGACCTAGATTTAGAATCAGCTATAGAATCCAAATCAAGATCATCCAATTCAACCCTCCCAACACACCAATCCTTATAAAACCTATATGCCCTATCATATTCCCACACATCCTTCAAAACTCTAACGATTGTACTCATCATCACCTCATTAGGAAAAATTCCCCTGACCTTCATGTGCTTAATCCACAAAAACACTTTTTTTACAAGACTGACTTTTTCATACACATCAACAAGCATCCCATAAGTATTATTCGTTGGTAAAACACCAATTTTTGCCATTTCAATCCAACTAAGCCTCAACTCATCCCATCTTCGAGCTCTACCCAATGCCTGAAGCACAACATTATAGTGAACTACATTGGAAACATACTCTTTCTGTGACTTTATCCACTCAAAAATCCTAAGAACCTTTTCCCAACTAGTCTGCTTTTTGAAAATCACAGTTTGTTCTTTGGGATTAAGCTTCCCATTATACAAATCAAGGGTTTTCTCAATATCATTATCAGATTCCAAAGATTGTAAAATCGATGGCAAAACACCTCCATAGCTCTTCTTTTTACCATTAATTATGGTTTTGGTGGGCAAAACTAGTGTTCTTGAATGGCAATTAAGCTTAAACCCTAGAGAAACCGTTGTAGTTCCTTTGGCATTTGGCTTCTTGGTTAGTGAATTTACAATTTTTTTTAGGGTTTGGCAACTCTTGAAGGGTGATATGTGATATGACCACTCTTATGTCTCTCCTGAGCTGGGGTGAGTACATGAATTAAACCCAATAGGGGTGTTTGGATGGTCAGTAAGCATTGGATAGGATTTCAATTTTATATCCTACCCCATCCAATCCAAACCGACTCACCCACTTCCATTGGATGGGATATACGTTAGATCCAGTCCAATCTATAATTTGGGTAGCAACTTTGCAATTTTGTGGGACCCATGGACTAGGCCATTGTTGTTGCATATCGTTACCTTTCAACCCATAGAAATATTAAATCCAAACTCTGTTAGATTCCAAAATTGGCCTAAAAAATTAATTAATTCCCACATCAAACTTAATATAAAATACACAAAATAGTAGATTAATATCTTACCAACAACTTTATACATAAGTGTTTTACGTCACAAAACCCAAAATTAAATACATAAAAATCATACATCTGTCAATCAACAAAATAAAAAAATATTCTTAGACATATGGCCAACACATTAGTGCCCAAAGCTGTGAAGATGAGTTATTGATCACAATAACTTCCTTGATAGGGCAATTGGTAGAATCCAATGCTCTCTGATATGCACGTAGATATCATCCCATCACCATATGAATCAAAAATATATGTGAACTTGAAAAAATTGCCACACTATTTCTAGATGCAATGTTCCTTCTCAAACTTGTTCACCCACATCATATATGTTGACAATTCTTTAGTTGAGAAGTGTATCACAATGGTTTTGGCGACTTATTTATAAAAAGTTAAGCGCTAAAATGTTAAAATACAAACCTATTCATACACACATAAATTTGCTCAATAAAAAGGCAGAAAAGAGATGCTAATAAAACAAAATTTCTCCGTAATATGTATTGTTATTTACTAAGCACCTTAAAATGTTAATTGAATTAGCCTTTCTGTGTGAGTGTGGGTGTACAGAGAGATGAAGACAAAGCTATTTTAAGTGCTTGTGTTGTAACACCCCAAAATTCACCCTAGAAGACATTACTATCTACAAAATATCCAACCATGAGAGCAACTCAAAATAACCATTAGAACAACCAATCATTCATCCATCTAATAAAGAATAAATGTTAAAGCCAATAAAACATTAAAACCTCTCCAACTTACAATTCAAACCAGATAGTCTCTAGCAGCAGAATAATCAAAACTAGTTGAAACATTGTTGATTGAAATCTATCAAATAAAATAATCTAAACTACGATGAAGCATATCTAAGCATCCACTTCAGGATCCTCATACTGACCCTCTCCATTCTCGAGGTCGACCTGCCAAAATCTGTAAATGTGTTATAGGGGGTGAGCAAAGGCCCGTAGAAAATCTCTCTTAAATCCCAACAAGGTTTTTAAAACAATAAAAATAAGGCAAATCACTTTTGGAAAATAGCATATATATCGTTTTGAAAGTAAAACATTGACAGTTGTAATGATCTTAAGTGTACGGAATGCAATAAATCAATGAAAGGAATAAATATGTTTGAATTAAAGCAATCAATTAATAACTCAATAGCATCATCTCATATTCTCATATATGTTGGTTCATCCTCATTCTCATATATGTTGGTTCATCCTCATTCTCATGTATGTTGGTTACTTCTCAGGAATCTACACAGCGATTCTATCACGTTCACCCATCATAACCACACAATCTCAATCATTCCTCGTAGGGTCAAATCACAAACCACTTTAGGAAGGGCGTATATTGTCTTTCACGACATTGACATATCCCTTTCAAGAAAGGTATACCATCCCTCAGCCTTGAACTTTCGTGAACAATAGTGGTTGCTCTCACAAACAACATTCTACTACAAGTTTTAGGTAACTGTCTCACCCCCACTAGAATAGACTAACCTCTAACACTCTACAGTAATTCTCGAAGGCAATTCAAGTCCGTCACACCCAAACTATAAAAGAGATGAAATCACATTTTTCTCATCAACCATAATCTTAACCAATCAGAATTTCCATTAACAATTCAAGTATTACAATTTCGCAATTCTCAATATACTACAGTAATTAGGAATTAAAATATGCAAGAGATACTATGTTCCAATGATAAAGAAACCAAGAGCTCATATATATCTATCATATAATTATCAAGAAGATTGAAAACATACATAATTATACCCTAAGACTCAATGAAATAACACAAGAAGAATCCTCTACCTCGATTTCGTAGTTTTGTGTGAAAATCTAGCTTGTTTGATTCATTCCAACGTGAAAATCCCCCTTAATCTCGTGTTTCTCCTCTCTTTTTTCTTGCTCTCCAAGACTTTCTAGGGTTAGAACTGATGAAATAGAGCTAAGGAATACATCCTTGGGTATTTATAGTATGAGAAAACAGTCCAATCGGCAAAAATCTGATACTCAGAATCGCTACCTCAAGTTCGAACTAGAGACTTGACGTTCGAACTATCTACATAACGTTCGAACATCATTTTGGCGTTCAAACGTTACTTACTCCCAGTACTTTTGATTTTCCATTAGATTTCTGACAGACACAAAAGTATTGGGACTAATTGTCGTTCGAACGGACTCCCATTTTAGCTAAACTTTCAATGAAGTTTTGGTCTATTTAGAAGTTGATTTGAAAATTTTTTGTGAAATACTATTTTTGTAGACCTGGAAATCTAGTGTCTACTGTAAACATTTCAGATCAAATGAACATCAGGATAAAAAGTTATGGTCCAAATACTAAGGCAGTATCAAATTCATTCCTACCCGAATTCTATCTAAAATGTGTTTTAACTTTGGAATATTTTCTAACTTTTACTACACACCGTATTACCTCACTTAACATTTTTATTTCTACTCTTAAAATCTATATAGTTCATGCTTACATCATTACATATATAAGCATTTCAAAATAATTATGTTACTATATAAAGATAAGAATGTGGGGGTTTACATGTGTGGTCTTCTAACATTGTCCATCAACATATGATGAGAAATTAAAATTAAAATTTAAGAGCTAGCAAGAACATGAACAACATTACAGGAAGAAGGAACCCCCTAAAATAAACCCAGATCCAAGCAATGTGGTCATTCTTGCGAGGCAGCAATTGTTGAATAAAACGATAAATCTAAAGATAAAATATGGGGAAAAAATCCATATACATATAATAATTTGTTTGATCTATGTAGTTGAGTGGTTTTTCTAATGGATCTCTAATGAACCGAAAATGGAAAAAGTGAGAGAGAGAGAGAGAGAATGAAATTAGTCCCGGTGATGATTGAAGCTTGCCAACTTCATACCAAAGCCCTCTATGAAAATCCCCTTCCCCACACACACAATAATCCCTTCCCCAACAGTAGAATCTCTCTCCCCACCTCACTTAAATTCTGCATACCTCTTGGTAGAAAGAGAGATATGGGTTTGGTAGAGAAATAAAAATGCAATGGTTACGGGCTAGAGAAAGAGAGAGAAAACACCAACGACGAGAATGATGGGGAGAGAGAGAGAGAGAAGCGTACCTACTTTTTCTTCCACCGTGCACCATATTCAGAGGGAGAGAGAGAGGTGAGACCAGTGGGTTGGTTGAAGAAATGAATTAGCAGACAAAGGGTAAATAACCCTAATTAATTGCAGGGGTATTTTTCATAAAATACCAATCAATCCAGTGAGCAAAATTTGAATGCCACATGCTCCGTGGGTTACACATATCTGCTTGAGAAGGGATGTTGAACTCCGATCTCTACGAGCCAATGTATTCAAAGCCAACGATTATCCAATTTTATTTTTGGATCCAAAGTTGAGTTTTGTGGGCCGTTAGATTATTTTACCCAATCCAACTTGTCTTATCCCCCTTTATCCCTCAAACAAAACACCCCTAAGAACCCTAGATTTGAATGGCGAGTAGAGATTCAAAAGCTTACATGGTGAAGAAACAATGTGGTGTTGAATTGGGTTGTGGAGATTTTTGTAGCTTAGCTCTCTCGAATTGTAAGCTTGGAGCATCATTTCCTCTCTTATGTTTTCTGAATATGAACATAAAGACTCAACAATATTATATACACTAGGGGTAATCCGTGGCTGAAGGTACAGTGCAATGTGAATGATTTAGAGATGGATATTGTAGTCGTTTGATAAGTTTATTCAAGTTCGTCGAATGAATTTATCGAAACATACCATATTTTATATTATAGATACTTTCAAAACATAGCAACACAATAAAAGCATGTACGACTAGTAAACCTAAGTGCAAATTTTGAGAACTCTTTGTGTCAGGTCATGAGTGATTTATCCCTCATAAATTCTCTAGTTTGACGTAGATGGTCTATCTTTGACTAAACCGAAGAGAAAATTAATCAAGATGTGTATAAACTGACCTAAACACCCGTAATCGTAAAAAAAAAAAATCAATTGAGTTTGAAGTGATTTTTTAGTTTTGGCTCATGATATTTTGCACATATTAATTTTTTTTATTTATATGTTGAATGATTAAAATTTTTATATAAAAATATAAAACATAGAGCAAACAAATTGTCAAACAAAACAACACAACTTTGGGTTTAGACAACATTACTATAAAATTTTTTGTACATAAGTCAATTATAAGTATTTTACATGAAAATTCTACACAAATTTTTTAAAGGTCACAAAGTAAGGAGGACCATTTGACCAAAGACCCATTGGTACACGATTTTGTTAAGGTGGAATATGTTGATATATTTTTATCTAATTGAGAATATAATGTAAGAATTTTAATCTTTTACGAAAATGAATTAAGAATTTAAAGAACTTTCAGATGCAAAGTGTCATTCGACATTTTATTTTTATTTTTTTGGGGTCATTTTATGTTACTTTTTTTATCATCCGGGTTTGTTTGACTAAAAAGTTGTAAAAATGGTTACTTTTTTTAATTGATCATAAAATATTTATATTTACCCTTACAAAATATATAATACATATCCATGTCTAATATATACCATCTAATACATGATATACTCGGGTGAACGTGCAAACCACACTTTTTTGGGTGTAGTTAAAATATTTATTGTAATTCAAAGTTAAACGTAAATAAAAATAGTTATTGCAGGGAAAATGATAAAATATGAGTAATACAATAAGCTATTGCTCTTTTCCTCTGACTTAAATGCATTTCACTCTATTATTTATATAGTAAGATGCATATGGATTTTTGCTTTCTTGACAAAATTACCTTTTTGCTAAAATTTGTTGCTAGAGGAAAGAAATGACAAAGAAAAGATTAATTACCATATATAATCTCTAGAAAAAAAGACAGGATCAACCTGTAATTTTCAATACAACTGATTTTAAACAAATAGAATTTGAGACTACTCTGAATTTTCACCACATGAAGTAACTCACCAGTGTAATTGCAATCTGAGCAACAGAACTTTTTAAAGCATCACAAACTAAAGAATTCCAGACTTTCTTCTATTTCTATTGTCTGAATTGCAATATGTATTGAAAACATTCATTCAAGGAAAAGAAAGGTTATGTTCAAAAATAAAAAAATAAATAAAAAGGAAAAGAAAGGTTAAACAAACTTATGATGTTGCTTACATAATATATGCGAACAACATCCTCTAAGGGAAAAATGCCCTGATACGCTTGTTAGGGATCTACAGTTGATACATATTTACAAATTTATATTAAATGCGCTAAATTATGTAGTGCACGATGTGGGAAAAGAGACGAGTTTTAACTATGAGGGAGGCAGGGACTCGAAAGCAACAAGCAATGAGCTACGCGAAAGCCATGGTGAAAGGAGGGGCCGCAATTGGTAGAAAAAAATCTACAACCCCTTAGAGTTATCCTGCACTTGAAATAAGTAGAAAAAAGAATAAATATAATGATACTTTGATTCTTCGTCGCCGTAATAAATAAGCAATATAATTTTTTTCTTCGTCTTTATATTTACAAAACAAAATAAATAGTTAGTAAAAAATTAAACTACTTGGCCATATAAACTCGCGAGTATCATCTCCACTCCATCGAGGCCATGTCATAGTGCTGACATCATTGTCGATCTTGAAGCCTCACGCTTCAGGTCTGCAACTTTGCCACTGCCTTGGAAACACATGTATGCTTGTTGTATATAGTGCTACAAGGAGACCAAAACCAAATGACAATGAAATAATGTACTCCCCCCTCCCCCCAAAAAAAAAAAAACACACACACAAAAAAAAAAATATATATATATATATATATATAGAAGATCTGCAAATAAAATTGTAAATTACCGCAAAATGGTCACAATTTGATATACTGTGTTCTTGAAGATCATTTTTTCTTTTTTGCATATTTGAAGGGATGACATTTATAAAAACGTCTGCCAATAAGCTTCATGTGCTCAAAGATCATGAACTGAAATAAACAAACCCTCAACTCAAGAAAAGCAAATAAATAATCGCAATTACTACATTAAAAACTTACCCCAACAAAAGCATGATTACTCAAAACATCAATTGCCGGCAAGATTCCTCTGTTACAGATAAATACAAAAACCAAGCATCAGTAGCCCACTATAGAGGAAAAACAGTATTCAAATAGAAGTTGTCACTATATAGATTATGGCTTCGTCTTTCCTTCCAGTGAATTGGGAGGGCACATCCCTCCTAAGACAAATATGACAAAGAAAACTCACGTCAGTGATTTCCCCTTAAAAATATTTGGAGGAGCAACTGCAGCAAAGACGCAGAAGCAAATGTGAAACTGCATGGAGAAAATGGAGGAATAAATGAGGCCTTAAAAACACATCCAACATACAGAGATGATCTGTGTGGATTCATGGATGCATACCACGTAAGACAAGAAAAACCACCCAAACTTCAGGGCACTACAGTCCTGTCAAGAGTATAACCCACACAGTTATAAAGAGAACCATACAGTCGAGGATTTTGAAGGACAGTGGAGTTAGTAATGCATATTCAAAACATGACTCTTAAATTCCAGAATATGGGAACAAGAACTACCCTGAAAAGCACAAAAAGTAAGGTCACCATATCAATACATTAATCGATCCATCAAAATGCTGGAAACCATACCCAAGCATGCAGTGTCAAAACCAGTCATTTAACAGAGGCCTCAACAATGCGGGCGAACCATAAGATTAGGACCTTTGAAACCATAGATAATGGAACAAATTCAAATGTATAAAGTATAAATAGTACCTCACTGCACAATAAAGAGGATGATACCACAACACATATTCTCCTGGAACCCACGATATGAAGTAGATGATTGAAAGAAACCAGATTGTCAGTCCTACAACAAAAGAGAACTTGAAAAAAGTGATATATCACAAACCAATTGTGAGCCTGCATAAAGTATTCCAGGCCAACCTTCCCCTTTGATCCATGCTGTGGTAACTGCTATAATGTTCCACAGAAGGCAGACAAATAAACCTGCAAAATATCACAAAGTTTAAGAACTCAATCCACCAAGGTTCACATGAATTGCTTGTCCACCTTTTGAAAAAAAAAAAAAAAAAAGAATTGCTTGTCCATTAAAATTAATTACGCAGTCCTAAGTTTTTGAGCACCAAGGTAGATTAGGTAGTATTTCCACCAAAGACACCATGCTTTGTGAGGTAACATTCTAACTTGAGAATATACCATACCCTTCACTAATCACAAATTATGATATGCCAAAGCACCAATGTCATAAGTTTCCATTTAGATGTCGATCTCTAAATTTCATAACTAATACCAATATACTTTTTACTTTTAGAACTATGCGATATGTAACTTATGAAAGGGAGAGGGGGAGGGGTAGATAATTTGACAAAAAAACTAATCACCAAAGCTGTTATTCACCCCACCAAAAAAAAATCTGTTATCCGTGATTCTCTAGTAGAAATTGCTAAAATTTAAACAGTGGTTTGTAGTAGTTGTTGTTGTGTTACAGAGATAAATAGATAGATAGATAGACACATAGAGAGAGAAATGGAGAGAAGCTAATCTGATAGAAATCTTTTGACAGCTTTCATCCCAGATGACATATTAGTTGTGGTAAAAGTAGTTAACCATTATGGATAAGTACAACAAGAATGTCAGAATAGATATCTGAATTAGTGTTTCACATGCAATTTTACAATCAAAGCAGTTATAAAACGCATTGACTTCGAAAAACCAAGCAGTAGTCCGATTAATGAGCCAAATCTTAGTCAGACAAGGGGCATTTATGCCCTTAAAGTGCCTAGTACAGTACAAAAATGATTGAAAAAAGAACTAAAATGTGAAGCATATGAGGACAAAAGGGCAATTCAAAGATGATTCATAAACCATTTCGGATATCTTTCTATCCCATTAATGCTTCTTCCATATATGATTTCCTCCAAAATAGTATATTTTTATTTTGAGGGGGATGGGTGGTAAAGTTTTCTTCTGTTTTTTCATTCTCTTTTCTGTTTTTCTGCTTTGGTCAGGAAGGTTAAGAGTTTTGTACTAGTCGGAATGGGTGTAACTGCATGCTGCCTTTGGTATATAGTGAAAACTGGAAAGCATCGATTTTGAAGAAACCTTCTCACTGGTAGCTAGGCTTGAGTCAGTGAGACTACTCTTTGCCATAGCATGTCATTTAGAGTTCAAGCTCTATCAAATGTATGTTAAAAGTGGCTTCTTGAATGGTGTTCTTCAAGAAAAATTCTATGTGAAACAACCAAAGGGGTTTGAGGATCCACATCCCGCTAGACATGTCTATCGACTTAAGAAAACCTTGGATGGGCTGAAGCGAGCTTCTAGAGCTTGGTATGAGATGCTTTCAGCTTAGCTTTTAAGAGAAGATTCTCTAGAGGTGGAGCAGACAGATGACAAACTGATAAAAATTTAAAATATCTAATTTGCTTTCTCCAATGTGCTTTGCATATAAGAGAATTTGGATGAGTGCATGAAATTGTGAAGCAACTTGTATTAACAAGTATTTTCCTGGTTGCCTAATGGAAGTGCTGAGTTGTAGACGTAATATCATCTGAAACACGTTACTACTTACTGATGTGGCTCCAGAACCCCAGGCCCAGTAACTATAGTTACATAAATTTGTCATCGACTCATCGGAGGTACAAGAGTTCGAGCATATGTGTGATCCGAGACAAGTAACTTTTAAGGAATTTAAATAGAGGAACCTAAATCCTTAAGAGACAAATCTAAGGTAATATACCCAATAATGTTGAAAATGCAACATACTGCAACTGCTGTAGATGGATCGGAATTTCATTTGCAATGTCGTGATGAATGATAGGAAGAAACGGTGGCCAATTTTTCTCCTCAATAACAATTCCAGCTGCCAAACAAAAGGAAAAAAAATTAATTGCTCAATAAAAGACACCAGAAAATCAACCTACTTTTTTTTAATGTATAAAAACATAGAGAAAATAGAACTACCTTGTGCTGCAGCATCCTCCCTCCTTTTTATTTCATGTATTGAACAGTTAATATTATGTCTGTAGATGCAAGAAATTAAAAATGTAACATATAGCCACAGGCCGCACAGATGATGTCCAACACATATCAATGTCCAATACATAGTCAGGCCATCTGCAGCAAAGATAGTACCAAAAAATAACAAGAAAAACTATAAATCTCACATTAGTTTTAAAATAAATCATGGGAATGAAATATATAATGGAAAATATTAATATTCTATACTAAACGTTTTTTGCTTGGGATTACACAAGTCCACAAGTAGCTATATATTCTTCCCTGTCCAAATTTACATATAACTGCACTTCTAATAACACGTACATGCTCAACTAACACACATAATTGAGCAGCCAAATTGAATTGACATATAACACACGAAAAAAAATCAAATTGAAACACATCTTGCACTCAACTTACAATGACTAACCCATATTCAGAAGCCACCATAAAAGAGAACAATAAGCAAGTACCTGTTCTCTCCTCTTTAGTTCTGCCTCTTTAGCTTGGAGTTCCTTCTTCATTCTCAAATCCTATATTTAAAGAGAAGAATGGTAAGATGTTACCCTTATGCGTTCTGGAACACACAAATAGAAAAATTGCACTCATCAAACATCTTTAGAGCTTTGATCTACCTTGGAACTATCAAGAGGAATATCAACCGTTGCCCCACGATCATAATCAGCACGTTCAGGAGGAAGGGGTGAAAGCATAGAGTTTGGACGGGGAACACTTCCAGGATTCTGAAAATCCCGTAAAGAATGAAAATAAAATAAAAAAACAGGTAAGATAATAACATTATAGTCCGGGGAAAAAAAGTATAACTCCTACAAATAGAAATGCCTCAGAAGTCAAAACTGCATGAGAACTGTAACCGTCAAAGCAGGTGTTTTGCCCTTCACTTTTTTGGCACAAGGATCTATGTGTTGTATATAATAATTGTATTGATCAGAATGACTTTTACTTCCTGTTCCAGGATCCAGAACTCCATAGCCTAATTTTATATCTCATTTTGGAGATATAAAGCTTGAGCTGTTAGAGATCAGGCCCACTACAAATATCAAGCTCTAGTGCCCTAAATCCCAAAACTAAAGTTGTGATACCATGTAGACCACCACTTACACGTAGGGGATCACGCAGTGAGGTAATAGGTACAATAATGTATATTAATCTCATAAGTTTAAAGTTAAACCATGAATTGCTTCCCTGTGATTTGGTCAATGTACATATTACCTCCCTATGCTTTAGAATCCTACAAGCATCCTCTGTAGTGTTGGAACAAAGTGAAATTAGTGGTTTTTCCAACCTAAATAATGAACAGTGCATCACATTTGCCAAAAGGTCTGTTGATGTTGGGCAAAATATGTCCTCCAAAAGTTATTCTTAATGACCAAAATACATTGATTTCTACATATTGTTTCCTCCCTGTCCCTGCCCAGTAATCCCTCTTTCCCTCTCTACCAATTCAATCCTGCAACCACCATTGCCAAACTATTGGATTCGCCCAAATTAATTGATCATGTTGAGAAGCCAGGTCTTTTGTTCATATCAGTAGGACCGGTTTGATGCAATACTCTAAAGAGCCTATCACAAAGATGCCTATGGGGGCAGGACCTGATTTATAGAGAGCTTTATTCGGCATGCACAATCTACTCAAATATAGAGCTTGGAGAGATTGTGGCCAAGCGGCTATAATTGAGTCAGTCGGGGCATCATGGCCCTAGTGTGATGTTTTCAATGTGTACCCTTTAATAGCTTCACCAAGTTGAAGCTAGACATTGACTTAAACCAGCTGTCTCCACTGCTATGGCTTCGATAATAGGGTTCATCGACTGAAATTGCCATCACAAAGTCGATCACCAAAGCAACGAAACTCTTAGAGGGTAAGAACCGAGTGTACATCTAGATACCTGAGCCTCTCTCTCTCTCTCTCTCTCTCTCATCCTGTGTTTGTGCTAAACAATTAAAAAAAATCCCAAAAACATCTCCCCTAGTAGTTTGTAGCATATACATGTATAGGCATACAACAAACATTTCTCGAGAAAAAAATTACAGTCACCAAGAATGCAACATTACACTCTTACTCTATGCAACTTACATAAAATAAGTGTGCATGCTAGATGGAAACAGTTATACAGTTATATATGTCATAATTTATTAAGTTGTATTCAAAATAAAATATATTTATCTATAACAGTTATATACCATCAATATGTCAATTGTGAAAGGCTACAAGAACTTCAAGTTTTGAATTATTTTAATGCTTGAACCGTTGCCTCAAGAATGTGATAGCTATTGGTCCTTATTTTTCATAATATTAAATTAGAAGGCTTTTTCCCAAGCAAGGTGATAGTTGGACATATTCTCATTTGAATGTTTGAAATGGCAGCCATAGTGCGTGAATGTTTTAAGTCCGATAAAGCAACTACCACCAAACCGTTGCATGTGTAGCCGGTGTTTCGAATCGATGCGTTCATTGGAATTAAACCATTGCAACCTTTCTAGTGAGTATTTAATGGTCAATGCATTATCTACAGTAAAATAAATTTTTCCTTTGAGAATGGAGAGATAAGACAGAGGACTTTGTGAAATATTTCAGTTTCGATTATAAACATACTTTTTCTTTTACATTCTAATACTCTATTATTTTTTGTGACTTTTTTTTCCTCGATTTGGAAACGATCAAGAGCTGTTTGATATACTTCTGCATTTACAAGTGTACGCTTGTGGAAAAGTGATAGTTGAATCATGGAAGATAAGACGTCATAATCTACTGCACCGGGTTTTGTACTCAAAGGGGCAGAAATATATTCTTAAAGGCAGTGATAACATGCCTCTACTGATAAGTTTTCTTACCTTGTTTATTTTATGTTTTCTTACCTTGTTTATTTTCTATTTTTACTTGAAATTTTCACAACAATATATTGTTTTGTGAGAATGAAAGAAAGATATAAATAGGATAGCAAAATAATCTTTTGCTTTTCCGTTGACGGAATTAGGATTTTCATTATAGTCTAAAAGTAGAAGGGGTTTATGTGGAAGTATTTAAAATTCATAGGCAAGTAATGCCTAATAGGGTAATACCTCTATCCTAAATATAACTAGGTACTCCACCACAACTCTAAGAGCAATGTTATTGGGGCCTAATTTACTGACCGAATTCACTATGACCTTTGAATTGACTGTGAGCTCCATTAAATATTGGAACTTGGTATTGATCTAATGGTTCTACTGAAACCATATCATTATGTCATCAAATTAAGTCAAATTTTTAGGTTTAAATAGTATTACTCCAACTCTAAAGTTAGGTCTTCTCTTCTTCTTTTTTTTCCCTTAATCCAAGATTAGCTTACAGAGGTATAAAGCCTACTAAAACTTCTCCAAATCCCAGAGAGAACCTATTAGTAAACTACAAGACCATATGGAAAAGAAAAAGAAGAAAATGGTCTCCCCTAGGTGGCTCCCACGAGGTACCGACTTCAAACTCAAACAAAGATTGTTCTTATCCAATGCATGAGTCAAAGAAAATGTTATATATATATAATGCAAGACCCGTTGATAAGCTAAGACTACGACATGAAGGCAGGCTTAAAAAAAATTTATCCATCAAACTATGCTATCTATTCCATTAAATTTTCTCTCGAACAAATAAAGCATGAAAAAAAAATTATTTTGCCCAAAAAGAGGTAGCTTGGAAAGATTGAGGGAGAGAATATGCTTACTGTCGCATAAAATGCACCTCCACCATAGTTCGGTTGAGCTGACCCTCTCCCTCGTGCTCCTTGATCTTGACAACAAAAGCATACAACAATGCAAAAATGTATAAACAAAGGTGCAAAAAAGGCTAAGTAAGAACATATAGCCACTTGATCTTTCTCACGAGAAATCATTTAAGTAAAAAAGTACAGAACTTATGAATGTACTAAGTAATTATCCCTGCACATTTGCTAAAAGCAATTCACTATGTACTTTAACCCTCTATCATAAAACCTGATCCTTCAAACTGGCAGCTGATACTATATATGTTGTCAAACCCAGTAAATTCAGTCCTATTACAAGTCCATTTTAAATCCCATACTTAAGAATTTAATCCACTGTGTTTCCAGGCAAAAAATCAATCCATAACATGTGCAGTGGACATCAAACACATTCACTGCATGCTTTTATCTACTTACGGTATGTATGAAATTTCCTATATAGTTTTTAGCCTCGCGCTGAAATTGTAACATAAGGATAAGTAACAACTGAGACACAGAAAGAGAGATCATTATCCAAAGGCAGAACTTGAAGCAACCAAAAAACTTCTTTTGACTTGTTTCGAAATCACTTGCAGAACTTCCCAGTTCCCATTTCACATAATCTTTTGTTGAGTAGCTTCAAATATTTCCAACAAATTAAAAACATATTTAAATTTAAAACATGTGATATTGTTTCACTTGTAGTCTCCAAGAGCTGGCTTAATGATCCATTTTGCATAACTGACCTGAAGCCAAAACAACAGAAAGCAAAAGTTGGGGACTGTATTTTTGTTTTCTTTCCCGTTTTGACAGTGTGAGCACTTCACAATGCAAACAAACAATAGACTCTATATATAATATTAATCAATTAGTATAATGTTAGCCTGTTAAAGTTTAAATCACAGAGAACACTCAGAAACTTGGGAAACTAAGGAAAACAAGGAACCCCCATGCACGTAAACCAAACTAAGAACTTCAATATAAACCAATAATCAAATATAGAGGACAGATCTCAATATTCAGGCAACAAAATATGAAAAATCAACCAGAAAAAAAATCATTCCAACAATCACGTTGTTACAAAAATCCCATTCAACAAATCCGTAAACCAATAAAAATTACAAGCCCCAATAGCTAAACATTGCATTGGAGTTAAAAATCAAAACCCCAATAACTAAACATTGTATTGAATTTACGCATATAAATTATTCAGCTACTGAAAAAAAAGAATATGCATATATACAAACATCAATGTATATCAGGTATTACCGCAAATGGGTTCACTTCTTCTTCGCCGAAAGAATTTGAATCGTGATGGCCAGCCATGAAATACAATTATAAAGTCCCAATCTACGGAAACAACCTGAAAAAAAAGAGTTACATAAAAATAACATATCTGAGAATGGGGGCGAATGGATTTGAATGCAGATATTCAAAAGATTTGGGTTCTGATCTTTGTGGGTGTGGCAAGAACGGAATGCATGCTGAAAACGTACGGTTTTTTCTGTGAAACAGACGTTGCTTTTTCTGCTTGTTGGGTGAATTGCACTTCGTACCTTGAAAGATTTTAAATTTCTTACATTATACCCTTAAATATTAAATTTTTCATATTATACTGTTAATTTATTAAAAATATTACAATATGATTCTTTTGTTAGTTTTTTTTTTTAGTATCAATAAGTTGACTTTTAACAGAAAAAATAACGGAAACTAATAGAAAGGTGATATTGTAATAATTTTAATACATTAAAGGTACAATAAAAAAAATCTAATCTTTAAAAGTATAAAATTAAAAATTAAAAATGTTTATGATACAAAATGTAAAAAACCCTTATTTGTTTCCCGGGAAAGTTGAAAACAACAGGAAAAAGTAACCAACGCTTTGCTGGAAGGAAAAAAAAACAAAGGGTAAATTACACGGACACTCCTTGACCTTTTGATTTATTACACGGACACCCCTTGACATTGACAAATGACACTTAGACGAGGTTAACTCTCCTAATAAAAAGACAAATTTGCCCTCTGTTTAACACAAACCCAAACCCCAATCCCTCTCTGACTCTCTCTTTCTCTCTCTCTCCCACCAGCGAACCCAAACCCAAACCCCAATCCCAATCCCAATTCCCCCCCCCCTCTCTCTCTCTCTCTCTCTCTCTCCACCGTCAATAATCATCAGTCTTCTCTCTCTCCCTCAGCCCATCTCTGTGTGCGTATATATGTATATACATACATATATATATACACACACAAGCAGAGTGAGAGAGAGAAATGAGGTGGATAATGGAAATGGAGATGGAGGAGAAGAATGTGGTTGTTGGGTTCGATTTTACTAGTGGTTCGATTTTGGTTGTTGGTTTTGTGTGTGTGGTGTGGTTGAGGAGTTGGAAATGGAGGTGGAGGAGAAGAATGTGGTGGAGTTGCTCGATGGTTGTGTGTGTGTTTTTTCGTTGTGGAAGAGAAAATGAAGGTGGTGGTGGTGGTGGTGGTGTAATGTTCTTTGTATCTGCTCTCTCTTCCTCTGTCTATGTTCTCCCTTTTCCTCTGTCTCTGTTCTCTCTCTCTCTCTCTGCTGGTGGTGTTTGGATGTGTTGGGCGGTTGATGCACTATTGCGGTGGTTAAGTTTAGGCAATGGTGATGGCGGGCAACTAGTGGTGATGGCGGAACTGGAGGTGATGGTGGCGGAGCTGGAGGTGATGGTGGCGGAACTGGCGGTGGTGACGGTGGCAAGAGTAAAATTTTATGGAATTAGATAAATAATAAACAAAAATAAATTTAATATGAGATAATTGGATTAGGTAATTATTAAGGTTTAAAAAAATTATTTTTTAATTTGTACTAATAGTACCGAATATTATTTAATAAAAAAAAAAATTAATATTTTATTTATTAATGTAATATATTTAGAAATTAATCATATAAGTATTAAATTTCAATATATATATTTCATATATAGATTAAAAAAAATAAATGAGGGGGTGGATCCATTTGAAGGGTATTTTTGGTATTTTGAGAATTATGATTATAACCTCAGTTTTGACCGTTAACAAGTTTAACGTCCGTTAGTTAAATGGGGCGTGACTGTAACAAGGTTTAAATGTGAAGGAGTCTGAGTGTCATTTGTGAAATATCAGGAGATATTCGTGTAATAAACCAAAAGGTCAGGAGATGTCCGTGTAATTTACCCTTAAAAAAACCAGTCAGTGTATAGGAAGGCAATAATGATATAAATCACAATTTAGTCTAATGGGTTATTCACCGATTATTGTCAATGATAATTTTTTATTTATAAAAAATCTATTAAATTTAATTTTTATGTAATGACATCAAAAAAATTATTTTTGAGCACAAAGCTCAAAAATTGTTCATGTTATCATAAAAATTTATTTGTGATAATGATAGTTTGATATGACACCATAATAAAAATAAATTATAAGTTAACCAATTGCTTTTGATATAAACCATATTTGTATTCCTATTTTTTTTATTAAAATAAATCACTTATTTTTTCTCTATATCATCAAAATAATTCAACAAATGTCTTCGTCAGTACAAGCGACACTCGTCCATGCGATTACATTCCAAATGGTTACTAAATATTAAATCATTCATCTTTTTGAATACACTAAATGAGTTACTTACACATTGAGTATTTTGAAAAGTTAGAGGTTAACAATAATTTTTTAAAAAAATATATGAGAAAAAATAAAAAATTTTAAAATTAGGCCTCCTCATAGTTCTGTCTAGGACTTACAATCCTAGACACGAGACCTTGCAATCTTAAACACGAATTGTGAAATTGATACAAATTTAGTAAATTTGGGTATAGTTTTAACGAGTTTGAGTAGTTAACGGATTAACTCAGCAGATCGGTGAAATAAACGGACCAATTTCGTACTCCAACTATAAATTCGTTTCAACTCGTTTAACTCGTTAATAGTTGTACTATAATTTTTTTTAAAAAAAATTAGGTTTTTCAGCCTCATCTCACGTCTCTCATCTTTCAGACTTATTCGAATTTAGTAATAATTTAATATTTATTTTTTTCTTTGCTTTTTTGCTCAACCATAATTTATTGTTATAATAAATAGGTCAAACTTGTAATGTGTGGTGAGTTTTATGATTTTTCGGTTGAACTCGAAATACTCTAATCGATTCTCTTATTTAGCAGATGACACACGGGTGTGTCAGGTAACCCGTCTAATAAGTGAGTCGTGTATAAATATGATAGTTGGACCTGTTTATATAAACGAATAAGCTATGGATGAAGAATTTTTTGACACAAACTCGTTCCACCTGATACAAAACCGTTCAACCCGATGCTAGACCTAATTCGATCTCTTGATTACATCATGTGATCACCAACCATCTGTAATAAATTAACAAATAGGATAAGTGAAATTTATTAATCTCATATGATAATTCAATAATGAAGTTATGATAATTACTAGAATTTAGTGGGGTCCACTATCCTTATATATTTATATTTAATTAATCAATGACATTAGGTGACGATACACGACTAGTATAATGGTGACATTTAATATTTTCTCTGAAAAAATAGGAGGACTAGGGAAAGTTTAGGCAGATTGTGATTGTGGGTGTTACATTGGGGTGACTCGATCGAGACTGTCAAATGAAGAAACAAATGAGATAGGAGCCGGCGGTTAGTCCAATGGCCATATGAATTTCATTTTTTTTTAAGAAAAAGCAAATGGGTGAAATACATTTAGTGGCAACAACTATTAAACACATTAGTTACATGTGCATTATTTTGAGTTATAATTGTAGCTCTATTCTCACATCTCGAGTCGATCTAAGTATGTGACAGGTGTTACCTCAACATGCAGAAGCATGTAAAAATTTTAAAGTAATCTAGCATAGCGTAGAGGACCAACCCACATCATACAAACACAAATATTTTGTATAAACACAGATATCCATTATGCATCATAGTCAAACTGTTACATGTCTCGTTATATATATAAATACAATCCACTCGCATCATAGTTACATTTATTCTAATTACATGCCTCTAGAATATTTCCTATAATGTATAAAATCTCTGACAGTTCACTCGTCAAAAAAATGAAATTTTATTATATTTTTTGCCACGACGACAACTTATCATTACAAATAAATAATTTTAAACAATGGCATTGGGAACGGTTGCAAAAAAAATGAATTTTGCCACCGCAAATGTATCATCGTAAAAAAAAATGATAAAAAAACCCAAAATTCTTGTAGTGGCATAAGACTGATGAGGAAAAAAAATTCAAGCTTATTAAATCACGTGATAATACTGATATAATGCAAACGTTACACCCGGACCCTCTTCATATCAACCGACTATCTTATCAATCACATATATTTTGAATCCATATTTATAACATGAACTTTAGATACACACATTTTTTCATCGAACTCTGGTATTGATTAAAAACGAGTTTTTTCTACCACAAGAAGGATTTGAACTCAGGATATAATGTTAATTACATTTTATGCCACAAATTATGGTCTTTATTTTACCTTGCCTGTCCACCTATTGAATTTATCACATTGTCCCCTCAATTATTTGAATTATTTTTACACTATCCCAAACACATGCTTTTTATCTTTTGGATAGAAAATGTCAATACATCAGGCAAAGTGAAATACAATAAAATAGTTTGGAAATAAAAGTTAAATAATTTATCATTGAATTCCTAATTGACATAATCACTAGGGCAACTACTAACTATAGCTGAATATACAATAAGATAAATATGATAGTTAAGGAGACAAAATAAAATAAAATCAACTAACATAATTAAAGGTTTAAAATGTAATTAATCCCAATATATAGGGTTAACTGTATTAGATGTCCCCAAAATATAAAGTTTATCTCATTTTGATCTACAATATTTCAATTGTATTATTTTAGTCCTTAAAATATTGAATATATTTCTATATGGTCTGTCGAGTAGACAATATCTAAATTATTAATAAATTTTTTTTAATAAACTTGTCATGTAATACCTAAATATGAAAAAAAAAAAAAAATTTGATAGCTCTTGACCAAAATTTGTGTAACTGTTGACAAAAAATGTGTAATATGAGTAGTTCTTGACTACTAAATTTTGGATAGCTTATGATCAAAACTGTGTAATTTGAGTAATCATTTGACCAAAATTTGGATAAAAAATTGGTCGTTATTCAAATTATTATTTTGTCCATATTCGTGACAAATTTACAATAAAACATCGTTAGTAATCTGGACATTGTCTGCTTAAAGAATCACATATTAAATATTTCAGAGGTTAAAATGATACAATTAAAATATTAAAAACTAAAATGAGACAACCACATACTTTGGGGACCTTCGGTGTAATTAATCCCAATATATATATTCGCGGTTTAGATCGTTTAACGATTATTGATCTGACAGTTTTTATACCAAATTTTTCAAAGACTCATATTTCTTATCTCTCTCTCTCTTTCTCGTACTCTCTCGTATTATTATCTTATTTTTTTGCTTCCCCTGCGTTATTTTTTTTTATTATTTACTCCATAAAATATATGAAATTACATGTTATACAATTATTTATTTCATAAAATTAATTCAAATTTTTATATATCTAACGACTTGTATTTTGTCACTTGCTTCTTAATTTGTAAAATAACTCTTAATTTAAATAAAAAATAACACACATTTTTCACGATTTGACGATTTTTTATTTGAATTTCACATATTTGCTTGAAATTAGGTCTTAATTGATTTAGGGCCTAAATTCCTCTAAAATTCTCACTGACAATGGTTTTTATATAGATTATTTTTGTTTTTTTTTTAATGTTTACTGTACTTGTTATAATTTTGGTACTAAATTTTTAAAATTTTTTTGAACTATCAATTTTTTAAAATTTTTTGTCAACTTTTTAATTTACTTTGACATATTTTCATGTGAACCAGAGTTTTTGAGTTTACCAAATGGAGCTGAGCGATTCTCTTAAAAAAAGTGAGAGTGAACAATTGATTTGGTTTAAGTATGTGTAGTCGAATATTGACCAAAAAAAAATTATCAAATGATATAGTAAGAGGGAAGATGCTATGCTATGAAACAATATGTATTTAAATTTTATGGGTTAAAAATATTTATATACAACAAAAAAATTTATAATTTAAGGTCAATTTCATGTTGGTTTAATCAACACCAAATAATATTCAACACAAAATAAACTTTAAATTGTAAATTAATATATAATTTTATAAATAAATTGACATTTAATTTTATCCAATTTATATTTAACTTTGTCAAATTAATATCAAATTAATTTTTATTGTTATCAAATTAATATTAAAATTTATTTAATTAATTTTTGGGGGTACTAAACTATATCAATTTTTTGGGGTACTAAATTGTATCAATTTTTTGGGTATTAAATCAAATCTTATTTCATTTTATTAAATATTTAATTATTTTGGGTACTAAAGTTAGATAAAGGCAATTATAAAAATAATAAACTTTTTTGGGACGAAATCATCAATTTCCGTTAGCAACATTGAAGGAAGGGAGACGGAGGGATCTCTATGCAATAAATTTTAAATTTCGCAGATCTTTGTGTTATTTATAAAATATTAGGGGGTGTCCATATAATATTGTAAAAACTTAGGAGAAGTCCGTATTTTTTTTACCCTATTTTAAATTAGATATTAATTTATTATTATTTTATCTTAAAAACTTGAATTATTATATTTCTAATAAAAGTACTTATTGATTAGGAAGGTTTGTAGGTAGCCAAAAAATAAATGTTTGAGAGTGTGTTTCTGTATATCTATATCTATACTACTTCAAAATGTCAACAAAAGTGAAAAACTTTTGTTTAACCAAAATAACCTTAACAAAATAAATAATGTTTATTATACCTTTTTTTAAGTTAATACCAACATTAAAATTATTTTAATTTTCTATCGTTACATAGGCTCTTGGGCAGATGATTGTTGGGATGCTTAAACTGTCACACCCCAAATTTCATAAAAGCGTGATTAAAACAAATACTTTATTTATTTAAAAAAAAAAACACATGCCGGTATGTTGTAAAAACATCTAGGAAAGTATCTCTTTAGTTGAAATAAATCAATTTTTTTTTTTTGAAAATTTTGGCAGAGTTTCTTTAAAAAATTGGGCTTTCAACCAGTTAGTAAGAGTATCCCTGTGAGAGCATAACATAATTTAAACTAACTAAACATCCACAATATGACTTCATTCAAAAATATAATCCAACTAAATCCGGGGGTGACAATTACAGGCCCACGAAATCCTCCCAAACCCGGATACATCCAACACCAATATATACCACAACTTAGTACCCAAAGTCATAACTTTATATTACAGTACCAAAATAATAATCCCTCTATGTAGGGCTATTAAGTAAGCCAAACTTGAACATTTTTTAAAGTTCGTTTATGTGTAAATAGTCAAACAAGTCAGCTCGTTTATGTGTAAATTCAGCTCGATTTAGACTCGAATTTAGCTCGATTAACACCCTTACCTCTATGGGATGATCAAGTGTACACCAAAAATGCCTCAAGACAACCTTTTCAAATACAATGCTTGAGTGCTAATATTTCTACATAAGTTCTGAAGCTGAATACAAAAAAACTCCAAAAGAGATTCTTTCTAGTCCAAGCTACCACAAGCATTTCATCACTTATGTCCCAGGATGCATGCTAGTCTCTGAAAATATTAGTAAAAGATGAGCAACCACACGCTCAGTAGGATAATATTTTTTCCAAGCATTTACGAAGTTTTAAAAACTAACATTCCACAAATCATACGAATAAGTAATGAAAGTTTTCTATAATTAAATACAGGTACTAGATAATAAGTAAAATATTTATAAAAATCTACCAACACCTCAACATTAGAAATATATAAGGTATAAATTAAAGCCTAACATCATAGCAAATACCATGCATGTCTCGCATACGGACAATATAATCAATCACACTAGTTCATGCATGAACCATCCCCGGAGAACCTTTTGGGTCTTGCACCCTAGGGTCTCATCGCCCTTCTTGCTTTTTAAGGAGAATGTGTAGGGCAAAACTTGTAACGCCACATAGGCCATCACCGAAAATCACTACCATAACCAATCCCCTTAGGACAAGTAGCCGCCTTGGCAACCCACTCCATAGGCCCAACCGTCTACTAACCCTCTACCTGTCATTATCGAGCATACATTTTCTAAAACTCATTATTTTCTATATCCATAAATCTTTTTAAAAACTCATGTCATAACCTTGACATTTTATCAAACATACAATATACTAAAATATCAAAACTTGCATTTTCAAAGCAACACAACCAATTCCAAGAGAATTAGTCATATATATTATATACAAAATCATAGCATAGTTCAAAACCCTCAAATCATAAGTTCAATCAAATACCCATAACTAAAATCAAACTAAGGTTTCAAACCCACCACAAAATTATTTTTATTTCCAAGAAAATACGTAATTTATATTATGTACAAGGTCATAGCATACTTCAAAACCCAAAAATCATAGATTTAATCAAATACCCATAACTAAAATCAAACTAAGTTTTCAAAACTCAAAACCTAAAAATCATTTTTATGCATGTAGGTTCACAATCCATAGCATGTTCAACACTAAATCAAGGTTTATAACAAGTAATTTTGTCATCCAACACATAGTAAGCTTTAACTAAAGAAAATAAATGAAATGCACATCATAAATGCAAGAGAGAGGAAAACCCACCTAAAAATCAAGAATTGCAAGCCAAATTCCTAGGATTTTCAAGCAAACTCCAAGCTTTATGAACCTTCTTCTTCCTCTTTCTCTTTCCCTTTGTCTTCTCCTAGGGTTTTAAAAGGTTTTGTGTGAGAGATGTGAGAAAAAATGGAAGAAAAGGGGCTGAAATATGAGTTTTAAACCCAGCAGTCCCGAATTTTACTGTTAATGGGCTGAAAATATATTTTTTCTCCGAAATTACAGTTTTTTCACTAAACATTCTAATATTGATCCATATGACTACCCTAAGATTTTTCGACGTTCCGGATTCATTTTTAATGTTATTTTAACCTAAAAAGTTTTAGTTTTATGATTTATCTCAAAACTAAAGTTAATTTACACCCAAAACATTAAAATTACTATTTTACCCCTTCGAAACGCTATATAAGCTAAGCATCCATTCCAAGTTTTTCAGACCTCTCGGATTCAATGACAATATTATTTTGACCTAAAAACATTAATATATTTACTTAGTTACCCTTATCAATCTTAAACACCTCCAAAAATTAAATTTGACACAAAAGTCAATACGTTCGTAGTTCAAGCTTGTACGACTATTCTTTTAACAACAATTTGAAGTTTCTCTTATCATTTTAATTATTTTAAAAATACTAGCAAGTTGATATCATTTATATTTATATAACACACGGGATCTGACAGAAACATCTTCAATAGACAACGTATAGGTGACTGTTGGGATACTGAAACATCTTCAATAGACAACATACAAAGTTGAAAAGCTCAATTCTACATTCAACGACTCTCGGTTATAGAAAACGTGTGCCGCAGCACACGAGAACGTTGCAACGTCTCCAATTGGATCATCATCTGTGGGGTGTCAAGAGTCAGGCTAGCCTCTTATTTGTCGTCGTCGACTTCTTCTCCATCTCCAAAAGCCAATAAGAAGATAGCTTATCATTTCTCAACTGTTATAGACGCCCTCAATGACAGTAAACTTCCTCCCAAACTCCTTGGCAAACGTAACTTCGTTATTGCCCTCTCTTTATTCTCTTTTGATTCGAAAAATATGAATTGAACCATTCCAACAGATTGACAATTAATTGGTATAAGTACTAATTGACTAAAGCTTTGATCTAATTCACTATATCCTTATGCTCTATCTCCAGTTTGCATTTGGGACGTCAGAAATTGGCATAATGAAGGTCGTCACGCAAGGAGTAACATGAGATGGAAGATGGCCACTTACTGGGGATGATCCAAAATTGTAATTATTTGTTTGTACAATGTTTGATTCCTATTAGGAATGTATCATTAAGAATATATTTACATTCAATGTATAGTTTAGGAATATATTTAGTTTCCTTGCTTTGAGTATCTTGACCAATCCCATGGTCATTCACGTGTGCTATTGTCTAGGAATTTTAGCATTGATTTAGAGATTTTGTCTCCTTCTCCATGTATATATATCCGGCTGTATCTTTACAATAAAATATACAAGAGAATTCAAGCCTTCTTCTCTTTCTCTCATAAGTTTAACATGGTATCAGAGCCTTAATTGGTTCCATTGTATTCCACCATGTCTGATCCATCAACCAACTCTCCCTCGGATATATCTTCTTCTGTCAATCCAACATCCTTTTCCGTTACGGATGTCTCCTCTCCATATTTTATCCATTCGGCAGATCACCCAGGAGCACTTTTAATCTCAAATCTGCTCAACGATGACAATTATTCCACTTGGAAGAGGGCCATGAAGATGGCCTTGAATGCCAAAAATAAGTTGGGTTTCGTCAACGGTTCCTTAAGCAAACCGACGTCTTCTTTAGCCGAAACTCAGTTGTGGGAGCGTTGCAATGACATGGTTTTATCTTGGATCTTTAACTCCATTGATAAAACTATCGTTAATAGTTTGATTTATCATGATAGCCCTCGTGATGTATGGCTCGATCTTGAGGATCTTTTCTCGCAAAGCAATAATCCTCAAATTTTCAAATTAAAACAAGATATTTGTAATCTCACTCAAGACTCCATGTCCATCTTGACATATTACACCACTCTCAAAACCTTTTGGGATGAACTCAACACTCTGGCCTCTAATCTAAAATGTACTTGTGGTGCACTAAAGGAGTTGACTCTTACGCAAGACATTGAACATGTTTTCCAATTCCTGATGGGATTACATGAATCATATGCTTCGATTTGTAGCCAAATTTTGGTTATGGATCCCTTACCTCCTGTTACCAAGGTTTATGCAATCTTGCACCAAGAGGGGAAACAACGTCTCCTTCATCTCTCCAGTACTCAACTAGATTCTGCTGCGATGGCTATCCACCGAATTTTTCTAATACCTCTTCTCATATTTCGGATGGTAAGGGACGTGGACGTGGTTGTCCAAAGTGTGAACATTGTGGATGTGATGGTCATTGGAAGTCTAGTTGTTATAAGTTGCATGGTTATCCTAGCAACAAGTCCCAATCTCGCGTCCCTCAAGAACCACATGATGGTGGTTCCTCCCCGGTTACAAATAATGTCGTGGGATCTTCCAATTTACCCACCGAGAATGGTATTCCAGGCCTCATAAGCGAACAATATTGCCAACTCTTGGATCTTTTATCGCCCTAGAACTCTACAAACTTTGCTGGTAATATTGCCTCTTGTCATTCTGCTTTTTTTTCCCTTAACTCTGAATGGGTTGTTGATTCTGGTGCATCCGATCACATGACTTCGAATTTACCCTCTCTTGAGAATGTTCACAATCTAGAGAGGCCATGTCCTATTAAGCTTCCGAATGGTGAAGTTGTTTCCATAACTCATGTTGGGACAATGCATTTTTCTCACGACATCTCTCTCTCTAATGTCCTTTATGTGCCTTCATTTAAATTGAATTTATTATCCATTAGTAAACTCACAGCTGCTCTTAATTGTGTTGCCATTTTTTTCTCCACTTTTTGTGTTTTTCAGGACTTATCAACGAGGAGGCTGATTGGAATGGGTGAAGTACGGGATGGACTTTACTACTTCAAGCCTTTCTCCGCTTCTGCTCTTTACAGCCAACGTACTTCTGATTCTACTCTTTGGCACCAACGCCTTGGTCATCCTTCCTTTCAGTGTGTTCCAAAAAATTTAAATATTTCTAGCTCTCATTTTTCTTGTGATGTCTGTGCTCGAGCAAAGCACACTCGTTCACCTTTTTCATTGAATACTAATAAGAGCACATTTTGTTTTAATCGGATTTATTGTGACATATGGGGTGGTTACTTTACACCGTTAACTTCGAGTGCACATTATTTTTTAACCATCGTAGATGACTACTCCTGTGCTACATGGGTCTATCTTATGCGCCTGAAATCTGATACCTTTACATGTCTTAAAAAATTTTGTGTCCTAATTAACAACCAATTCAACTGCACCATTAAGAATATACGAACTGATAATGGCCTGGAATTTCGCTCTGATAAAATTCAACAATTTTTTAACGACCATGGCATTTTTCATGAGCGAACATGTGTGGACACGCCTCAACAAAATGGCGTTGCTGAGCGCAAGCATCGTCACCTTCTTAATGTGGCTCAGTGTTTGCGTTTTCAGGCCAACCTTCCCATCTCCTTTTGGGGTGAATGCATTCTCACTGCCACCTATCTCATTAATCGCACACCTTCTAAAAGTCTCAATCACACCTTATGAGTTTCTTTTTCAAAAGTCACCGTCATATACACATTTGCGAGCATTTGGATGTTTGTGTTATGCACAAAAAGGCAAACAACATCGCAATAAGTTTTCCCCTCGAGCCCTTAGATGTGTTTTCTTAGGCTACCCTCTCCATCATAAAGCTTATCGTGTATATGACCTTGAAAATAAAAAACTCATCATTTCACGAGATGTCACCTTTGAAGAGACTGTGTTTCCCTATCACCATTTGTCTCCACCTCCGACATGTTCCCCAGTCATTCCTCTCCCTATTCCCGAGCCCCCATCTCCCTCCACTGTTGCTGCATAGACAACTACCGTCTCCCCTATTTCTCTCCCACTCATCCACACCCCTTCTATAGCCACAGACCCATCTATTCCCTCTCCATCCTCATTTTCTCCCTCGGCACAACCACAACCTAACCCATTGCCACCCTCTAACACTCTCTCACGACCAAAGCGAGTTGTCCAACGACCATCTTACCTCAATGATTACATATATCCTCAGTCCTCCACGGCTTCAACTGCTTCAAGATCCTCCTTAGGTACGGTTCATTGTCTCTCCTATTTTTTTTTATCTTATCACCGTTTCTATAATCGTCACTTGGCTTTTCTTTCTACCCTCTCACAACACCCCGAACCTACTTCATATTCTCAAGCTGTATGTTACTCTCATTGGCGTGATGCCATGACTGTTGAAATTCAAGCCTTGGAAGCTAATCACACTTGGATTCCCCCAACCACTTCCACCTAATAAAAAACCAATTGGTTGTAAGTGGTTATTCAAAACAAAACTTCGGGCTGATGGATCCATAGAGCGACACAAAGCTCGCTTGGTGGCCAAAGGATACACTCAGGTAGAAGGCCTTGGTTACCATGACACTTTTGCTCCTGTTGCTAAACTCGTTACTGTTCGGTGTGTTCTTGCAGTAGCTGCAGCTCGAAATTGGCACCTTCTTCAATTAGATGTCACCAATGCATTCCTTCATGGTGACCTCGATGAAGAGGTTTACATGACACCACCACCAGGTTATTGCATGCAGGGGGAGACTCATGTTTGCCATCTTCAAAAATCACTCCATGGACTCAAGCAGGCATCTCGAAATTGGTTCTCCAAATTATCATCTGTGTTACTTATTGTAGGATTCAAACAGTCTCAAGCAGACCACTCACTCTTCATAATTTCTCGGGGTCAATCTTTCACTCTCATCCTTGTTTATGTTGACGACATTCTCATGGCTGGCAACAATCTTTCCACACTTAACAAATACAAGTCCTTCCTTGCTCAGAAGTTCAAGATTAAAGACCTTGGCCAACTAAAATATTTTCTTGGACTTGAGGTTGCTCGCTCTTCAACTGGTATATTCCTTAATCAAAGGAAATATGCTCTTGACATCCTCATTGATAGTGGTCATCTTGGTGCACGCCTTGCTCACTTTCCCATGGAACAAAATCTCAAGCTTAATGATTCTGATGGTGATCTCCTATCTAATCCAAGCTCCTTTCGATGTCTTGTTGGTCGTTTGATCTATCTGACCATCACACGTCCAGATATTGTTTTTCCAGTCAATATTCTCAATCAATTCATGCACCAGCCCAGACAACCTCATTATGATGCTACAGTACGTATTCTTCGGTATCTTAAAGCATCTCTAGGTCAAGGCTTATTATTTCCCACTGCCAATACTCTTCAAATCTCGGCCTATTCTGACTCAGATTGGGCTAGTTGCGCAGTCACTCGTCGTTCCACCACAGGTTTTTTTATAATGCTTGGCACTAGTCCTATTTCTTGGCGTACTAAGAAACAACCTACAGTTTCTCGTTCTTTTGCAGAAGCTGAATATCAAGCTCTTGCCTCTACTACATGTGAACTCACTTGGCTCAAAACTCTTTTACATGATCTTGGTGTGCCACATCCTCAGCCTATGTTGCTTTACTGTGACAATCAAGCAGCCCTTCATATTGCTCAGAATCCCGTGTTCCATGAACGTACCAAACACATCGAAATTGACTATCACATTGTTCGTGAAAAAATACGGGCTGGTCTCATTTCCACTTTGCATGTCCCTTCTCAGAGTCAATTTGCGGATATTTTTACTAAAGCTTTGGGTTGAGAACCATTCCAAGATTTATCGCGCAAGTTGGGCATTACGGATCTCCATGCTCCAACTTGAGGGGGAGTAATAGGAATGTATCATTAAGAATATATTTACATTCAATGTATAGTTTAGGAATATATTTAGTTTCCTTGCTTTGAGTATCTTGACCAATCTCATGGTCATTCATGTGTGCTATTGTCTAGGAATTTTAGCATTGATTTAGAGATTTTGTCTCCTTCTCCATGTATATATATCCGGCTGTATCTTTACAATAAAATACACAAGAGAATTCAAGCCTTCTTCTCTTTCTCTCATAAGTTTAACAATTCCTAAGCCAAAATTTTATGTTTTTTGTATATAATCATTGTCACGGAAATGTACCAAGGAACCCATGAGAAGTTGTGTGAAGTCATTGAAGATTTGAAGCTGTAATCCTTGAAGATAGATTCCTTGGTCATGGGAAACAGAGGACCTACCACCATCTAATGTACTTTTTTCTGCTATTAGTGGTTTTCTACCACCTGAAGCAATGTATTGGGGGTAAAACCATTGCCATTGAGGATGAGTTTAGTGGTATTTAGTTTTTGTTTAATAGCCTACATGTGTCTATAGTTGGTTATTTTCATTGTTATCACAACATTTTACTTTAATCATCTGTATATTTATGTTAGTTTTTCATTTCCACAAGTAAATCATCTCTATCCAATCATGGGTATAATGGTGGTTCATGTTTTAATTTGAAATTAATGAGTTGGTTATTGCATGTATGACAGTGTTCTTTTAGGTTTTCAACATTCTGTAAGTGTGATTTTTATTTGAAAAAGAAAAAAGAATCATTTTTAAATTGTGTGAAGGGGCAAGAGGAGTTTCATATTGTTTTAATTTGAAAATAATGAGTGCAATTAGGGATCTCAAGTGTTGTTTCCCTTGCGACATTCTAAGGATTCTCATTGTCATCTCAAATTAATTCATGTTCCTTTAAGTTTATGGAAATGTTATACATTGTTGGACATTACATATTTCAATCCATTGTTTGTTTATTTCTTTTGTGTAGATTGTTCCTAATGTAATACCACTCAATTGACGAAAATTTAGTCAAGGCATCCATGGCAGAAGATAATGATGTTATCAATCTTATTGGTCGTCACTCTTACCTTTGTCTTTTGCTTGGAAGTTGGAGTTGTATGTTGTTAATCTGTGAATTAGTTTAAATCAGACAAGGATTAAATTGACATGACAGAGTTGAAAAGGTTACTCCTGGGTCTCATATTGCAATTTTTTTTGGCTAAATGTTTGTTAATAATATACTATAAGTTAGAATGTCATCCCTTGATTTAATATCAGTTGACTACTATAATTTTATTTTTTAAGTGGCAACTCGCTATGAAGAAAGCATGGGTGCATGAAGATGATTGAGATAAATGAAGATGAATTGAGTGCTCAAAGGCCATGCAAAAAATTTCTATTATCGAATCTATTGATTTTGTTGAACACATCCAGGTAAAGAAGTCAAGCAATAATACAACTTTGAACCTTATTGGTATGGACAGTACATACTATTTTGCAATCTTTGTGTTTTTTTCTTCTGAGCATCTATACAAAAAGTGAAAAAGTGCTGAAATTGGTTTGTATTTAAAATTATATGTAGTGGCTACATCAATGAGGTTTATGTTTGTATTGTCTTTTTTTTTTATTTCTTTAGCCACATGAATGTTCCATATAACCCTCAAGACATCCAACAGAATTAATTAAGATTGCCACTTTTGGGTGAAGGACGATTGTGATATCCCGTTTAATGGTAGGAAGCACATAGTAACAACATATCGAAAGGTTTATTGGCTATACAAAATCATTTTGTTGTGATTTAATCACAAAAAATGCAAGTATGTTTGAAATAGGTTTGTGTTGTTATTTTAATTGGTTTTATTTATTGACCTTTTTTCGATTTAGTGTTCTGTCATGAGTTCATTTTGATTTGTTATTGGGTTCATTTTGAAATGTTATTAGTATTTAGAATTTTTGGAACGTGTTCTTGCTATTCACTTTCAACTTCAAGACGAGAGCAAACCAAACCTTGTGGTTGAAATGTTCTCTGTCTCTCTCTCTCTCTAGAAGACACTAAAAATCCTCTCGATGAACCAACCAAAACTCTACGAGGATCCTTATTTCTCAATTTTGCATTCCTTCACCCCTAAATAATCTTCTTACTATATTCTTTTGTTTATCTTTTAGCTTTTGCCCAAAGATCAACAATTTCTATATTTAAGGTTGATGTCGTAGTTCACAAATTGAAATGTAGCAACTCCAGGTATCTAAATAGATTTTGTTTTATGTAACACACACACGCACGTTAAATCACCTTACCTTTGTAGGAACTCACTACACTGAGTCAACCTACCTATGTAGGAACTTAGCGAGAGCTCCTTTTCTTCTTATCCCCTTGGAAATTATTGATTTGTCAAAATATATCACCATTCAATTATGTTTTCTCTTTAAAATTTTCTAACACCATAATCAGTATTTTGCTAATATTCTTTCGGGATGAGATATGTGTCTTGAGCAACCAGGATTAGTCTGGTTCATAGCCACTTCCAAAGTACTTTCTCTGTTCAAGCTTCTTTGTACTCATGTATGCATCCAAGTTGGTTGAGTACTATTCAATTATTTCAAGATATTTGTCGATGTTTTAAACTTTAGGGAACTCTATAAATCACATGTTGGTTTGAATTATTGTATTTACCAGCTTTTGGAAATAGGCAATCTTTAAGCATATGTTCTATGCCTATTTTATTGATTTCTCCGGTCACTATAGAATGATTAAGAATATTATGAAGTTATAAGAAAAGCAAAAGCAAGTCTACCATCTCTTCCCATTATAATGAATTAAACAGTAGGCAATTACGTCAAAGTGAATGTAAATGTCTTTCGAATCCTTATTTTTTGAAAAACGGAGGAAAAAGGGTAACACACAAGAGATTTTGTTATTTATTATAACAAATTTAGTGGTTCATTTGGCCATTCTAGACATTCATTGACTACAAAGTTGAGAGGATATTTAAAAAATTAGCTTAAAGTTTTGAGTATGGTTTAGAAAAATATATTGCATTAGATATTTCTCTTTGATGAGGTAACTTCTTTGATGTTATTTGTTATCATCAAAATTAGAATCTAAGCTATGCTTCTTGATTAAAGAAGAATCGTTCATCTATATTTTACCTTTGTACTAAGCTATATAGGCTTGAGGAACAATAGTGTAAATCTCTCAAGAACATATATAAGTCAATTATGTGTAACAATATCCATTGGCCCCCTTGGCATACTTGGAAGATATTTGTGTTCTGGTATTTGATGCACATTGCACATTATTAGCTTATACCTGACATTGAAGGTATTATTCCAAGGCCACATTGATTGCATCATGAATATTTTTTGCATGTTTCCAACAAGATTACATTAAGCAAGACAGTCGTGTTTTTTATAATTCCTGAATTTTAAAATTTTGTTCATTGTGCCAATATCTTAGGGTTTGGGTTTATTTTTGTCATTGGGGTTTTGCTTGCAAATTGGTCCCAATTTTTTCTTCTCATACTTGTTTTTTGATTTTTTTTCTTGATAGTTTGGAATGCATAACCAAATGTTGGGTTCTACTTATAACCCATTCAATGACTATACCAAGTGCAGGCCTAAATATTTGCAACTAGGTGTACGTGTTACTGGTTACCAGATTTTGAAACCATAATCTTAAGGTTCAGTGTTTCCATTTGGAAACTTCTTCCATAGTTGCACATGTATTTGATTAGCGACTTATTTGAGGTTGAAAATACTGGGACAATTCTTGCTTCAGAAAATTTTCTTGCCTTTCCACCTGCACAAGTTGATAATTTAGCTATTGTCAAAGTGGTTACCACATTTGGAAATAAGATGCAGAAAGCTTATTTGCCTCTTGAACTCAAAGGCCAAAATTCATGTATAACTTATAACGCTTTCAATTTTTTTTGTTTGGTTGTACTTCCAATTTTGTGTGAACTACACTTCTATTTAGTTACTAAAAAAATACAAGAGGCCACTAGAAACTTGAAAGTTGATTTTAAGATTCTTAATTTAGTGATATTAAACATCAGTTCCTATATTTTCCACTCAGTGAGGTAATTTTATTATTACCTGTTGGTTTTTTTTTATGGAGTCTAGTTTGTATATGTGATCCGGATGATGACCCGACCCGAAGTAATGTTTGTGTGGTTTTTAATGAAAAATTTTCTGAGGCTTAGTCTATGGAGCGAAGGCGCTCATGGACAAGCCTCGTGGGGTTCGGGGGCAACGCCCCCGAGGAAAATTTTTTGGGCCTGTTATACAGCCCCAGTGCGTAGGACATATAGACCCTGTTGTTTTGTGATTAGGGTTAATCGTAGATTGTACAGCCGCTCTTTGTATTCAACTCACTCAATAGTGAAATCCCTGCAGCTTCGTGGACGTAGGTAAATTGCCGAACCACGTAAAATCTGTGTCTTGTTCTTTCTTGTTTCTTATTGCTTTATATTCTTGATTTGTTCTTCGATTGTGTTTGTTTGTTAGTGGATTTAAATCGTGTTAAATCCCAACATTACCATCAGAAAAAAGAGATAATTTTAGATCAAGTTTATTTAGGTAGAAGCTAATTTGAATTTTTATTTACAAATAAGTGAATTATTAGTGACAAGGGAAACTTGGCCAAATCGGTCGAGTTTCCCGGGATAGCTTCATGAGTTTCAGCTTTGAGGAAAGTCAGCCAATTGGCCGATATGAGAATTTTTAGGCATAACTTCAAGTGAGTGATGTCTAATAACATATTTTTTGTCTCTTTAGAGAGAGATTCTCTCCGTGAATTCTCTTTTCCTTTAAGCTAGCTATTATAAGCTATTCAAATATTATCTACGTAACTTTGCCTATAATAAGCTATTAATTTTCGTTTAGTCTAGATTACATCAAAAGATATTGAATTCTCTTTGCCTAAAAATTTCTCCAGGATAAGAGTTGTTTCCATATTATGTTGTGGGTAATGGTAAAATTACATGGAATTTTCAATATATACAAATTTTAACAAAAGTGCAACAATAACAGCCACCACTTGGACAACATACTCACAATAATTGGGAAAGATGATAACCAGCACAAGCGAGAAGTTCTCTTTTAGTTTGGTTGAAATTTTCTAAATAATGATTTTCTTGGTGAAAAAGTGACTTTAATTCTTAATTATTAACTATCTTTTGTTTTTTGGTGAACATTAAACAATACATACCACCTAACACATTGTGGACATCTAATAGCAAAAGAGTTTAAAACTTGTCTATGAAAATTAACAAAGACACGATCAATCTATTTAGTGTATGGTAGTTTATGATTTTTCACATCAATAAGGAGTAATATTTGATACTCATAATGGTCCACGTGCAACGCACGTGTGTACCAACTAGTATTTATATGTAGATGATTAAATTTATAATTTTGTTGTGTCATTTGGTGATAAATTCATGAGTTTCATAAATGAGCAAAATTTTGTTGATTTTATTTATCGCTTAAAGATTGTGAATTTAATTGTGTTATGTTAGTATATTTTTTTTGCTTGAGATATTTATTACATGGGAAAAAAATGGATTGAAAATATGGTGATTGAGTTTATAATTACATTATGTTAATGGATTGAGTGGTGGTAAAAGTGATAAATTCATGAGTCTTATGAATAAGCAAAATTTTATTTATTACTTAAAGATTGTAAATTTTAATGGGCTATGTTAGTATTTTTTTTTCGGAGGCATTTGTATATATGGTGTTTGTTTTGGAGAGTTTTTATATATATTTACGACAGTTCTATTAATATGAAGGATATAGTCAGCGATATATTTTGAATCATTTTAAAAGAAAAATTTGTATGAATATTTTTAAGTCATTCACGGATAATGTATATACTAACACAGATAATGTATATATATTGTATATATACTAACACAGATATTGTATATATATGTATATACTAACACAGATAGTCTCTTGCATATCATCCAATCTTCAAACACGGATAATCTTTTGAACATGTTACTCCATCCGTTCCTAAATATCTGTCGTTTAAGGTTTTTGCACAGGAATTAAGTAAGACATTAAATAGCTCTAGTATGAGTAAAAAATAATTGCACAAAACTAAAATATCCTTATTTAATATGTATTGGGAAGGAAAAGAATATGAAAGACACTTAACCTACACTTAATCTATTAAGTACTTATTGGAAAACAGAGATAAGGGTAAATTTGGAAAAAAAAAAGTATTAGTTATGTTTTGATTTCATAAAACGACAAATATTATGGAACAAAAAAAATTGTGTAAAACGATAGATATTTAGGAACGGAGGGAGTAATATTTTTGTTGAACATGTTAATATTTCTATTTTTTTTAAATAGGAATATTAAATTTTACTATTTTTTTATGTTTACATGGTATTATTTTTTATGTTTAAATGATAATTTTTTTTTATATTTGAATGTTATTATTTTTTATTTTTAATGTTACTATATATATATATATATATATATATATATATATATATATATATATATTTCTAACTTATATATAGATATGAAAGAAAATTTTTTTAATGTTAATCAAATTCCTAAAATTTATGAATTTTTAATTTTTAATTTTACTTTACTTTTAGAGGAAACAAATACTCCGGTAAAACTGACAAAAAATGACTTTATAACAAATAAGTTTTCTTGACGGACTTAAATTCAAATAAATCCATATAGAGGGACCAACCTCTAAATTTTCCTTTAATTTATAATATTTATTGGGTAATTGGTAACGGATCCCAACTTATAGTAGAGCCCACGATCAATTTAATAGCATTATTAATTTTGTCAATAAATTAAATTCAAGTAACATTGCTAAAAAAACAAAAAGAGTAATGCTAGATGGATTTAAAAACTAGATTTAAAAATTAGACTTGATAATCTCAACCATTGAATAAGTAGTGGGTCTCAATAAATAATGGGACCCACAATAAAATTAATGGTTGAAATTATCAAGTCTAATTTTTAAGTCTATTTTTTAAGTACATGTAGCATTGTTCAAAAAAAAAATTAGTGGAGACAAATTCCTTATGAATAATATTTTGGAGACCTAAATATCAATGACTTAATACGTTAAGTGATATAGTACCAATAAAAAAATCAACAATTTCAATTACAATAATATTATAGACCATATCAGCTGCCACATAAAATGGGTAGCTTAAGTCCAATTTTTATGCCACCATAATATTATTCATTCCTACATTCCTAGAATGACCAAGGGAGAGAAAGGATTGGTATATAACACGTGGCAGACTTATATGGTATGCACGTCAAAGAGTAACCGATACAACACTACCATTGAGTGGGTGGGTTTAATGAAATATTGACCGAACTTCTCAAGGTTGGAGGTTCGAGTCTACATTGAAGCCAATGGTTGATTACTATATTAATTTAGTTAAGTTCGTTTTCGACAGGTGTAACGAGTGCAGTTAGGAGTTTCATGATCCCACAAATGTAAGTTTATCAAGATAGTTTTTGGACGCTCTTCTTTGTCCCCACCACTATTTTCAATAGCAAAAAAAAAAAAAAAAAAAACTGCTACAACACTAATTTGTCTAACACATAAGCTAATTTTTTTAAAATAATCAGACAAATTTACAAGTCACAGTAATTTTTCAAGAATGTACAGTACAGTAATTTACGTGTGTGTGAACAGAAGTGGGTCCCATCAAATATGCACACAATTATTAGGAAGATCAAGCAATCTTGTCGACTAAAATTCAAGGGGCGGTTGGACTCAATCCATGGTAGCAGCCAGTGCAAATTGGCGACAAGTTCCGCTGGACAATGACAAATCCAAGGATCGGCGGTCGCCTACTGGGTCCCCAACCCGTTGTTGAACCATTAAATCGTAAGTTTGAACCTCATCTAGACATGCCGTAAACGTTTGAAATAGTAACCAAAAAAAAAAAAAAAAGAAGACGACAATGACAAATCCCAAGGAAATTAGCCATTTGTTCTACTTTGGATGCATTCATATTCATTTTCCCCTCTTAAATTCGTCCACTCTCCTGCCTCACCAGTCACCCTTGTGTTTATGAGTGATAACCCATACACACACAGCCACACACTTACTTATACATACATACAGAGAGAGAGCGGATGGAGGTGAACTTAGGTGGGAAAATGGTCCAAGCAAAGAGCAGCAGAAGGAAGGTGTTTGGTGAGTGCCAAAGTAAGGGAGCACTTAGAACAGAGAGCAAGCCATCACCATGTTTGAAACCCAAGAGTGGGATTGGGAATATGTTTCCACCGAAGAGGGGGCTAGTGAAGAAGATGATGTTTGAGTACATAGTCCAAGCCATTGTTTCTTGCCTCCGTTCGGCCACCTCGTCTACCGCCACCACTCATTTCTTTCCTTCTGAAATCTGAACTGCCCTTTCCCAACCACGACATGTATGCAAGAACAGCAAGAAGTTCTGTCCATTTGTTACTGCGACTGCCCAATCCAGTTTCTCGGTAGCTTAGGGTCCAACATACTTGAAAAATGATGAATCAATGTTATTGATTTAGTTGTAGATCCTAATATTTATTAGAATTCATTATCTATTCAATGATTGTGATTCATTAGATCAACAAATAATATTCACTTTTTTACTACAAAGCACATTTGTATTTTTCGTACCCAACCCCAACTTCATTTTTCGTCTAATAAAAACATTATGGATGCAAATTTGTTTTAGTTTACCTTGCTGAAATAAATAAATATGGTTTGCTTTCTCGTTTACAACCGGGTTGGCTGCATATTGAATATTTGTGAGTTATGTGAAAGATGGGAGAAAATGGAAGATGGAAACGGCACACTGACTAACATATTCAATGTCCATTATCTGTAATACATAAAACTTATGTACCAGTTAACTTTATAATCCCCAACAATGAGAACAGTCTAAGAGTTAAAGTAAGAGGATTGAATATGATTGATTTTATATAATTTATTAAGGATATAATAGAAATTCAGAAGTTTTGAACATTAGTTGACACTATATATAGATAATTTACTCGTCCTTTCTAAATAACCGATATTTAAATAGAAAATATTGCGTGGAAAAACTTCTTGAAGGATATCTTATAATTTACACTGGAGGTTTCTTCTTAATTTTAAGTGATTGCTTAAATGAAAACAAGAATGAGTTGTAGACTGAGTCATTTTAAGTTCAAATATTGACAATTATGAATACCTTAATTCTGACATAAATGATTTATCTTTTATCGAGGTACACGTAAATCAACCCAGATAATCTAACCATTTAGTCAAAAAGAAAAAGGATTTCTCCTTTCCTGGCTGAATGATTAACTTGAAGAGATCCCACATTGCAGAACAAAGTTGAAAGACAATTGAAGAAAGAACTATGAATGACATTACATTTAATGGGGTAAGGAAAAATGATGAGTCAGTTCTTTGCAAAGATACACCAATTTAATCATGAAAATTGAAACATGGAATGTTTTGGAGTGCTTTTCTTCCACACCCAAATTTGGTGCTTCTGCTTGGGATTGTAGGGACACGTATGGGTCCATAAATAAATCGGCATCGACCCAAATAAAGTTATGATACCGAAAGTTAATTTTTTCTTTCATATTAAATAATAAATTTAAATTGAAGATCTTAATTTAAATTATTTGTAGTCATTAATCTTAAAAATAAAATAATAAAATACTCAACTTGTTCCACGTGCCGCATTGGGATTGAAAAACAAATAAGTAAATATAGTACTGAAACTAGTCATAGTCAAACAATATAATTGAACGAGCAATCATTTTTCTAGTCTTCTACTATTATCCTTTCTCGGTCAAAACGCTGAAAAATCAAGGGAGAAAAGAAATATTTGTGTGGGTTTAACACACAAATTGTCGCACAACTAACTTGAGGGATCGTCGAGTCAGGTGATCAGTGAGATATCGGTTGAACTTTTAATTTAGAAGCTAGAAGTTTGAGTCTTAGAGTTCGTATTAGAACTCGATGGTTAAACTTTATGTTAGTCTAATTAAATTCATTTCTAAAAAGAGTAATGGATACAGTCAGTAGTCTCGTGATCCCACTAATAAGAGTCTATTGAGGTGGTCTTTGAATACTCTTCTTGTTCCACCCTTTTAAAAAAAAAAAAAAACTTCTGCAATGTATAAGTTAATTTTTTTAAAAAATATTCCTACAAAGTGATAAAAGGCAGTCATTCGATAAAAATAATGTACAATTTATATTGGTGATATACACCGTACCTGGTGTGTTAAACCCATCCATTGCCCATTAGTATAGACTATGGTCACAGGGATGTGCAAATTGTGCTCTTTCATTCTCAAGTCACTCTGTCAGTGCAAGCCATAAGGAATTGAATTTAGGTCGATTAGAGCGAAGCTGCTTAAATGTCTTTGCCTTCTTTAAAATATTCTGAATAGTTCCCGTAGGTTGAGTCCACATCTCCTTAGACTGAATAAGTATGAGAACTATCGATTGTTGTTGAGATTGAAAGTCCCATTAATTTAATAATTATTCGTATTGGAAGATGGCTACTACAATTTATATAAACTACATCTAAATTTTAACTAATTTTTTTAAAAATAATTACTTAATTTTTTAATATTTATATAGAAATAGATATATTTAGATTGAATATAAGTATATTCAAATCCAAATTCATGAAATATATAAGCTAGTATATTCAGATTCGAGTTTTAATTATTGATCAAAAATATTAATTTATATCTATCTAATCGAAATTCAGATCAAAATCTAATCCATTCCCCCTTACTTAAACTAATTAATGTGTGATTTTTCTGGAAGTGTAGCATTCCCATGTTCTCTTTGAATACTACTTGTCACTAAAGAAACTGATAAAAACAATTAAGGAGTTTCATACCATCAATTTAGGTGGTCCTCCCTCTTGTCACATCAATTTATGGATCCAAACCTTTCCAAAGGGTATACTGTATAGGGTTTTTTGCACTTTGTATTAAAAGGTTTTAAGATTCTTATCTTACACTTTTAAAAAATAAAATTTTCACATTATATCTTCAATGTATCAAAAGTAAAATTCTCACTCCATGGCCCATTTTTTTTGGGTTGATTGTACCTAGATGCCAAAGGATAACTAAACTCAAGAAAGCAAGATCAAGTTGACAGTTGATCCATAGAAGAGGATGGCTATTGGTTCATGAATGCGACTAGTTGGTCAATGGAAATTTCTTTTTGCCAGAGAGTCCTGAGAAAAAATCAAACCCCACAAAAAGAAAAAAAAAACATTAAGAAGGGTAAGGGGACCATCTTTTTCTAAACCATTCTTTTCTCATTCAAAACAGGTTTGCTACGAATGTTTTTAAAAGAGAAACGTCTTAATCACACATATTTTGGAGTAATACAAATCTCAACTGTACACAAATACAAGCAAACTACACCCAATAATTAAACTAAATTTTATTCCAACTTGAGAGACTCAACTTTACAACATTTAAGTTTAAATCTACTTCATTGTTCGACCACTAAACCTACTCGTATGGATCCAAATTTGTTATTTTGATATCTTCCCGGTGATGTCTCGGAAATTTTCATTGTACTAGAGAGTCCTATTTCGAAATGCTTATTTGACAAATTTTGGCCAGAACACAACTCCCAAATCCAAGGAAAAGGTGTCTTGATTCTTTGTGGAACAAACAATGAGATGTCTCTGTCTGGTCCTTTCCTTCCATGTGTAACGGTCGGAGATTGAATGATACAAGAAAGAGATGTTCGTGGATTGATATAGAGTAGAGACTATGGCCTCAAGAATGTGCAAACTGAGCTGTTTTATTCTCAAGTCACTATGCCAATTCAAGCCATCAGGTGCATGCATCAACTTTGGATTGTGTTTCACTGTAGTTTGAAAAAGTTCGGAAATTATGCAGGGAATCTGAAATCAGTCTACTTGTGGGTCTATTTCTGGCTCTTGATGTGCTCATTTTCTATAGAGTTACTGTTTTGAGGCCAACTTTTTACTAAACTCTAAATAGAAAATGAAATGGGAAGAAACAACAACTAAAACTCTTATAAGAAGCAACATTAGAAGGTCTTAGGCGAAATTATTAGATGAGAACCCAATACTATGTGATATGATGATATTCTAAAGTTATTTTTTCTGTTTTTCAGATATAATGCTTATTCAATTTTTGCATTCAAGTTTTACGTGGAAAAAATCAGTTAAATTCAGAGACCAAAATATAAGCAATGTTGCTATCAGTTGGAAATATAGAGAAAGACAATTGAAATTTGTTGTTGCGGCAAAATTATTTTTCAAAGAACAAATGTCAGAAGGAATTTCGAATGGTAAGGTAGTCTTACTCACTCTCTTTTCTAGTCATTTTGCATGTGATTCTTGTGTCATAAAAAAATTATTCAGCAAAAAATTTAACCTTGATAAAAAAAAAAGGCCAAAAATTTAAGTTACGACAAACACTTTGTAAAACCAGATAGTAGGTAATTAATCATTTAACCAATTGTGATAGTAATATGTCAAAATTACTATGTGAGTTGATAACTCATGTTTTTAGTATTCATATAAAAATAGGTAAGATTGAAAAGACAAAGGTAATATGAGGGCAATGACTTAGTCGCGTCGTATTAAAATTTGATCAACACATACATGTCTCATTTATAATATTTATAGTTGGTTTGTACTTGATATAGGCCAAGTTTAGCAGGGATTTGTCGTGTTTAGCTGAGTTCTTGTCGAACCATTTATTTGAGAAGTTCAATAAGTCGACCTGTGTATCACCCGAATTTACTTTTTTTATATATTTTTTTTACTCGAGTTAATTCTTGACCATATGCATGTAGAAAAGGCTAAGCAAGTTCATTTACGAGCCTACACAATGCGGACTTAAACAAGAATCTGATATGGCCCTGGGAGTATCCTTTAATTCCAATAACAAGACCATTGCCTTAAACAAGAATCTTACCAAGCAGTATTTGCAAGTCCCTTTTTTTAACATAAGAGTACCGGGAAAACTCGAATTTCTTTTCACTGGAGGCCGAGGATCTGTCGAAGCATCCTACCCTATAAAATAGGCCGACCTCACAAGGTTTATAGGTCGACCTCGCAAGGTTGATCACTTCTTCTTACATGTTCGTAAGTCCATAACTCGTTCCCAACATAAAGAACTGTTGAAAAAATAATATTAAACATGACTTTTCATGTTTTAAGAGTTATTTTTATGCATTTAATTTTGTGTATTAAAAGGTCATCAATTTAGTATTAGTTGGGGACAAAATAATTGTGGTATTTTAATTCTCCAAGTAGTGGAGGAGTGGAGTCTTTATTAGTTTTATTATTGCATTATGTAGGGGGGTTATTTTGTATGTCATGAGAGCCTATATATATCCTATGTAATACATCCATTTGGATATGAGTGAATACAAAAAGTTCTTCCAATCTTCAATAGTTTCTCTCATTATATTTTTTTTTTTGTGAGTGTGTGATAGTCCTCTAGATTCCAACAAAGTGGTATCAGAATTAGGCTTGAGTGTTGAAAAGAGAGAGTGAGAGAGAGATGACGAATGGAATGCTTCCATTCCAAATGGCTCGATTTACCAAAGATAACTATGAGAATTGGTGTATCCGCATGAAGGCAATTCTTGAATCTCAAGACTTATAGGAGATTGTAACAATTTGTTACACAACACCGCAAGATGAAACTTTCTTAAGTCAAGCCCAAAAGGAAGTCTTGCAAGCTACGAAGAAGAAGGACCAAAAGACTCTTTCACTCATCCATCAATGTTTGGATGATGCTTTGTTACAGAAGGTTGCTAGTGCAACTACATCCAAGCAAACATGAAATGTTCTTAAAACTGCTCATAGTGGAGTGGCAAAAGTCAAGAAAGTTCGTCTCCAAACTCTACGAGGTGAATTTGAGGCTTTACGTATGAAGGAATCCGAATTAATATCAGATTATTTCACAAGAATCTTGGTGGTTGTGAATAATTTGCGAACTTATGGTGATGAACACTATGATGATACCCGGGTGATAGAAAAAATCCTCCGTTCATTGGACCCCAAGTTTGACTACATTGTCATAGCTATTGAAGAGTCTAAAGATTTAGACACAATGACGATTGACGAACTCATGTGATCGTTGTTAGCCCATGAAGAATGGTTAGGCAAGAAGAAGCAAGAGCCGTTGGAGCAAGTGCTACAAACCAAGCTTTTTTTCAAAGAAAAAGAAAGAAGGCAAGATGGAAGTCAAAAAGGTAGAGGGCATGGACGTGGAGGTGGAGGTTGTGGTGGACATAGTCGAGGTAGAGGAGAAAACTTTGGCCAAAATGAGTCCAACAAAAAAGAAAAAGGCCAAGAATCACATCGTGGAAGAGGACGTGGAAGAGGCAACAATTCAAAGTCTATGGAGGGAGGTATGAAAAATCTCATATTCAATGTTATAATTGTCATCGATATGGCCATTTTTCTTCTGAGTGTAGAAATAATTTTGTGAAAGAAAGAGCACACTTTGTTAAAGACAAAGTTGAAGAGATAGAGCCGACCTTGTTGTTGGCATACAAAGAAGAGTAAAAGGGAGACAAGAACATGTGGTACCTTGACTCCAGTGCTAGTAATCATATGTGTAGAAATAAAGAAATGTTTGCGGAGTTTAATGAATCGGTAAGTGAAAAAGTCACTTTTGGAGATTCTTCTCAAATTTCGGTAATGGGAAGAGGTAATATTTTGATTCATTTGAAGGATGGAAGATACCAAGTTATTTATAATATTTTTTATGTTCTAAACATGAAAATAATATTTTGAGCTTGAGACAACTCTTAGAGAAAGGTTATGATATATACATGAAAAATCATAATATTTCAATAAGAGATGAAATCGGAAATTAGGTTGCTAAAGTGCCGATGACAAGAAATAGAATATTTTTGTTAAATATTCAAAGTGATGTGGCAAAATACTTGAAAGCATGTGTTAAAGATTCTTCTTGGTTATGGCACTTGAGATTTGGACACTTGAATTTTGGAGGACTAACCTTGTTGTCTAGAAAGAAGATGGTGAACGGGTTGCCTTCTATCAAACACTGAGATCAACTTTGTGAGGGATGTTTAATTGGAAAGCAAGTTAGAAAGAGCTTTCTCAAAGAATCCATTTCAAGAGCAACCAAACCACTTCAATTGGTTCACTCGGATGTTTGCGGCCCTATAGACCCACCATCATTTGGTAAGAACTAGTATTTTACTCTTTTTATTGATGATTTTAGCCGAAAAACGTGGATTTATTTTTTAAAACAAAAATCGGAGGTGTGTTTGTGTTTTCAAAAAGTTTAAGGCTTTGATTGAAAAACAAAGTGGGTATGAAATCAAAGCAATTAGATCTGATAGAGGAGGTGAATTCACATCAAATGAATTCAAATTTTTTTGTGAAGAAAATTGAATTCACCATCCTCTAATGGTTCCAAGATCACCACAACAAAATGGTGTTGCCGAAAGAAAGAACCGAATCATTCTTGACATGGCTCGGAGTATGTTGAAGAGAAAAAAAACTGCCCAAGGAGTTTTGGACAGAAGCTATTGATTGTGTCATCTACTTGTTAAATTGGTGTCCCACTAGAAGTGTTCAAGACAAAACACCACTAGAAGCATGGGGAGGAATCAAGCCAAATGTTTCTCATTTACGGGTCTTTGGAAATGTATGCTATGCACATGTGCTGGATGAGAAACGGACCAAACTAGATGACTAGAGTGAAAAGTTTATCTTCATTGGCTATGATTCAAGAAGCAAAGGTTACAAGCTTTACAACCCAAGTAATTGTAAGATAATCATTGGTAGAGATGTTGAGTTTGATGAAGAAGATGAATGAGATTGGAACACTCCACAAGAAGACTATGATTTTTTCCCATTCTTTGAAGAAAAGGAGGATCCCAATAATGAGATCATGGAGCTACCCATTTATTCTCCTCCACCATCACCCACCAATGTGCAAGCATCTCCATCATGATCCGAAGCAAGCTCAAGTGAAAGGCCACCTCGTATAAGAATCTTTGAGATATCTATTAAGAAACTGAAGAGGTAATTCAAAGATTTAGTGATCTAAAACTATTTTGTCTATTTTTCGATTGTGATCCCATAGGCTATGAGAAAGCGGCACAAGACAAGAAGTGGATGAGTGCCATGAATGAAGAAATTGATGCTATTGAAAGAAATGGAACATGGGAGCTTGCCACACTCCCTAGAGAACAAAAAGCCATTGGAGTGAAGTGGGTCTACAAGATAAAGAAAAATGCCAAAGGTGAAGTGGAGAGGTACAGAGCAAGGTTGGTTGCAAAAGGCTATACTCAAAGATCGGGTATTGACTATAATGAGGTATTTACACCCGTTGCTCGTTTGGAAACAATTAAATTGATTATTTCTTTAGCCGCTCTAAATGATTGAAAAATTCATCAAATGAATGTAAAGTCCGCTTTTTTGAATGGCTTTCTTGATGAAGAAGTGTATGTTGAACAACCCTTGGGTTATGTTGTAAAAGGGCAAAGAGAGAAAGTCTTAAAATTAAAAAAGGCTTTGTATGGTTTGAAGCAAGCACCAAGGGCTTGGAATAGTCGACTTGACAAGTACTTTCAAACAAATAATTTCACCAAATGTCCCCATGAACATGCTCTTTGTGCAAAGGTGAATGATAATGGTCATATACTCTATTCTTGTTTGTATGTGGATGATTTGATCTTCATAGAAAATTGTCCAAGAATGTTTGAAGATTTCAAGAGAGCAATGGCTAAAGAATTTGATATGACTAATATTGGGCTTATGTCATACTAACTTGGCATTGAAGTGAAGCAAATGAAGGAAGGTATTTTTATTTCTCAAGAAGGTTATGCTAAATCAATTTTGGCAAAATTCAAGATGCAAGATTGTAAGCCGGTATGCACACCCATTGAATGTGGTGTAAAATTGTCAAAATTTGAAGATGGAGAGCATGTGGATCTTACCCATTTCAAGATCCTAGTGGAAAGCTTGAAGTACTTGACATGCACAAGGCCAGATACTCTTTTTGGTGTTGGTCTTGTAAGTCGCTATATGGAAGCTCCTACCGTGACCCATTTGAAGGCGGCGAAAAAAATTCTTAGATACATCAAATGTATACTTGATTATGGATTGTTATATTCTTGTTCTAAAAATTTCAAGCTTGTGAGTTATTGTGAAAGTTATTAAGCCGGAGATATGGATGATAAAAAAAGTACTACGAGGTATGTTTTCTTCATGGAGATACCACATTTGCTTGGAGTTCAAAGAAGCAACCCATTGTGACTCTTTCAACTTGTGAAGCCGAGTATGTGGCGGCTACATCATGTATTTGTCAAGTCATTTGACTTAGAAATTTGTTGAAGGAGCTTCATTTGCCTCAAGAAGAATTGACGGAGATCTTCATTGACAACAAATCGACACTAGCATTGGCAAAGAATCCAGTGTTTCATGATTGTAGTAAGCATATTGACACAAGGTTCCATTTCATTAGAGAGTATGTGACCAAAAAGAGGTGGAGCTCAAGTTTGTAAAGTCTCAAGATCAAATTGCCGAAATTTTCACTAAGCCCCTCAAAGAGGATGTCTTTTGCAAATTGAGAAGTTTGCTTGGAGTTGAGAAGAAAATTCATGTTTAAGGGAGGGTGTTGGAAAATAATATTAAACATGACTTTTATGTTTTAGGAGTTATTTTTATGCATTTAGTTTTGTGTATTAGTGGGTCATCAATTTGGTATTAGTGGGGAACAAAGTAATTGTGGTATTTTAATTTTTCAAGTAATAGAGGAGTGAGATCTTTATTATTTTTATTATTGCATTATGTAGTGAGATTATTTTGTATGTCATGAGAGCCTGTATATATCCTATGCAATACATCCATTTGGATATGAGTGAATGCAAAGAGTTCTTCCAATCTTCAATAGTCTCTCCCATTATATTTTTTTTTGTGAGTGTGTGATAGTCCTCTAGATTCCAACACGAACGTATCAGAATCTACTGTATGTTTGCAAGATATTCTGAAACAACAAGAACTCATTTCCTCCTCTCTCTCTCTCATCACCATTCCAAGAAAGATTTAGATAGAAAACCACAACAGGGCAACGTAAATTCCATCATGAAAAAGATGGTGTTGTGTGTTTGGACGGTGACACTACTGCAAAAGGCTTAGTCAGCTTTGGCTTTTTCATTTGGTAGGAGGGAGGAAGAGATTTTTACCAAACCCGTGTGGTTTGGGAAAAAAATTCTAGAGCATTTTTAAAAATAATTCTCAAATCCAAGTAATTTTTAAAAATATTGGTCTTAGTGACGTCTTTAAATTAAAAAGTCAATTAGACTGACATCTTCAACACAAAATAAGATTCCTCCCTCGGCTTAGCCTTAGCCACTTATCTGCTGGTGATAGTTTTCTACTTTTACAAGTAACCTTATGGTCCAATGAGTAGCTATGCAGGAGACCTTTCTGGATCTCATTCAAACTTACTAAGGCTACACCAAAATTTGTCAATTTTCGTGTCAATTTCGTATTAGGTTCACATGTCAAAACTAAAATTGAATAATCTAGTTAAAATTAGGAGCCCTAAAAATTTCTTAAATGATTCTCAACAAAATTTTGGGCCCCAAATTTTACTATTAATCTAGGGGGCCCTACGCAACAACCTTAATGGCCTATGCCTAGGGCCAACCTTGGAGGGAATTCGGAGCTTGCCCATCATTCTGGATTTAAGAAGATCTAAACTAAGCAAGCTTGAGTAAAAAGGTCAGATGAAGTCCAACCTGTGCAAGGATAAGCATATAGGTGAGGTGATAGTCTCCCAGTGCTTCGATTCCCCCATAAATTTATTAAAACCATCATATACTCTAATAGTTTAAGCTATCAAAGAGTAGTATATTAGAGTGAGACTCCTTGAGAGTTTTTATTTTTCAATTCCTTTCTAGTAACTAGTGGTCATTCCACCAGACCAATTCATTTTGGTATAAAAAACTTGAGAATCATTCCATTGTCAAGTTTTTCTTCAACCATATTTCCAAGTAATGACAAATTCTGAAAAGAACAAAGATGAAAACAGTAAAGCTAAAAATCCCAAAAACCCTCTCTTTTTGCATCACTCTAATAATCCAAACACTGTCCTTGTCTCTCAACCACTCAACGACGAGAACTATCCGAAAAGGAGCAAAGTTATGATCATGGCTCTTAATTCTAAAAAGAAGGTTGATTTCATCGATGGATCATTCACTAAGCTATCAGTTCCCAATGATCTAGAACTTGCTCAATGGATCCATTGCGATAATTGTTGACTTTATGGCCTTTCTGGCACAACTTTTAATGTGGCTAGAAAACTTTGGCAAGGAAGCCATGACAAGACTGCTACATGAACATAGGGGCCCCATCATTTGACAAAATGAGTAGTAGAGGAGATGGGCATAGGTCGACTACATGTGGGCTACGCAAGGAAAAATTGGTTCAAGCATGGATGTGCAGTTCAGGTGTAGATTTGCAATGATATGAAGCTTTATCCGTTTCCTCTCCACATTCCCTATATAAAGGGAGGTCCTGGCCGAAGTTAAGCATTAGAAAATTGAGAGTTCAAACACTTGAGAGTTGTGAGTTCAAACACTATATATATGAGGTACTATTCATTAGTACGGTATACGATCACTATTTATTAGTACTAATCATGAATACTATTTATATAGTACTATTTAAGGAATAGTAATTACCTGCACTAGTTTTTTTTTTTTTGGGACCTCACTAGATCAAGTTTTAAAGTCATGGCAACGAAACTTCCTAAGATCTCGAATTCTAAGTTCGAGGTGAAGAAATGTGATGGAAGAAACAATTTTGGGATTTGGCAAGTCCAAGTCAAAGATGCCATAATCCAATAGGGACTACACAAAGCATTGGAAGGTAAACTTAAAGATGTGAACGACGATGAATGGAAGGAATACGATCTCCAGGCATGCATCGCCATTCGGTTGTGTCTGGCAAAAAGATTATGTACAACGTCATGCAAGAGAAATTGACTGCAAAGATTTGGTTGAAATTGGAAAACCTCTACATGACGAAGTCTCTTACCAATTGTTTGTACCTAGAGCAACAACTCTATACATTTTGTATGAACGAAGGGACATCCAAGTATGAGCATCTTAACGAGTTTAGTAGAATTGTCTCTGAACTACTAAACATGGACGTTAAGTTGGAAGATGAAGACAAAGTCATGATATTGTTGTCCTCACTACCCAATTCGTTCAAGCATCTAGTCACCACATTGCTCTTTGAGAAAGATACAATTGAGTTCGATGATATTACTTCATCACTTCCTTCTAATGAGTTCAGAAAGAAGACTCTTAGTACCAACTCTCAGGCGGAGGGTCTATTTGTTAAAGGGAGGACAAAGAATAAAAATCCAAGAAGTAGTAGATCTTGATCTAAATCCAAAGTTAAAAAGAATTCTCAATGTCACTATTGTCATAAGAAGGGGCACTGAAAAAATGATTGTCTGAAGTGTAAAGCTAAGGATCAGAACAATAAAGATAAGGTGTCTGATACTATCAGTATTGCTGAAGACAATTCGGATAATGCTGAAAATATTCTGTCAATTTTGCCTTAAAATATAAGTGCATCAGATGGAAGGATTCTTGATTCTAGTTGCTCATACCATATTTGTCTCAACAAGAACTGGTTTTCTTCCTACAAGGAAGTGAATGATGGCACTGTTTTGATAGGCAACAACATGCCCTATAAAACAGTTGGGGTAGGAACTATTAGAATTAAGATGCACAATGGAATTATGAGAACTTTGACAAAAGTTAGACAGGTTCTAGAGTTGAAGAAGAACCTTATCTCATTGGGTGCACTAGAATCCAATGGGTGCAAAATTGTGGCCCAATGTGGAGTTATGAAAATTGTTCGAGGTGCCCTGGTCATGATGAAAGGGAGCAAGATAGAAAATCTATATTTTCTGTTAGGTAGTACAGTGACAGATGATGCAACGGTGTCTACATCAAGAGATAGTGATTAGATCTCTATTCATCTATTGCATATGCGTTTGGGTCACATGAGTGAGAGAGGATTGAAAGTATTAAGTAAATGAGACATGTTTGGTGGCATCAAAATGACCAAGTTGAATTTCTATGAACATTGTATCATTGGCAAAAAGTGCAAGGTGAAGTTTAGTATAACTATCCAATGCACTAAAGGCACTCTTGACTACATTCATTCAGATGTTTGGGGTCCCTCAAAGGTATCCTCAAAAGGGAGACCCAATATTTTGTTACCTTTATTGACGAATTCTCCCACAATGTATGGGTATACTTTCTAAAGACTAAGGATGAAGTCTTTGAAACATTTAAGAAGTGGAAAGCCATGGTTAAGAAGCAAACTGGTAGGAAGTTCAAGCGGTTGAGAACCGACAATGGTAGTGAGTACACGTACCAGCCATTCTTGACATTTTATGAAGATGAAGGTATTGCGAGGCATTTCTCTGTCAAGGGAATGCCACAAAAAAATGGAGTCATAGAGATAATGAACTAGAATCTATTGGAGAGAGTAATGTGTATGCTATCCAATGTTGGATTAGATAGAGAATTATGGGTTGAGGCTGTTAATACGGCGTGTTTTTTCGTCAATCGATCACCGTCAACAACTATAGAGTGTAAAAATCCTTATGAAGTATGGTCAGGCGACCCAGCTGATAATAGTTCCCTTAGAGTTTTTAGGTGTCCATCTTATTTTCATGTCAAAGAAAGTAAGATTGACCCAAGAGGTCAGAAGGGATTTTTTGTTGAATACGCAACTGGAGTGAAGGGCTACAAATTATGGTGTCCTAAATTGCACAAGTTTGTGATCAACGGAGATGTGACTTTTAATGAGTCTGCTATGCTAACTTCCAATAAGCAGAAGGATATTCATATAGAGGAGGAAAATAGTGATCATGTGGAAGTGGAGCTTAGTACTCCAGAAGATATTGTTCTAGATGAAGGGACATTAGAAGAGCAACCACCATAACCATATTTAGCAGCTGGGAGGACCAGAAAGACAGTCAAAGCACCAGTTCATTATGGTTTTGAAGATATGATATCTTATGCACTTACCATGGTGGGTGATGAGCCATTGACATTCAAAGAGGCAATAAATAACAGTAATTAAAAGGAATGAAAAACTACGATGAATGAAGAAATGAATTCTCTTTTCAAAAATCATACTTGGGAACTCGCCAAATTACCAAAGGGAAAGCTAGCAATTAGGTACAGATTGGTATATGCAAAGAAAAAAGGTTCTTTAAGAATAGATGGCATCAGATACAAAGCATGGTTGGTAGCCAATGGCTATGCACAAAAAGAAGGGGTGGATTAGAATGAGGTATTTTCACCAGTGGTGAAGCACACTTTAATCTGTATGTTATTGGACATCGTAGCTCAATTTGATCTTGAGTTAGAGCAGTTGGATGTCAAGACTGCATTTCTCTGTGGGGATTTGGAGGAAGAAATTTTCACAACTCAGCCTGAAGGTTTCAAGGTTGTTGGTAAAGAATCTCATGTGTGCAAACTAAGGAAGTCATTGTACGGACTGAAGTAATCGTCAAGACAGTTGTACAAGAGGTTTCACAAATTCATGTTCAAACAAAGCTACACTAGAAGTGAGTATGACCATTCTGTGTACTTCAATAAGCTACTAGATGGTTCTTTTGTTTACTTGCTTTTATATGTTGATAACATGCTCATTTTTGCTTATAGCATGGTGGAAATCAACAAGTTGAAGCCTCAACACAACAAATAGTTTGAGATGAAGGATCTGGGTGCAAATAGGAAGATTCTTGGAATGGAAATTTTGAGAGACAGGAAGAAGGGTAAATTGTGTTTGTCGCAGTAAAAGTACTTGGAGAAGATAATTTCTCATTTTGGTATGGAGAACTCAAAGCCTATGAATACTCCTTTAGCTGCCCACCTTAGACTCTCAACAGGTATGTCTCCAAATAATAGGGAGGACCGTGAGTATATGTCTCATGTTCCATATGCAAGTGCAGTTAGAAGAGTGATGTATGCTATGGAATGCATTCGTCCAGATATTTCACATGCAATCAGTATGGTGAGCAAGTACATGGTAGATCTTGGTAAGGAACATTGGTAGGCTGTGAAATGGTTACTATAGTATATTTGTGGTACTCTAAATGTAGGATTGGTGTATCAGTGGGATAGTAGTTTAGAGTCTCATATCAGTGGTTATGTGGATTCTAATTATGCTGGTGACCCAGACAAGTGAAGGTCTAAAACAGGCTATGTTTTCACAATAGCCCAAGGTCCAGTCAGTTGGAGGTTTATACTACAACCAACAGTTACTCTGTCAACGACTGAGGCATAGTACATGGAAGTAACTAAGGTCGTCAAGGAGGCTTTATGGCTCCGGGGTTTGATTGGTGATATTCCTAAATCAAAAAAGCAAGTTAGGATCTTTTGTGATACTCAGAGCGACATTCATTTGGAAAAACACCCAGTTCATCATGCAAGGACCAAGCATATTGATGATCGGTTTCACTTTGTTTGTGGGTTTATCGATGATGGAGAGATTTCTCTGCAGAAGGTTAGCACCAAAAATAATTCGGTTGATATGTTGACCAAGGTAGTTCCAACAATTAAGTTCGAGCATTGCTTGGACTTGATCAACATACAACAAGTTTGAGCGCCTTGCTAGGCGAATCAGGGACGACAATCAAAAAAAAAAAGTTTTCTAGATAGCTTGAACGATTTTTGTCCAAGGTGGAGAATTGTTGACTTAGTGGCCTTTTTGGCACAAAACCTTTAATGTGGCCAGAAAATTTTGGTATGGAAGCCATGAAAAGGCTACTGCATGAACATAGGGGGCCCCATCATTTGAGAAAATGAGTAGTAGAGGTGATGGGCATAGGTCAGCTACATACGGGCTATGCAAGGAAAAATTGGCTTAGGTGTGGATGTACAGTTGAGGTGCATATTTGCAATGATTTGAAGCTCTTTCCATTTCCTCTCTAAATTCCCTCTATAAAGGGAGGTATTGGCAGAAGTTAAGCATCAGAAAATTGAGAGCTCAAACATTTGAGAGTTGTGAGTTCTCTTGAATGATATCAGGCATCAATTTGAGTGTTCTCAGATTTGTGAGTGGTACTAGTTAAATATCAGAGTGATCCTATTTTGTTGGAGTGAGTACTTATGAGGTTTGGAATAATTTTTCTTGTACACTCTATTTACTTAAAATATGAAAACGTCAAATCATTGTAGTTGTGGACGTGGGCAATTGTCGAACCACGTAAATTGTTTTGTTTTGTGTGATTATTCTTTTATTTTTTCACTTGAGTGTGAGTGTCAATATCAGTACAAATTTGATTCCTAGGGTAATTTTTGCAAAAATACTATCGTAAATTCTTGGCTACTCAACTCTGTCGCGAAGGATCTATCTGCAAGTGTCATATATGCTGAGACGTCATGTGAGATTTGGACAACTCTTAAGGAACTTTTTACTCAAATCAATATTCCTCATATTTTTCAAATCTAGATGACATTAGTTTACTTGTCCAAGATCAAGTGTCTGTTGCTACCTATTTCACACAATTAAAAAGCTATTGGGATGAACCAATACTTCGACCCATTCCCGCCTACTTGTGTGGTGCTTCGAAAGCACTACTTGAATGTCAACACCAGGACAAGATAATGCAATTTTTAATGGGATTGAATGAGTCATGTGCAGGTATTCAAGGAAAACTTTACTCATAGATCCAATCCCTTGAATCAATTAAGCCTTTTTGCTTGTGCTACAAGAAGAAAAACAATGGGAGTTTTCACTTCGAATCCACAAGTCGCAGCTCTTGCAGCATTGCTTGCTACCAGTAGTCATAATATGTTCACTCAAAGCAATAATAAGAAGAATGTGAATAAAAATGCCAAACAAGAGAGACCAACTTGTGAGTTTTGTAGCTGGGTTGACCACACTCTGGAGAAACGCTACAAGAAGCATGGTTGTCCAACTGTCCATAAACTTCATAAACCTAGTTGTCAAAGTGCAGCTAATCAAGTGGCAGCCTCATCTAATCCCAAACAAAGCACTGAATCATCTCCTATAGTCTTTCCTTTCACTCCAGAACAGTGTCGTCAGTTAGTTGATTTCCTTAACAAACAACAATCCATGGCACATCAAGTAAGTAGCAACCATCTGGGTGCAAACTTCATAGGTAATATTTCTAGTTTGTCTTCCAACTACAATTCATGGCCTCTTGGATCATTGATACTGGGGCTACTGATCATATGGTCAGTTTTGTGTCACTTCTTATATCCATTGCTTCTCTTTTTTCATCTATGGTTAAATTATCTGGGGGATGATAGGCTCCTGTTAATCATGTTGGTACAGTGATTCTATCTCCTTCATTAATTCTTAATGATGTTTTGTGTGTGCCTTTCTTCAGTTATAAACTTATTTCTGCCAGCAAACTCATGGTTCTCCAACTGTTTGATCATTTTCTATTTAAATTCTTCTGTCATACAATACTGGTCTTCGAGGATGACAATTGGAATGAATAGAGAAAGGGATGGACTTTACTACTTATTAAGTCCTACTTCCAGAATTTGAAATTCAATTGGTTCAATTTCTTCATTTGATCTTTGTTATAGACGATTGGGTCATTCGTCCAATAAGTGCTAGTACTCTTTATTTAAAAAAAAATTCCAATATTTCTATTTCTACTGAACATCATTGTTCTATTTGTCCTCTTGCCAAGCAAGCATGATTACCTTTTTCTTTAGGTTCTATTTCTATTATTGCATGATTTGAACTAATCCACTGTAATATTTGGGGGAATTATCAAACCACTTCTATAAGTGGAGCTCGATACTTTTTAACCATCATTGATGATTGCACCTGTAGCACTTGGATCTACCTTATGAAACACAAATCAGGGACTAGACCCATTCTCAAATCATATACTAAACTGATTTAAACACAATTTGATTGTCACCCTCTCATTGTAGCTTGAGCCCTTCATTTTCAAGCTCATTTACCCATTAAATTATGGAGAAAACGTATATGCACTATTGCATACTTTATCAACTTAACTCTAACACCTCTCTTTTTCTAGTCTCACACCTCATGAGAGATTATTTAATAGAAAACCTTCTTATTCTCATTTGCGAACCCTTGGATGTCTTTGTTATGCTTCCACCCATGCACTCAAACAAATCAAGTTTGATCCCCAAGCCAAGCATTTTGTTTTCCTTGGATACTAATATATATGCTCAAAAAGTATATTAGGTCTAAGAACTTGTAAAACCCGGGTAAATTTGAACTTTTATGAAAAATGGGTAAAATGATAATTTGTCACTGCGGTACGGGTTGTAAACCTGAATTTTTCTAGAGCTCGGATGAAAAAATAGACCTTACTTTTGGATTCATCTCGCAAAATCTAGCAACCTCGTCAATTTTTATCGAATTCAGAAATAGTCAAATTTTTTATGTTTTACGAGGCGATCGGGTTTCGGGTGACCCAAAATAAGTTTTTAAATAAATTTTAAAAATTAGAAAATAAATTAAAAAAGGCTAAAATAAAAATATTTTGAACTTGAACCGGAGTGAAATTTAATCGTTTCAAGGCGAAAACAGACCCGAGAAAAAGGGAGCAGTGTGGCGCATTGTGGACAAAGCATTAAGAAGTATAGATAGGGGGAAAAATCTGATTTCTCTCCATTTGTTCAGGTGGGTTCTAACGTTGGAGAGAAAGAGGGGGGAAAAGAGAGAAAATCCAACTTCTCTCTACGATCTACACTTCCCCGTTGTTCAAATCAACTCAAGCCGAGTATTAAATTCGTTCCTCTCGGCGAGGCCTATGCGGCTATACCAAAAAGCAAGGGTTTTACCGAAGTCCAAGAAATGGAATTTGGGAAAAGTGGAGATTCTAGTTTTTTTTGGGTTCTTGGAGCATCTTAACGTCGTTTTACCCTTCAAGAGGTAAGGTTTTCATCCTAACTAAGTTTATTTTCAACCTAAAAATTTGATATGGAATGAGTAGGTTGTTAAACATTTTTTTAGCACTTGCCTATTGTTGAGAAATTAACGAAATGGGTATTGAGAATGGGTAGAATAATTTCTATCATAAATTAGGTATGTGAAAATTACCTAATGTGATTCTTAAGTTGTGTGATTAATTGGGCAAATTATATGATGACATGATTGGATGTCTTGAAGGTGTTTGAAATAAATGCAAATGTGAAATTAAGTATGTTTGCATGGATAATGTGATAACATGCTAGGGAATTATTATGGGTGTGATGTTAATATATGTTTTATGATATGTTAGCATTATGATAATTGTGGAAGTTATATGCTTTTGATATAATTGGCAATAGAATGGTGAAAATTACTCATTTGACATTCATTGCATATTGGACATGATGTTGGCATCACATTCATGAGGATTGTGCTTGAGTGTGGGTGTGTGTGTGTGTGTGCATGGTTCAATCATACACCATACTTGGTGGATGATGGGTGGGCTGGAGAAAAGTTGAAACGAAATTCTAGCTGAGTCGCACGGTTGCATGAAAAACTTGTGTCGAGTATAGCAAGAAAGGTTAGACTTTCTCTAGGGTACAAGACCTGACTACTAGTTTATACACTTCCGACGGTGCAAGTCCAAAAAAGTGTGTCGGTGCGCGGAACCGACGGTGTGACACCAAAAGTCTGCCACACAACAAAGACACATTATTTTTGTTTAATAAAATTATAATTTAATGTGTAACATCAATGGCAGGGGCTTGAAATGTTCGATTTTCACACATTGGCATTGCATTGTGTTATGAGAGCCGATGAGGACTCGGTTTAAAGTGCATGAGTGAACCTCATCCCATTCCATGACATGACATAAAATTCTTATCATTGAATATATATTCTGAATATTTTGAATGGTTGATTGTCGCATGTGAACATTTCATATGCATCTAGGTTTGGGAGTAACATCTTTAGGAGATACCTTATTGAGCGTGACTCACCCTTTATGGGACAATATTTCAGGTGCGGGATTCACACCAGCAGACGGCTCCCAATTCAAGCCTCAAGGATGAAGAAAGCCAACTTGTGGCTTTTATGGCTTATTTTGTAAAAACCTTATGAAAACTTTATTTTTGACATGTAATATATGGAAATGAGTGTAATTGAACTTGTATGCATCATGTTTTATGTGAAAAGCTTCATTAAACATGTATTGGATTGATTGAAATGGTTTGGAGTGGATTGGAAAATCGAAAACAGGGAAAATAGGCCAATCTGTCAAAAACCTTCCAGAAGGAATTTTACAGTGGGCAAAACCTTCTACAAGGTCGACCAAAACCGTCTGGAGGGTTTTCCAAATATTTGAAATTTTAAGAATGATTTCCTATGCTTCCGAGCCTTGAGCCCTTTTGTTCTAATGATGTAAATGGATAATAATTGAGTTTAAATTGATGTATGTTGGACCTCGGATGGGTCATATAGTCGAATTGTGCATAGGTTATGCGTTGAGAGCTCCCAGAACAAGGGAGACTCTGCCCAAACTTCGTTTTAGTGATCCCAATTAAGGGGATGATATTGATGTGATGTCGGGTTATGCGACTATTACAAGTACATTCACTGGTTGATGAGTGATCAACGGTTGATAAAAAGGCCTTTGGTTTTAGGGGCGTCACAACTTGTTTTCAGAGCTTAGATATATGATTTACCTAGGGCTTGAGGGGCATGGGTTTAGACCATTCCATCCATAGTTCATTCATGTTGTGTGTTTTACTTGTTACATGTCATGCCCTATATGCTATGTGGATTATATGCATGGTAAGATGTATATGGAAATGGACACACTAGGGTTAGAAAACATAATCTTAAGGGTTGGAAAATAAATGAACACGATGGTTCATGAGGTAGATGTCTACTAGTGGTTGGCATATGCTCTACTAGTTAGACAAAGAGGCAAATCTCAAAGTTTAAACTTTGATCCCTACCTTGGGATACTAAGTAAATGCTCTGTTGTCATTTGACATGTGTGTAGATGGCAAATAGAAGAAGAGGACGTAGTAGAGGCGGTGGGCGGAACAACAACCAACCACCACTGACATTTGATCAACAAGCCTTCATGGAGGCCATTGGCACGATGGCAACCACCATTGCATAGGCTAGTGCAAATGCAGGGCAAGGAGGCTCATGTAACCTTCAAAAGTTGAAGACACATAAACCTCCGACTTTTCTGGGAGGGGTGGATCCGATGGTGTCCGACCGTTGGTTCCAACAAGTCGACAAGATGCTAGAAGCTATGAAGATCACCTTCGATGCCACGAAGATAAGGCTAGCTGCATTCCAGCTAGAGGGAGAAGCCTATCTATGGTGGGATTGGGCAAAGGCCTCGAAGAACTTAGAGGCAATGACATGGGGAGAGTTCCAGGAGCTCTTTATGGGAAAGTACTTCCTAGTGGCCGTTCGACATACGTAGGCCTGAGAATTATTAGACTTGAAACAAGGGACTATGATGGTGATGGATTTTGTGGCTAAGTTCACCGAATTAGCCCTCTTTGTCGATGATTATGTGGCCACCGACTTGGCCAAAGTGAGAAGGTTTGAGGATGGGTTAAAGTTGTCCATCCGGGGTAAAATTGTGGGCCACCGCCTACAAGATTTGGATTCAATAGTCGAGACGCAATGAAATTAAGAGAGAAGTTGACGACGCACGAAGCATCCGAGAGGTGGGTGCTAAGGATAAGAAAAAGTAGGGTCAATCCTCTTCTTCTAGTTCAGGGAAGAAGCAATGAACTTCTATTCCACAGGGACAACAGGGACAGGGCCACGACTATCAAGGCTTGGGCCAAGATCAGTCCTCCCAAAGCGGGAGACACTTCAAGGCTTCTAGCTAGGTAGGCTCACGGACATGTTTTTATTACAACCAACCAGATCACATGAAGCGGGATTGTCCCCAGAGACAGAGATTCCAGGGTTATTGGACATCTAAGTCCCAGTCATCAGTGGGGCAGCCATAGACATACCTCCCTACCCCACCAAGGGCCAGAGAAGTCAATATCAATTCTAGGGCACCACTCAGGCCCCTACCACTTTCCAAGCGGGGACTCCACAGTTAGGCTAGATGGGCCAAGGCATGGGTCGAGGCCGAGGACAAGACATTCAGGTTAGGACTTCGAGGACCTAGGGGCGTGTCTATGTCATCGCACCTCAGATTGAGCCAGTGGATCAGTCAGTCATTCAGGGTACATTTCTACTTTCTCGCTTATGGGTTAGGGTGTTATTTGACTCTGGTGCATCGCATTCATTCATTTTTGCATCATGTATGAGAGATTTGGACATAGAGGTTGATACTTTGGAAGAGCCGTTGTATGTGAATTCAACCCTAGAAACTAGGGTGTGTATTGACCAGATATGTCAAGGTTGTGGGTTAGAGATCTCGGGGGTTCTACTCACCGTGGACCTTAGGGTTATGGACATGTCGGAGTTCGATGTCATCCTTGGGATGGATTGGTTGGCAGTACAACGAGTCATCATTAATTATGATGGAAAAAGGGTCACTATCTACACACCAGATGATGTTTGTTTCAAGTTTCAGTGAGAGAAACACGAAGCTTTGCCCCAGGCTGTGTTGATTTTCGATGGCACGAGCAATTGATGGGCTGGCTTGCTAACCTTACCCTAGAGGACAAGGTGAGACAGACGTTAGGTCTGCCTCGAGTGGTTTGTGGTTTGAGGACATTTTCCTAGACGAACTACAGGGATTATCTCCACATAGGGATGTCAACTTTACCATTGAGTTACATCCCGGTACAACTCTCATTTCTATGACTCCACATAGGATGGCACTAGCAGAGTTGCAAGAGCTCAAAGTCCAACTACAAGAGTTGTTAGACAAAGGTTTTATTAAACTGAGCACTTCACCGTGGGGCGCTCTGGTATTATTTTTCAAGAAAAAGGACAAGACCCTTCGACTATGTATAGACTACTGGTAGTTGAATCGGGTTACTATCAAGAATAAATACCCTTTGTCGAGGATTGATGATTTGTTTGATCAGCTAAGAGGAGTGCGATTCTACTCCAAGATAGATCTTTGCACTGGCTACCATCAGTTGAGGATTAGGGAGGCAGATATCCATAAGATGGCATTCAGAATGCAGTATGGACATTTTGAGTTTATCGTGATGCCCTTCGGATAGACAAATGCCCTAGTGGCATTCATGGATCTCATGCATAGGGTGTTTCAGCCCTACCTAGGTCAGTTTTTCGTGGTGTTTGTTGATGACATCCTGATCTACTCCAAGTTTGAGTAAGAGCATGAGGGTTACTGGAGGATTGTTCTCCAGACCTTGAGGGACCATCAGTTATACGCCAAATTCAGTAAATGTGAATTTTGGCTTACAGAGGTAAAATTTTTGGGACATGTGGTATCGGTTTCAGGTGTGTTAGTTGAACCGGAGAAAGTTGAGGCAGTTATGAGTTGGGAGGAATGAAAGTCAGTCTTCAAGATACAGAATTTCTTGGGATTGTTAGGGTACTACTAGAGGTTCATAACCTATGACCAGGTTAACCCGAAAAGAGGTCAAGTTCTAGTGGGATGAATCGTGTGAGAAGGCATTCTAGGAGTTGAGGGAAGGCTTACTTCAGCTCCTATTTTGATAGTCTCGAAGAGGGGACATATGTACATAGTGTACTGTAATGCCTCCACATACGGACTTGGTTGTATTTTGATGCTGTCCGAGAGGGTGGTGACTTATGGTTCTCGACAATTAAACAACCACAAGCAGAACTATCCCACGCACGACATGGAATTGGTGGTCATTGTCTTTACCTTGAAGGCTTGATGCTACAACTTATATAGTGAGCAGTTTGAGATATTTTTAAATCACAAAATTCTGAAATACGTCTTTACACAACTGGACCTCAACATGAGGCAACGTAGGTGGATGGAGTATTTAAAGGACTATGACTTCACTTTTCATTATCACCCTAGTAAGGCAAATATAGTGGCTAATGCACTTAGTCGGAAGTCACAGGGAGTTGTTGCTAGTATGGTTTCCTGAGAGTGGCGAATACTCGAGACTGTGGGACAGTTTGGACTGCATTATAGGGGTCAGACTTAGAGTGTTTTAGGGGGCTTGGTGGTTATGCCTTTCCTACTAAGCAGGTGATCGAGTCCTAGGGGCAGAATCTAGAGTTGTCATCAATCATGAACTGAGTGCAGGTGGGTACCGGTGACGAGGGATGGGCCATTCACTCAGATGGTAGTCTTTGGTATAAGGGGGTTGTAGTTCCCCAGTCTTTGGATTTAAGAGAAGAGATCCTTAGGGAGTTCTATTGCTCCCATTTTTCCATTCATCCAAGCGACATGAAGATGTATTATGATCTCCGTCGCTAGTAATATTGGAGTGGAATGAAGAGGCATGTTGGAGATTTTGTCAGTATATGTCTCACGTGTCAGAAGGTGAAGGTTGAGCACCAGAGACCAGCAGGATTATTCCAGCCTTTAAAGGTGGCTGACTGGAAATGGGAGTACGTCACGATGGATTTTGTGACTCAATTGCCACGGACATCACGGGGGCATAAGGCAGTGTGGGTGATAGTGGACCGACTTACCAAGTAGGTATACTTTTGGGCGGTGCGGATGACCTTCAGTCAGGAGGAGTTCTACAGGTTGTATATACGGGAGATAGTCCGGTTGCATGGGCTTCCCGTATCTATAGTATCGGATCGGGACCCTAAGTTTACGACTCACTTTTGGGAGAGCTTCTAGTGGGTCATGGGGATACAATTGACGATGAGTACAACCTTTCATCCCTAGACGAACGGTTAGTCGGAGAGGACGATCCAGGTTTTAAAGGATATGCTGCAAGCATGTGTTCTAGATTTCAAGGGTAATTGGGAATAACATTTACCCTTAGTAGAGTTCGCCTACAAGAACAGTTATTAGGTGAGCATACAGATAGCACCCTATGAAGTGTTATATAGGAGGCCTTGTTGTTCTCCAATATGTTGAACGGAGGTGGGAAAAACCCTCTACGAGTCCAGATCTAATTAGAGATACCTCGAAGAAGGTGGACTTGATTCGGAAGCGTCTTCTCACAGCTTAGAGCTGGCAGAAGAGCTATGCTGACAGAAGGAGGCAACTTCTGAAATTTAAGGGTGGTGATCATGTCTTCTTGAAGGTGGCGCCTAAGAAGGGAGTAGTCAGATTCAAAAAGTAGGGAAAGTTGTCGCCGAAGTTTATCAGGCCCTTCGAGGTACTCGAGATGGGGGGTACAATGGCTTACCAGTTGGTGTTACCACCAAATTTATCGAGTATTTACGCGGTGTTCTATATCTCTATGCTCCAGAAGTATACTCCAGATCGGACATATGTGGTGGATTGGGGCGAATTAATTGTTGATGCGGATGTGACCTTTTAGGAGGGACCAATGCGTATCATGGATAACCGGAAACAAGTTTTGTGAGATAATACTGTGAGGCTAATGAAGGTGTTGTGGCAATACCGAGGTATGGAGGAGGCGACATGGGAGCGTGAGGACATCATACGTACTAGTTATCCGTTCTTGTTTGATGATGGAGGTACATGTTTACAATTTTAAGTATGGTATTACTTATTGCATATGTATGTGGTTAAGTGTGTATGTGTGTGAGAATTTTGAGGATGAAATTCTTTTAAGGGGAAAGAATGTAAAACCTAGGTAAATTTGAACTTTTATGAAAAATGGGCAAAACGATAATTTGTCACTCAGTACGGGTTGTAAACTTAAATTTTTCTAGAGCTCAAATGACAAAATGAACCTCACCATTAGATTCGTCTCGTGAAATCTAGCTACCCAGTCAATTTTTGTCAAATTTCGAGATAGTCAAATTTGTTACGTTTTACGAGGCGATCGGGTCTCAGATGACCCAAATAAGAATTTTAAAATAAAATTTGAAAGATAAAAAATAAATTAAATTAAGTTAAAATAAAAATATTTTGAACTTGAACTGGGATGAAATTTAATCGTTTCGGGGCAAAACGAACCCGAGAAAAATGGGACAGTGTGACGCGTTGTGGACCAAGCATTAAGGAGTATAAATAGGGGGGAGAAAATCTGATTTCTCTCCATTTGTTCAGCTGGGTTCTAATGTTGGAGAGGAAGAAGGGAGGAAAGAGAGAAAATCCAACCTCTCACAACGATCTACACTTCCTCGTCACTCAAATCAACTCAAGCCAACTATTAAAGTCGTTCCTCTCGATGAGGGCTACGCAGCTATACCAAAAAGCGCGGGTTTTACCAAAGTCCAAGACACGAGATTTGGGGAAAGTGGAGATTCTAGCTTGTTTTGGGTTCTTGGAGCATCTTAACTTCGTTTTACGCTTCAAGAGATAGGATTTTCATCCTGATTAGGTTTATTTTCAACATAGAAATGTGATATGGAATGGGTAGGTTGTTAAACATTTTTTTAGCACGTGCCTATTGTTGAGAAATTGACGAAATGGGTATTGAGAATGGGTAGAATAATTTATGTCATAAATTAGGTATTTAGAAATTACCTAATGTGATTCTTAAGTTGTGTGATTAATTAGGCAAATAATGTGATGACATGATTGGATGCCATGAAGGTGTTTGAAATAAATTCAAATGTGAAATTAAGTATGTTTGCATGGATAATGTGATAACATGCTAGGGAATTGTTATGGGTGTGATGTTAATATATGCTTTATGATGTGTTAGCATTATGATAATTGTGGAAGTTATATGCTTTTGATATAATTGACAATAGAATGGTGGAAATTGTTCATTTGGCAGTCATTGCATATTGGGAATAATGTTAGCACACATTCATGAGCATTGTGCATGAGCGTGGGTGTGTGTATGCATCGTTCAATCAAATACCATAATTGGTGGATGATGGGTGGGCTCGAGAAAAGTTAGAACAAAGTTCCGACTGAATCACACGGTTGCATGAAAAACTTGTGTCAAATATAGTAAGAAAGGTTAGACTCTCCCTCGGGTGTAAGGCCCGACTACTGATTTATACACTTCCAATGGTGCAACTCCAAAAAAGTGTATTGGTGTGCGCAATCGACTGTGCGACCAAAAGTCCGCTACCCAACAAAGACACGTGATTTTTTTTTAATAAAATTGTCATTCCATGTGTAACATCAATAGCAGGGGCTTGGAATGCCCAATTTTCACACATTAGCATTGCATTATGTTGTGGGAGCCGGTGAGGGTTCGAGTTAAAGTGCATGAGTGAGTCTCATCTCATTTCATTACATGACATGAAATTCTTGTCATTGAATATATATTCTTGATGGGAATACTTTGAATGGTTGATTGTCGCATGTGAACATTTTATATGCATCAAAGTTGGGGAGTAGCCTCTTTAGGAGATACTCTATTGAGCGTGGCTCACCCTTTATGGGACAATATTTTAGTTGTGAAGTTCACACCCGGGATTGCTTCTAATTCGAGCCTCAAGGATGAAGAAAGTCAACTTGTGACTTTTATGGCTCATTTTGAAAAAACCTTATGAAAACTTTATTTTTGACATGTAATATATGGAAATGATTGTAATTGAACTTGTATGCATCATGTTTTATGTGAAAAATTTCATTAAACATGTATTGGATTGAAATGTTTTGGAGTGGATTGGCAAATTGAAAACAGGGAAAATATGTCAATCTGTCAAAAACCTTCAAGAAGGTTTTTCAAATATTTGAAATTTTAAGAATGATTTCCTACGCTTCCGACCCTTGAGCCCTTTTGTTCTAATGATTTAAATGGAAAATAATTGAATTTAAATTGATGTTTATTGAATCTCGGATGGGTTATGTAGTCGAATTGTGCACAGGTTATGCGTTGAGAGCTCCTAGAACAAGGGAGACTCACCTAAACTTTGTGTTTTAGTGATCTCATTTAATGGGATGCTATTGACATGATGTCGAATTGTGCGACAATTACGAGTACTCCCGTGAGTTGATGAGTGATCAACGGTTGATAAAAGGACCCCCAATTTTAGGAGCGTCACAGAACTTGAGTCTCAAACTATATCGTCTCTCATGACGTTATTTTTCATGAAGATATTTTTCCATTTTAGGATCTACTCATAGAGTCGTCTAACCCTACACTACCCCTGCTAATAACAGATTGTGTTGAATCTTCTACCATTGTTAAGCCCCCTATCAACAACAATGATGTATGTGATTCGTTACCCACACCACCACTTGCTCCTAGACACTCCATATGTTCTACTAAACCACCAAGCTATCTGAAGGACTGTCACTATACTTTAGCTATGCAACCTCTCCCAGCTTCATCGCCATCCTCAATGACCAACTCTATGGGAAGTATCTTACAACATTTGTCTCACTATTTATCTTATGATAATCTTTCTCCTTCTCATTGGGCATTTTCTATCGCAATTTTTGTTGTCATAGAACCCAAGTCTTTTAAACAAGTTATGCGTGATCCAAAATGGTGAGAGGCCATGGCTGCCAAAATTAATGCTCTTGAGGATAAAAATATATGGACTCTCACTTCTTTTCCTTCTCACAAACAACCCATTGGTTGCCACTGGATATACAAGATTAAACATACTTCTGATGCTTCCATCGAACAATACAAGGCATGATTTGTTACCAAGGGTTATAGTAAAAAAAAAGGGTTGGATTAATGTGAAACTTTTTCTCCTATTGTCAAACTAGTTATTCTTCGTGTACTGCTCGTCGTGGCATTTATTCACCAATGGCATGTTCATTAGTTGGATGTCAACATCACCTTTTTACATGGTGAGTTAGAGGAGGAAGTTTACATGGAACTATCTCCTGGTTTGGTAAACAGAGGGAGACCAGAGTTTCTAACTCAACAAATCTTTATATGGATCAAACAAGCATCTTGTCAATGGTTTTCAATATGTTACACTATTCTCACAATTCAATCCAAGGTATATTATTCATTATTCACATGAACTTCGGGTTCTTCCTTCACTATTGTGTTAGTCTATGTAGATGATATCATAGTTGTTGGTACGACCTTTCTACCATCAATACAATCAAAGAATTCCTCCATAGCAGATTTAAGTTGAAGAATCTTAGTCCACTCAAATACTTCTTAGGCAATCAAGTAGCTCGTTCAAATCAGGGCATATATCTTTCTCAAAGTAAATATGCATTGGAGATCTTAAAGGAAACTGGTTTCCTTGGCTCACAACCAACAATAATTCCTATGGAGCAAAATCAGAAATTAACTTCAGCAGGTGGAGCTCTTTTACCAGATCCCACTAGCTATCGTCATCTTGTTAGCTGACTGATTTACCTCACAATCACACGCACAGACCTTACATGTTCTGTCCAAATTCTTAGTCAATTTATGGAAAAACCCGGACAACTGCTTCTTGATGCTGCTCATCAGCTTCTTCGGTATCTCAAACATTCTCCTCATCAAAGAATTCTCTTATCGTTGTCTAGTCCACTTCAATTACGGGCTTTTTTGTGATTCTAATTGGGCTTGTTGTACAGAATCATGGAGATCTATTATTGGCTATTGTATCATGCTTGGATTTTCCATCATTCACGGGAAACAAAAAACAAAATACAATTTCTAGATCGTTCGTCGAGGCTAAATATCGGGTCATGGCCAACATATATATGTTGTGAAGTCACTTGGCTTTCCTCATTCCTCTATGACCTACAAGTGCCTCATTCTTAACCTGCCTTGATGTTTTGCGACAATAAAGCTACTTTACACAGTGTTGTCAATCCTATCTTCCACGAGTGAGTAAAATATATTTGGATCAACTGTCATATCATTCGAGAAAAACTTCAAGCATGACTCATTCGTGCATCTCACATTCTTAACCAGCAACAACTTGTTAATATATTCACGAAACCACTTGATGCAAGTCGTTTCCATCAACTC
>CAUOFW020008591.1:122500-330891 GCA_963454935.2 Ilex paraguariensis
ACTTGATAATTCATTCCATCAAACACTAGAGGTGTTATTGCATTTGATGAAGCTTTTGAATTCATCTTGCATTGGTTGTAGGCTTTTGTGTTTTAAATAGCGGAGATGGTGAGTATTTAAGGTAAGTGGTTAGGCTCACTCAACCTCACAAGTTTCTCAAGAACTCATAGCTCTGATACCAATTTGTAGGTTTTTGACAGAAACAATGTACAAAACCTGGAAAGAACAAACTTAATTTTGAGAATTCAGAACTTGATATTTTATTAATCATCAAAGCACTTATTTATACAACTTATCAAAACAAAAAAAAAACATAAAGAATGCAGCTAAATCTACTCCATAACAGAAACTATCAAAAAATAGCAGAAGAATAGGTCAAGCCTAACAAACTTTGACAATTTCAAATCAGCAGCTCCTGGGTCATCATTCAACATAGTTTTATGTTATGTATCCAATAGTTCACCCAACTACTATCATCAAGGGAGGTTTATTTTTCCCCTCTCTATGTCACTCTTCGTTTTGATCTAGGGAGTAAGATTTGGGCCTCTCAATTGCAATCTATGGGAATTTGTATTGTGTTTTAGATTTAGATTGATTTTGGGTGGAAATTTGCACTTTAAATATTTGGAATGTTTTTGTTGTGATGTTTTGGATGGATATAGATCTAGATTTAGATTTGGAGGAGATAATTTCCAGCGGTGGTAGTGGCCAGGATAGTGAAGAAAGAGAGGAATGACGGCACCGATGCTAGTGAAAAAAAGGTGCAGGGATATTGCTTGTTAGTTTTGAATTAAAAATAGGGAAAATTATACGCACACCTCCTGAAGTTTGTTACTTAATCACTCAGACCCCTAACATTTGAAATATTACACTCAGACCCCTTAAAGTTTGTATGCGCGTAACACTTGGACCCTTACTATAAATATATTCATTAATAAATTATATTCAGACTCCCTGAAGTTTATAAACATATATTACTTAGACCCTTAAGTTTAAAATGTTATATTTAGATCAAAAATTTTTTCAATCAAAGATAGAATATTAAATATTTTAAATTTTACAATTAAAATTCACATTCTAGTGTATCATTTATTGAAATAAAATAAAAATTTTAAATTTAAATTTTTCTTAAAAAATCGTAATTAGTATACAATTATATTGTCTATTGGTCGTTTAAACAACCAAATTAAAATACCAAACTTTCCAATTGAAGCTAAAAGATATTGTGTTCACTACAATTTGACCCCTTGTTTAATTTTTTAGTTTTATTCTAATAGATATTATAATTGTATACTAACTATGCTTTTTTTAAAAAAATTAGGTTTTTATTTTTTATTTTATTTAAATAAATGACATAATAGAACATGAATTTTGGTTGTAAAATTCATGTTTTTTTAAGAATGAGTTAAACCCCTTGTTTGATTTTTTTAGTTTTATTCTAACAGATAGTATAATTGTATACTAATTACAATTTTTTAAGAAAAATTTAAATTTTTATTTTTGATTTTATTTCAATAAATAATACAATAGAACGTGAATTTTGGTTATAAAATTTAAAATATTTGATATTTTATCTTTGATTGGAGTATTTTTTATCTAAGTATAACATTTTAAATTTAAAAAGTTTAAATATTATATGTGTACAAATTTCAAGGGGGTCTAGGTGTAATTTATTAGCCGATATATTTATAACATGGGTCTAAGTGTTACGCGCGTACAAACCTTGGGAGGTCTATGTATAATATTTTAAATGTCAGGGGATCTGAGTGATTAAGTGACATATCTCAAGGGGTCTAGGTGTAATTCTCCCTTAAAATTATTATCTATTATAAATTATTTAAATAATTGAGGTAAATAATTAGCAGAAAATTAAATGAGTTAGTACTAATTAATTTCATAGGGGTATTTTGGTAATTAAAATCTTAAAATACGGTGACACGATCACATGTTGACAGCGTTTCAAATAGCTTTTGAGGGGTGTTAATGTAATATGTTATACATGAGAGAATCAATGTTTTATGGCGACAAAACTCACAAAATTTGAATGTAATTCACATTTTAATTTTTTAAAACAATGGGATACAAATTACAATTCACCCTATCCACAAAAAAAGGAGCAGACTACCGAATCGATCAGTGAAAAAATTACAACATCAATGAAAACTTTTATAGCAGTAATGGACAAATTTACAACATCAATGAAAAATTTACAATAGTAATGGGTAAATTACAACAACAGTGGGAAAAATTTAATCAATATGGTAATAAAAGTACGATTGGCAATTTTAATCACATTTGTCGTAAATATAACTCTAGTGCATCCCACTGATGTCGTAACTTTACCTTTAAATTTGTATTATTATCCACAGTTCTCATAATATTAACCAAAATGAAAATAAAATTTGTCTACATACTAATAACTTTAATCACAATCATTCTAAGCTAACAATATTTGTGGAAAAATTATCACAACAGTTGACAAAATTACAATATCAATAAAACATTTATAACATCAGTGAAAAATTTACAACAACAGTAGAAAGTTTACATAATCATTGTACTTATCCTTGAATTATAGTAAATTTTTCCTTTGATGTCATAACTTTTCTCCAATTTAGGTAAATTTATTCACCATAGTTTTAACTTAACCTCTTTTTATCGTAAATTTACCCTTAATCCTTATAATGTTGCCCAAAATTACCATAATATTAACCAAACTAATAGTAATATTAATCAAAATAGTCGTAAATTAACCTCTAAACTTGTAAATTTATCCACAATTATTGTAAATTTACCCTCGAATATGGTAAATCTACACTTAATTCTGGTAAATTGCCCACAATTTTGTTAAATCTCACTCTACTAACCTTGTGATCAATCATAGTGGGCAATTTACCATAATTAAAGGCAGATTTACAACATCAGGAAAAAAAATTACAACAATAATTGGCAAAATTACAACATCAATAGACAATTTACTACAGTAGTTGGCAAATTTTTACCACCATTTGAAGTACCATCACAAAATCAGTAGGTTTGTGATCAATTAGTAATATTGACTAATTGATCAAATAGTTGCACATTGATGGCAAAATTACAATATTAATGAAAAATTTACAAAATTAGTGGGCATAGTAATACCCACTGTTCTTGTAATATTACCAAATTAACACTGAAATACCCATAAATGTTGTAAACAAAATTTCTTAAGTATATCCACAATTCTAATACTTTTATCCATTGGTGTTGAAAATATGACCTTCATTATAGCACTGTAAACTTACCCATATATGTCAAAAATATTACCAAAATAGTTGTAAATGGTCCTCTAAAATTGAAAATATGTCCACAAATCTAGTATGCTTACCCACAACAGTGATACATTTTCCCTTAATTATGGTAAATTACTACGATTTTGGTAAATCTTACCACAACAATGATAATATTATCCTTAAAAATATTAAATATAACCAATATGGTGTTGTACATTACCAAATTTGGATGAGGAAACCACATTTGGTGAAGACTACAATAACTTTCTGATAGATCTCAAGTTCTTGTGATAGATCACAAACATTCATAAAATTTAATTTCATCAATTCAAATTTTAGTCAATTCAAAATAAATTTAAAATTTAACAACAAATAAAAAATCAATTTCATCAATTCAAAATTCATGAATTTAATGTTTACTTTCATTGAAAATTCAATTTCATCAAATTAACACCAAATTCACCTTCCATTTTATTTAGAAAATTCAATTTCATCAAATTATCACCAAATTGACCATCAATTTTACCAAATTAACAATGAAGTTCTTAAATTTGAAATTATCTCCAAATTGATCATCACCAATACCCTTTCTAATTTATATTTAAACATCACTTGATAAAATTATCACTTGGTATTAATTTGATGAATTGAATTTTAATAAGTAAAATTGAGGGTGAATTTGATGTTAATTTGATGAAATTCAATTTTGACATGGTAAAATTAATGATCAATTTGATGAAATTAGATTTTAATAAATAAAGTTGATAGCGATCTATCCCAATTATTATTTTTTGGAATATATCACAACTATTATTATTTTTTAGAATATATCAAAATTATTATTCAAAATATATAGAAATTATTATTTTTTTATCTCCAAAATATTTGTAATATATCCTAATATCTTGTGATCTACCGAAATGTTGCAGTAACTTCTCCCAATTTTTTTTGAAAAATAGTAAATTTGTGATCGATCATAAATGTATATGATCGATCACAATTCACTAGAGTGAAATTTAGTAAAATTGTGTGCAATTTATCACAATTAAGAGTAGATTTACCACATTTGAGGGGTCAATTTACAGCAATTATGGATTAATTTACAAGTTTTGAGGTTAATTTATGACTATTCTGATTAATATTACGACTCAATGTCCAACTACTTGATCGATCGATCAATATTAATGATCGATCACAAACCCACAAAATATAGTTTTGGTACCTCAAATGGTGGTAAAAGTTTGCCACTATTGTAGTAATTTTGTCTATTACTATAGTAAATTGTCCATTGATGTTGTGATTTTGCCCACTATTGTTATAAAATTTTCACTGATGTTGTAATTTTTATTGCTATTGTGGTAATTGAGTGTTAATCGAATGAAATTGCATTGTCCTTTAGTGTTGATTTAATGAATCGAATGATTGAGATGTTAATTTGAGACATTGAATGTTAATTGGATGAATTTGAAAATTAATCGGATGAATTGAATATTAATTGAATGAATTTTAATGTTAATTAGAAGAATTCAATGTTAATTTAGTGTTAATTTTATTAATTAAGTGTTAATTTGAAGATTTGAACATTGATTTGATAAATTGAATGATATTTGGATCAAAAATACCATCGTTTTGTAATAATATTACAATGATTTGGGTGAATTTACCATTATTCGAGTAATGTTACTACTATTTGGTGTAATATTACCATTGTTTGGGACGATATTTAAGGTAATATTATGATGATTTTAGGTGACGCTAATAGTATTTCCATTTGGGGTAAGAATACCAAAACTGATATATATTTATTTTTAAGTTTGTAATATTACCTACATACGTTGTAAGTTTAACCAATACAATAATAACTTTGGCATATACTCTTGTAACTTTTTCATTATTGTTGTATCTAAATCGTAAACTATAGTAAATGTACCCTTAATTGTTATACCTTTACCAAAGTTGTAAATTTGTCCACAATGGCTAACTTAGTTATGTCATAAATTAACCCATAATCTTTGTAACATGACCTTTAAAATGTGGTAACTTTACCCACATTGGTGGTAACCTTACTATAATAGCTAGAAATCTTATTTCATTTGTTGTAAATTCACCTCTACTGTAGTATATGTTACCATAGTTATAGTAAATTCATCCTCCATTTGATATACCAGAACTATATTTTGTGGGTTTGTGATCGATCATGTAGTTACAGATTTAATAATTGAAATAGATGAATTATCTACTCTGGGGTTGTGATCGATCAATATAAAATCTGATCGATTAGTCAATTGAATTTGTATTTTTTTACTAATTAAAATTCATGCCAATTAAAAGTATTTTTTTGGTACTATAATTAAGGTCATATTTACAACACAAATGGATAAAAGTATTAGAATTTTTTTTTGACCAGAAAGATTATGATCGATCATAGACTAAAACGATTGATTATTGTACTTCATGACAATTTTTTGTTCTAAGAAGAAAAAGTGCGACCGATCCTATGTTTTTGTGATCGATCATAATACTATATTTTTTGTAATCTATCTCAATAGATTATGATTTATCGCAAAAGTTTAGAATATATCTTAAAATATTAAAAGAATATTTGGGATCGATTCAAATTATTTGGGATTGCTCACAGGTATCATTGACTTAATTTTTCTGGCAATTAATCTTCAATTTTGTTTCTTTACATTAAATGTCACCAAAGTAAAGTATTTTTTCATCAAATCATTAGTATGAAATTGACCTTTAATTTTATCAAATGATATTTAATTTCAACAATTTACAATTTAATTTTACCCAATTAACATTCAATTTTATCCAATTAAGTTCAAATCATCAAATTAACACCTAATTTATCATCAAATTAACATTGAAAATCATCCAATAAATACTAAGTTCATCAAACCAACATCAAATTAACATTCAATTAACATTTAATTCATCAAATTGATATAAAAATAACATTCAAATTCAACTAGCCAACATTAAATTCATCAAATTGGCATCACATTAACATCCAATTATATTCAATTGATTCAATTATACATTAACATTTGATACTTGGTTATTGTAAAATTGAATTTTGAATTGACAAAATTAAATATTAATTTGATGTTTATTTGATGAAATTGGATTTTAATAAATAAAGTTGACAATGAATTTGATGTTAATTTGATGAAATTAAATTTTGAATTGATAATATCGAATGTTAATTTAGTGTTGATTTAATCGATTGGATCTCAATTGGATCAAATTGAATGTTGAATTCATAAAATTTTATGTTAATTTGATAAAACTGGCTGTCTGTATGGTGTCAAATTTATGAAACTATAAATAAATTAAATTGATAGCTAATTTATTTTTAATTTGATGAAATTTAATTGTAATTGAATGAATTAAATGTTAATTTGGTTTTTATTTGGATGAAATTAAATTTTAAATTTTAGAATTTCAATGTTAATTTGATAAAATTGACAATCAATTTTGGTTTTATTTGGACAAAATTGAATTTTAATAAATAAAATTGAAGATGAGTTTAGTATTAATCTGATGAATATGAATTTTAACTTGATGAAATTGAATGTTAATTTTGGGGTTAATTTGATGAATTGGATGAAAATAAACATTAAATTCATGAATTTTAATATTTATTTAATAAAAAATGAGGTCAATTTGGTGTTAATTTTATGAAATCAAAGTTTAATAAATAAAATTAAAGGTTAATTTATATTAAATTTGGTGAAAGTGAATTTTGAATTGACGAAATTGAACGATTTTAATTTGATAAAATAAAATATTGATTATATTAATTTGAATGTTGTAGTTTTTTGTTATTGCTAGCATTATTTGGAATATATCAAAATTATTATTATTATTTCTATTCAAAATGTTTGTCATCTATACCAAAAACATGGGATCTGTCGCAGAGTTGCAGTAATCTGCCCCAAAAGTTGTTTTCCTCATTTAAATTTGGAAACTTAAAGGGAGAAATCAAATTTATAATTTAATTTCATCGAATGTTAATTTGGTGTTTATTTGAATGAAATTTAATTTTAAAATTTGGAATTTCAATGTTAATTTGATATAATTGACAGTTATTAAATTCTTGAATTTTAATTTTTATTTAATAAAATAGGGGGTCAATTTGGTGTTAAGTTTATGAAATCAAAGTTTAGAAATACAATTAAAAGTGATTTTTTTATTAATTTGGTGAAAGTGAATTTTGAATTCTATCCCAATTTATTAGTTTTTTGGAATATACCGTAATTATTATTATTTTTTAGAATGTATCGAAATTATTATTTTTTTATCTCTAAAATATTTGTGATCTATCCTAAGATCTTGTGATCTATTGCAAGGTTGAAGTAGTTTTTCCCAAAACTTTTTGAAAAATAGTAAATTTGTGATTGATGACAAATATATATGATTGATCGCAAGTCAATATAGTGAGATTTAACAAAATTGTGGGCAATTTACCACAATTAAGGGTAAATTTATCATTTTTGGAGGGGTCAATTTACAATAATTATGAATAAATTTACAAGTTTTGAAATTAATTTATGACTATTTTGATTAACATTACAATTATTTACCAATGTTGGTTAAAGTTTTACTAGCATATTAGTTAAATTTTGTCAACTATAGTAGTAATTTTGCTTATTACTGCAGTAAATTTTTCATTGATGTTGTAATCTTATCCACTATTGTTATAAATTTTCTCTGATGTTGTAATTTTGTCATTATTGTGATAATTTTGTCCACTATTTTTGTAAATTTTTCACTAATGTTGTAATTTTGTCCATTAATATGATAAATTTTTCATTGATATTGTAATTTTGCCTTTAATGTGCAACTAATTGATCAATCAATCAATATTAGTGATCGATCACAAACCCACTAAATATAGTTTTGGTACTTCAAAAGGTAGTTAAAGTTTGTCCAGTATCGTTGTAATTTTGCTTATTACTGTAATTAATTTTTCATTGATGCTATAATTTTATCCATTATTGTTGTAAATTTTCAACTGATATTATAATTTTGCCCATTATTGCGGTAATTTTGTCCACTACTATTGTAAATTTTTCACCGATATTGTAAAATTTTCACTGATGTTATAATTTTTCCATTATTAAGGTAATTTTGTTTACTACTGTTGTAAATTTTTCATTAATGTTTTAATTTTGTATACTATTGTTGTAAATTTTTTACTAATGTGGTAATTTTGCCCTTAATATGCAACTACTTGATCAATAAGTTAATACTAGTGATTGATTACAAACCCACATAATATAGTTCTTGTACTTTAAATAGTAGAACAACTCTAACGGGATAGCTAAACTTGACTTGTTAGATATTTTAGATAGTTATTTCATAAATTTTGGCTCCAACCAGCTAACTATCACACTTAGTATTACCCATTTTTGACTTTTGGCTCGCTGGATCTGACGAGAGAAGTAAGCTAGCTATTTGACTATTCATCAGCATTATCTTCATCATAGAGAGCGTGGTTCGTCTTCATCACAGATGCGGGTATTTGGGTATTCATCACAGATAGTCTTCATCACAACTTGGAAATTGAGAGAGTTTGGAGATCGAGAGAATTTGGAAATGGCGTTTTGATTATGGTAATGGATTTTTCTAACTAGAACTACCTTGTAATTCTTGAAATTGATTTTTCTAACTGTTTGCACAAATTCTTGATCACAACTCGAGAGGATCAAGAATTGAGGTAGTAAAAATATGCAACAAATTTTTTTCAAAAATTCAGTAAAATTCCTTAAAAAATCTAGCAAACCTCCCAAAAAATCTAGCAAAACCCCCCAAAAATCCAACAAAACTCTAAAAAAATCCAGTAAAACCCCCCCAAGTATGTTATGATATTTACTCATGTAGCCCATTTTTTATGATATTTATTCTTATAGCCTATAATTGATTAAATTTATACAATGTATAGTTGAATTACTATTTTTTAAATTTTATTATTGAAAGTTAGTTAAAATTAGTTAAAATGGTTAGCTAAAATATATAACGTGGTTGGAGTGAATTTAAAAAAATGGTTAGCTAAAGTAAATGATATAATATTTAAATCTATTTGAAATAGTTATTTTAGATAGCATGGTTGAAGTTGCTCTTATATCTATATAATCAATGATCCACCTATAAATGATATGCATACTTTTAAATTTGAATTATAAAGAATTAGAAACTAAATCTCGTGTTATTGAGTTTTTATACTAAACCTCACTTCTTATTGAGCTTTTTCTGGCGACTGTTTTATTATTGAAAATTAAGGGTGTTAATTTTTGACACTACAAGAAACTGACATAGAAGTAGCAAGCTAAGATCGATCAATGTTTGATACGAATTCTAAAAATAACACAATACGAAAAAAATAAATAATAAATAAGTTAGATTAATGTTAGATACGATAACATACTACAAACTAATTTAACAACTATTACATGAAAAAAAGTCACTTTTTTATACGTACATTATTAGATATTTATAAATCCTTGTAGAAATTATACTATTTTTTATTTAGTTTTACTAACAGTTGAATTTGAGTGTATTTTTAATTTATGACAATAAGAAATTTATTCTGTATGAATATTCTAATTTTGACGTGGATGATTTATCTTTTAATCAGATTGGGGAGAGAATTAATCAAAATACACGTAAGCTGATTCGAACACCTCTGACCATTAAACTTAAAAAAAATAAAATTATGGTAATGGATTTCGTTGAAAAAGATAAGAATACTAGACTTAAGTTCTTGGTTCACAAGATGTAAGTGTTACCTCAAACACGGCACGATAATAAATAGATTGAATTGGTATTAAGATACCAAATACAATAAATTAAAAACATCGAAAACACTTGACACAAATATACACTATCAATATGAATGAGACAAATCACGATATGGTCCAACGTGATATACAAAGATTATTTTTTAGGATCATATTTTTATTTTTTATTTGATAAAAATATAACGCGTTTAAAATGTTTTGTATTTCATTATTCTACACTATTTTAACATCTAAAAATGGAGACTTAGCTGGCGAAAACAGTTTGAATTGTGGCCACCAATAGTAGTCAAGGTTGCATGTGACACTGTCGTTTTGGAGTGTTGGTCCAGGAGTAATGTTACACTGATTAAATTTTAAAATTAAATTTAAAATTCAAATAACATGACAGTTAATTATTTGAAATTTTTATTGGAGCTTAAATAATATGACATCAATCAAAGAAATTCAAGTCAACTGTCATGTCATTTAAACTCTAAATTTAGTCTCAAAATTTGATCGGTGTAACGTTATTAGTCGATGAGTCTAGATTCAAAGTATACAAACCGGCTTTCAAGAATAAAGTAAATGTGTCAATGGCAATGATAGCAAATAAACAGACAAAAGACAAAACAGAAAATGGACCACTCCAAGAAAGATTTATAAAAATACTATTTAAATTGAAGATAAAGTAATTAGGATTAATAATATTTTTAATCTTTAAAATATCTATTTTTTGTCAGTGTAATTTTGATTGTATTAATTTTGTTAATTTGGTCCATAAAATATTCAATCTTATCACTTTAATTTCTAAATAAATTGATCGTTAAGTTTTTGACGTAATAATTGCATGTTTGACACATAATACCATCTAAAAAATAACACGTCATAATTTTCATTAAAAAATTAGATAAATTATCTTATTAAGGGCTAAAATAACACAAATAAAATAATTTAATGAAAACTAAAAATGTTATTAACCCAAGATAACCGATAAGGTTTGATTCTTAGTTTCACTATGCTTGTGCATGCGCGAAAATAGTGGGGTCTTATTGTCTACTATCCCCACCCCCACCCCCACCATTTCCTTGTCCACGTCTTTGAACTCCGCAGCCCAACACCTGGTCTCTTTATCTAGGCCTGAGAGAGAGAGAGAGAGAGGCCTAGTTGCTAGCTCCATAATCAGGGAAAGAGAGTGAGTTGAAAAAAAATGAGTGAAGCCAGAAATAGTACTGGAGTAGGCAACAACGATGTCAGAGAGATGGCAGGTGCCGGAAACGGGCAAAGTGGAACTAGTACTCAGGCCGCCGGTGGGAAAGGAAGGCTGCCGCCGAAAAGAGGGGATGTGCTGAGGTTTATCGGCGCTGACATTGCTAATACTTTCTCTCCCAAGTCTTCTTGCGGATAGCTTGGCATTAGTGTTTCTATTTAGACTTTGGTGAGTTAATTTAGGGTTAGTATGCTTTTTAGCATGTACATATCTGCAGTTTGTTTTCTATTTTGACATTTCTCATGTAAATTATATGAAACGTTGGCTTTGTTTTGCAATTTTCACTTGTGTTGGCTGTTAAGAGTTTGAATTAGAAAGAAGTTGGGAAACACTCCTCAATTACCAAACAATCCTAACTATATTCAATTTGTCATTGTCCAATTCCATGATGGAGATTTATGTGTAGAAGAAACAGTATAAGGTTATGGTTTAACCAAAACTTGCTCAACGACTATGTCGATTGGAACCGCAAGATGGGTAAATTGCTACGCAACAACCCTTTAGAGGAAAAGCCAAGCAAGATGGGTAAATATTATTTTTTTAATTTAATCCCTAAAATATTTAATTTTATGTTCAAATAGTCCCAGACAAACATTTAATATCCAAAATCATCCAATAAAAATTTAATTTATCAAATCAAAACCAAACTGATAATCCAATTAATATTCAACGTATCAAATTTACACCAATTTTACATTCAACTCTTCAAATCAAATTCAACTTCATATAATAATCATTTAATTTATTAAATTAACATTCAAATTCAACTAATAAACATTTAATTCATCAACTTAACATTCAATCTTATCCAATTAATATTCAATTCATCAAATTAACATCAAATTAACATTCAATTCATCCAATTTATATTGAAATTCATTCAATTAACAGTCAATTAATCTAACTAACATTCAAAATCATCCAATAAAGATCAATTTATTAAATCAAAATCAAAGTAATATGCAATTTCATCTAATTAATATTTAATTCATCAAATTTATATTAAATTAACATTTAATTTAACCTATTTAATATTCAATTCAACAAATTAACATTCAATTTATCAAATTAACACTAAATCAACATTCAATTTATCAAATTAACATCCAAAAATATTCAATAAAAATTCAATTTACCAAATCAACACCAAAGTAATTTGCAATTTTATCCAATAAATATTTAATTCATTAAATTAACACTAAATTAATATTCAATTTCATCCAATAAAATTCATCAAATTAACATTCAAAATTAACTATTTTACATTAAATTTATCCAATAAATATTTATTTATCAAATTAATATTTAATTCATCAAATTATTTGATATGTTATGTGGTTACAGGGTGAATAACGTTGGTGTTACAATTTTTTTATATGTTGGATTACAACTTTTATGAATTGAGTTTTAATTTTTTGGGTTATGCTATAATTTTTAGGGTTGTGTTTCGTATGTTACAATTTTAGGGGTTTGGTTAAAATATTTTGGGATTGTGGTCCAACCTTTTGAAGTGATGTTCCAATTTTTTAGGGGGAGTTCTAATTTTTTGGGATTAGTTATAACTTTAATGATGGGGGGTTATAACTTTTCTAGAGTAAGTTACAATTTTTAGGGTTAAGTTTCAAACTTTTTGGAGGTATATTACAATTTTTCGGATTGAGTTATAATTTTTTAGGATAGTTTTTAGGTTAGGATATAACTTCTGAACTGATTATCACTTTTTTGGATACCAACTTGTTTGGTTAAAAAATATACTGATTTTATTGATTTTTTCTTTACTTATTATAATATTACTGAAAAGTAAGGCCGTACGAAATAATTGTGGAAAGAGATAGCTTCGAGCACAACCGTCATGGGTGACGCAATATGCCTGACGTCTTAGACAGGCCTACAAGAAGAGTCACGTCCTTTCTTAAAGCAAGGGTAAATACTTTTCCCACCGTAGATAAAATGTTAAGAGTGGTTTAGTAATTAAATTTGTCCACTTGTTAAAAATAGATTTAAGTGCAATATTTTTTATTTAAATTAGCTCGAATTAGTGTGGGAGACTTAGAGTTCGAGAAAATAATTGACACAAATTTAAACATCTTATATATAAAAAAAAAAAAAAAAGATGGATACAGGAAAAAATACCGTACCGAAATATATTTTTTTGTATGATATTTTCATTTTTTAACAGCTAAAAATATGTCACGTATGTATTTTTTTTATGATTAAATCAAAATCAAGAATCTAAATCACTTCTCCACGCATTACTTTGCGGTACCAACAGTTCTTCAACCATATGTTTTTTACTCGTGATTGTAATATAAACTTTATATCTATACAATCACTGAACCACCTACAAATTATATGCATACGTTAAATATGAATTATAAAGAATTAGAAACTAAATCTCACGTGTTACTGAGTTTTAAACTAAATCTCACTTGTTTTTTTTTTTTTTTTTTTTTTTTCTGGCAACCATTTTATTACTGAAAAGTAAGGGTGTTAATTTTTGACACTATAAGAACCCGATACAAAAGTATTGTGTTAAAATCGATTAATGCTTGATATGAATTTAAAAATAACACGATGCGTGAAAATGAATAGTAAAAGGGTTAGCTTAATGTTCGATACGATAACATACTACAAACTCATTTAACATCTATTACCTGAAAAAATGTCTCCTTTTTATATCTTCATTATTTGGTATTATATAAATCCTTCTAGAAATTATAATATTTTTTATTTAGTTTTACTAACAGTTGAATTGAGTGTATTTTTAATTCATGAGCATTCATTAATACTTTAATTTTGACTTGGATGGTTTATCTTTAATCAGACTAGGGATATAATTAGTCAAAGTGCATGTAAACTGACTCGAACAACTCTGCCTGTTGAACTAAAAAAAAATGTGGATAGTGGATTTCGTTGAGAGAGATAAGAATATTAAACTTAAGTTTTTGGTTCATGAGATGTAAGTGTTAACTCACATGCGACAAGATGATAAATAGATTGAACTGGTGTTAAGATACTAAATACAATAAATTAAATACATTGATATAAGATTAACTAACACTCGACATAAATATACACTATATCAATATGAATGACAAATCACGATGTAATCCAACCGTGATATACAAAGATTATTTTTTATTATCATATTTTTATTTTTTTGTTCGATAAAAATATAAGACGTTTAAAATGTTTTGTATTTCATTATTGTACTCTATTTTAAAATCTAAAAATGGAGACTTGGCTGGCAAAACAGTTCGATTTGTGGCCACTAATAATATTCGAGGTTGCTTGTGACACTGACCTTGTGGGCCCTGTTTGGAATATGTTTTAGGAGGGGTTTGAATTGGATTGTTTAAACTCGAGTTTGATCCAAATATGAGATTTAACATTTAATGTCGTTCATACCCATGTTTGGTATGCATTAGAATATATGACTATTATGATAATATATTTATATATAAATGACTATTGTGTCCTTTAACCAATTTGTATATATGAAATATATAGGATATATAAGGGTATAAATATCATTTACATGTTAAACCTCCAAGCCCACAAATGAAACCCACCACTCTTGAGTTTCATGAAACTCAAGTATGTGGGTTTCATGATTGGGCCGAGACGAGTTTGAAATTCTATCCATATTTCATGGTTATCAAATATGTGTTTAAAGGGATTTACTCCTCAACCCATATTCCCAAATCCCCCAAACCCACGTCCCAAACATCTCTTTAGATTTTTCGTGCAGTCTGGATTCAAAGTACACAACCGTCTTTCAGAAAAAAGTAAATGTGTCAATAATCATGACAGCAAATAAAGTATGAAAAGCCATAACAGAAAATGGACCACTCTAGGAAAGATTTATAAAAAAACCCTTTAAATTGAGGATAAAGAAATTAAGGTTAATAGTATTTTTAATCTTTAAAATATATATTTTTTATTATAATTTTATCAATTTTGTTAATTTGATCTTTAAAATATTTAATTCATATTATTTTAATTCCTAAATAGATAGACCGTTAAATTTTTTAACGAAATGATTATGTATTAGACATATAATATCGTCTAAAAAAAATAACACGTTATAATTTTCGTCAAAAAAACTAAGACAGATCATCTGCCAAAGTAACAAAAATTAAATATGTGAGAGATAAAATTGATAAAATTGATATAATGAGAATTAAATTAATAAAAAAATACATATTTTAAAGATAAAAAATGTTATTAACCCATAAAAAATGTACAGTGATAACCGACAAGGATTGATTCTTATGGAAGGTAATTAGGTTTGATTCTTAGTTTCACTATGATTGTGCATGCGCGAAAATAGTGGGGTCTTCTTGTCTACTGTCCCCCACCCCACCATTTCCTTGTCCACGTCTTTGAACTCCGCAGCCCAACAACTGGTCTCTCTATATAGGCCTGAGAGAGAGAGAGAGAGAGAGAGAGAGAGAGAGAGAGGCCTGGTTGCTAGCTCCATAATCAGGGAAAGAGAGTGAGAGTTGATAAAAAATGAGTGAAGCCAGAAACAGTACTGGAGTAGCCAACAATGATGTCAGAGAGATGGCAGGTGCCGGAAACGGGCAAAGTGGAACTAGTACTCAGGCCGCCGGTGGGAAAGGAAGGCTGCCGCCGAAAAGAGGGGGTGTGATGAAGTCTATCATCGCTGACTTTGCTAAACCTTTCTCTCCCAACTCTTCTTCCGGATAGCTTGGCGTTAGTATTTCTATTTAGACCTAATTTGGTGGGTAAATTTAGGGTTAATAGTATTTTTGATTTCTAAAATATATCCGTGTCATCAGTTTGATTATTATTTTATTAATTTTATTCATAAAATTTTAATTTGTGTCACTTTAATTTTTAATTAGTTATTTTATTAAATTTTTTGACGAAAATGACTACGTGTCGTTTTTTCAAATATCAAGTGATCATGCTTTAAACATGAATTGAATTTTTTGTGGATAAAATTGATACTAAAGGAACCAAACTGACAAAACGGACATATTTTAAGACCAAAACTGCAATTAATTCATCAATTTATTTCACTTGATAACGGATCCAAATATTTTTTACCGCCTATTAATAATTCAATAGTTGTGATAAACTACGTCAGCAAAGTATATTAATAAATTGGGTCTAAATGGTATTATTGCTTTGTTTATATACTTATTAGCATGTACATATCTGCAGTTTGTTATGTATTTTGACATTTCTCATGTAAATTGTATGAAATGTTGGCTTTTTTTGCTTTTTTTACTTGTGTTGGCTGTTAAGAGTTTGAATTAGAAAGAAGTTGGGAAACACTCCTCAATTACCAAATAATCCCAACTATATTCAATTTGTCATTGTCCATTCCCCTGATGGAGATTTATGTGTAGAAGAAATAGTATAATGTTATGGTTTACCCAAAACTTGCTCAACGACTATATCGATTGGAACCGCAAGATGGGTAAATTGCTACACAACAATCCCTTGGAGGAAAAGCCAAGCAAAGAGATTAGAACTGATAATTGAACTGAACTACTCAAACTCGATTCAAGTTCGGCTCGTTTTAGATTTATTTAGGCTCGATTCGTTTTCTAAACGAATTAATTTGAACACTTTTTTTATTAGCTAGTTTATGTGTAAATACTCGGGTTCAGACCTAGTTCGGTTCGTCTTGGTCTTGTTTAGGCTCAGAAAATTTTTTGAACAATTTTTTAGACTGGCTTAAAAATAAAAAAGTTCAATAAGCTTAGCTCGAGCTCGTTCAATTATCAGCCCTAAACAATGAGTAAGATAAATAGAGGTTTGGGCTCTAGACGATGGATCTTTGGGTTATAATTGAATGATGAAAATTTATTCACATCATTATATTTATTTTGAGCAATGTTATATGAATTTAATTTGAGGATTTAATTATTGCGAATTTTTGAAAAAAAAATTAAGCAAAAAATCAGGTCCAGATAAAAAAAGTCTCGAATTTAAGTCAAGAAAAAAACTATAATTGATGAAAATTAGGTGATAAATAATTAATTAGCATTGATTTTGATTATAATACATCAAAAGTATTGTGTGAAAAGATAATCATTTTTTCAGTATTTACATAAAAATACGTAAGAATGAAAAAATAAAAGGTAATGCAAGCATGATTAGGTCATTTCGTGTCAGAATTTGTTTAATATATGTCCGTCTTACTTATAATCATATACAATTTAACGAGTTTGCATCATGTTTAGTTGGATTTGTGTCGGCCTGTTAATTTGAGGGGCCAAAGAATTCCATCTATTTGCTGTCTAAATCTACTTAGGTTGGACTTAAACTCGTTAATATCATGTTAATTTTTTATTAGTTCCTCAATTGTACTTAAAATTGGGGCCCTAAATTTCTTTTAGGGGGCCCAAGTATTCCTATTTATTTGGGGTCCTAGGTGACGAGCTTAATGTTCTATGCCTAGGTCAGCTCTGTCGACTTCCAATCTAACTATTGTATTTGATTAGGTTTTAAGTCTCCAAATTAAGTTACACATAGAAATTTCTCTCATGCACACACATACACACACATAGCAACAATTTATATATACGTGAGAGAGAGTGAGAGATCTGTGTGTGAATAAGAGAAATTAAAGTGAAAAAAGAGAAATGTGTGAGAGAGAGAGAACGTAAGAACATGGGAGACGAAGAGAGATATATGTGGATAGAGATATGTGTGTGAGGGAGTGAGAGATCTTCACGGGTTTTTAGAGGATCTGAGTGAGAATTTTTAGGGTTTTTATCAATTTTTTTTCTTTTGCTTATCCGTAATGACAAAAAAAGTATGTGCATGGGCTTATTGACCCAATAAATTGTAGCATTGTACCGGCCTCAAAAAACTCCTTAAGTTAATTGTGAGTTCTTAAATTGGATGAATGTAAAACTTGAAAAAAAAATTATTATTATTATTATTATTAAAAATCTTAATTAAAGGGGTACAATAGTAATTAATTGTTAAAGTACGGGTCAAAAACATAAATTTTTTAAAAATTTACTTTTAGACTATAAGTGGAAGAACACTTTTGTCTTCCACTTTTCCACTTCGGAGGTAGCAAGACAGAGAAATAGAGAAAGAGAGAAAGAGAAAAAGAAAAGAAAAAATAGTTAGACCTCCTGATTTTCTTCCTCTTATCTATGAATATTGAACCGTTTAATCGCATCGGACCAAGAATTAAAGTTGTTCTACTCAGTGAGAGCTACGCAATCACACCAAATATCGTATTTTTCTCCAAAAAATTATCAAAAATAATAATCTAAGCCTAAGGTTTAGGAAGCTAAATTTGGGCTTCCTTGGAGTTCTAGTACGTGGGCTCATGCTACGAGAAGTAGAGTTTCTTCTATTTAGATGTAATTTCAACCAAAAATATGACATATGAAATGGGTAGGTTAAGGGTGTATATCACATGTTAGGTCTTAACTAGTGTAACTAGTGAGTCAAATATAAGATTTATAATTAACCTTGTAATTAATAAAATCGTATTATGATTAATTTAATGTAAGTGGTTTAAAGTATGTTAATTGTACATTAGTATTACTTTATGTTTTAATGACATATCAAGTTTAATAAAATTATTAGTTTGTTATGTGATTATGAAATAATATGCATGTTAAATGATTATTTAGCATATAATAATCTGTGGTGGACTTGTGCTTATATTTATAAAATTAATAAATATGTTGCCATGTTGGAAGTAATTAACATGCTTGGGATTGTGTTGAAAATGTCATTATATTGCATTCATTATATAATGGACATTGCAAATGGTACAAAAAATAATTGCACATTGTATTGCATTATGCATAAATTGCATTATATTCATGGACATTGACATGGGTGGGAGTATGTGCATGGTATGAAATCAATCACCACATAGGTGGTTGATGTGGGCTCAAGAAAGTTGTACCAAGGTCTGGCTGAGTCGTACGAAAAATTAAATGGATAAACGTGTCGGGGATAGCAAGAAGAGATAGATTCTCCCTCAGGTGCAAGACCCGTTTACTTGGTTTATACACTTTCTGGCGGTGCAATTCTAGAAAAGTGTAATGACGAGAACGGAGCCACAAGTGGGATGTTCTGAAAATTCGTTGATGGTTGGTGTCTCATTGATGTAATACCATAAATCATCTCCCCACAAAGACACACAAAAATTAACTAATTAGTTATAGAGTGTATATAACACCAATGACGGGGGCTTGGAATGTCCGGATACATACGCATGATATTGCATGTGTTGTGGGAGCTCAGGATGAGGCTCGGTGTTGGTATTGCTTGCGTGAGTCTCATCTCATGACATGATATGATTTATGACATTTGTTCATAATAAACATATTTGAATGAATGCATGAAATGATTGTTGCATGTGACATTTCATATGTATTTGAGTTGAGAGGTATTATTTATAGGAGTTACCTTATTGAGCGTTGGTTCACCCTTATGGGAATATTTTTTAGATATCGTGCAGACATCCACCGAAGGGCAAGGCTATGGGCCCGCTTTGATGACAGAGCCGGTCTGTGGCTCTTATTTTGACTTTGCAGTCCCTTATATATGTTTACTTTCTGCCTCGTATAATTTTTGTAAACAAAAACTTCTTTTATATTAAAAAGACATGTATATGAGACTCTTTTGAGACATTTATTCTTTTATGAATGAATGTACGTAATGATGATTATTATGGTAGTATCTGATACTATACAATTGAGTATGAACGAATGGACCCGATGTGGTCAATGTTGTACATGTTGCGTTTTGGGTAGAGCTCCTTGTACAAAGGAGAGTCTGCCCAAATTTTGTTGAGTTATGGATATCGGTAAATGGGGTATAACAACATGGTATCAAATTTTACGATAACCAGGGATATTTCGCGGGTTGATGGGTGATCAATTGAGTAATTACGGACACCTGAATTTTGAGGTGTCACATCTTGGTATTAGAGCCTAGGTTCTCGATTTACCTAGGGTTTGCGAAGTATGAGTCTAGGTTATTGCATCCATTATGTATTAAATGTTACATGATATGTGTTTATGAGATTATATGCATGATTAAATTTATATAGGAATGAGATATTACGGTTAAAAAACATAACTTTAGAGTCGGGAAGGGAAATGATGTGTAAGCCTACTGTTTGGGCATCTACCGATAGGTATATATTTTATTATTTTAATTTTGGATCCCTAACTTTGGGATATTAAGTTATTAATCTATTGCTATCTTATGTGTGTGTAGATGACAACTAGAGGAATGAGACGTCGGGGTGGACGGAACAACCAACCACCACCATCGACTTTTGATCAACAAGCCTTTATGGAGGTTATGGACACGATGTCTGCCACTTTTTTGCAAGCCAGTGCCAAGGAGGCTTGAACAACCTCCAAAAATTTAAGTCCCATAACCCACCAACTTTTGTAGGAGGAGGGGATCCGATGGTAGTTGACCATTGGTTCCAATAGGTGGATAAAATTTTAGAGGCAATGGAGATTACATCCGACGCCACTAAGATACGGTTGATCACTTTTCAGTTTGAGGGAGAAGCCCATCAATGGTGGAAATAGGCAAAACCAATAAATATCGGGAGGATGACATGATAAGGGTTTCAATAGCTCTTCATGAAGAAGTATTTTCCAGTAGCTGTTTGAAAAGTCAAAGCCCAAGAATTTCTAAACTTGGAGCAAGGAGTGATGACTGTTATGCAGTACGTGGCTAAGCTCACAGAATTAACACGTTTTGCGGATGACTACGTGGCCACAGATTTGGCCAAGGTGCAGAGGTTTGAGAATGACCTAAAGCTATTCATTCGTGGGAAGATTGTTGGCCACAAATTGCACGACTTTTGACGAGATGGTTGAGATAGCCATGGTTATCGAGAGAGAGGTGGAAGATGCCAAGAGCATTCGAGAGGCCGGATCAAAGAACAGGAAGAAGGAGGAACAGTCCTTCACTACTAGTTCGGGGAAGAGACAAATAATTTCTAACCCACAGGGATCACAGGGACAGGGCCGAGGCTATTAGGGCCGAGGCCAAGACCATGGTCAATCTTCCCAAAACGAGAGGAATTCTAGGGACACACAACAGGGAGACCCACGGATATGCTACTATTTCCACTAGCCAGGCCACTTGAAGAGAGAATGTCTTTAGAGGCAAGGATCTTAGAGCTACAGGGTATCTCAGTCTCAGTTATCGGTGGAGCATTCACAGACCAACTTTATTCCTCCCTACACCACTAGGGGCCAGGAAAATCAGTTCCAGTTTCAAGGTGCGGCATAGGCCCCTACCACTGCACTAGTGGGGACTTTGCAGTCAGGCTAGATGGGCCAGGGCATGGGTAGAGGCTGGGGGAAAGGGCTTTCAGGCCGGGACTTCAGGGACCTAGGGGCAAGTCTTCGCCATCACACCACAGACGTTACCAGCAGATCAGTCGATAATTCAGGGTACATTTATTCTCTCTACATTATGGACTAGAGTATTATTTGATTGTGATGCATCACATTTTTTTATTGCTATATCATGCCTATAAGACTTGGGCTTAGAGGCCGAGACTCTAGAGGAGCCCATGTATGTGGGTTCACTCCTAGGAGAAAGAGTTTGTATTGCCAAGATATGTCGGGGTTGTAAGTTGGAGATCGAAGGAATCCAGCTTACCGTTGACCTTAGGGTCATCGAGATGATGGAGTTCTATGTCATACTCGGGATGGATTTATTGGCGACATATAAGGTCGTCATTAATTGCGAGCGCAAGAGGGTTATGACTTACACTTTAGATAGGGTTTGTTTTAAGTTTCAGGGGGAGAAGCACAATGCTTTACCTTATACCGTATATGACTCCCGATGGCACAAATAGTTGGTAGGTTGGCTTGCTAGCCTTACACTGGAGGAAGAGGCAAGACACGAGTTAGGTTTGCCTTGAGTCATGTGCGACTATGCGGATGTCTTCCTAGATGAGTTACTAGGGTTGCCACCGCATTGCGTATTGTTAACTAAGAGGGGCACGGGTTTACTCCAAGATAGATCTGCGTACAGGATACCATCAATTGAGAATTAGGGAGGTAGATATCCCTAAAACAGCGTTTAGGACGCGGTATGAACATTTCAAGTTTACTGTGATGTCATTCAGATTGACTATTATTCCGGTGACATTCATGGATCTCATGCATAGGGTGTTCCAGCCCTACCTAGATCATTTTATTGTGGTTTTTGTTGTTGACATAATGATCTATTCTAAGTCTGAGGAGGAGCTTGAGGGTCACTTGAGGGTTGTTCTCCAGATTTTGAGAGACCACCAGTTGTACGCCAAGTTTAATAAGTGTGAATTTTGGCTGACGGAGGTGAAATTTCTGAGACACGTGGTATCGGCTTCGGGTGTGTTAGTAGACTTGGATAAAGTTGAGGCATTCATGAATTAAGAGAGGTCGAAGTCAGTCTTCGAGATACGTAGCCTCTTGGGATTAGTGGGGTATTACAGGAGGTTTACTTCTCTCGATTAGCTACACCTATGACTAGATTAACCAGAAAGGAGGTCAAGTTTCAATGGAATGACTCATGTGAGAGGGCATTCCAAGAGTTGAAGAAGAGACTTACTTCAACTCCAATTTTGATAGTTCCAGAGAAGGGATAGAGGTACACAGTTTATTGTGATGTTTCCAAGGACGGACTTGAGTGTGTTTTGATGCAGTCCGGGAGGATGGTAGCTTATGGTTCTCGGTAGTTAAAGTGTCATGAACAGAACTATCCCCACGCATGACATGGAGTTAGTAGCTATTGTCTTTGCCTTGAAGGCATGATACCACTATCTATATGGAGAGCAGGTTGAGGTATTTTCGGATCATAAAAGTTTGAAGTACATCTTTATGTAGCGGGACCTCAATATGAGGCAGTGCAGGTGGATGGAGTACCTAGAGGATTACGACTTCACTTTGCATTATTATCTCGATAAGACAAACGTGGTGGCTGATGCACTAAGTCGGAAGTCATAGGGAGTCTTGGCTAGTATAGCTTCCCGGGAGTGGCTGATGCTCAAGACTATATGACAGTTTAGGCTACATTACAGAGGTCAGACTCATGGCACTTTGACGAGTCTAGTGGCTACGCCTTCCTTACTGAGCAGAGTAATCGAGTTCCAGGGGTAGGATACTGAGATATTGTCTATCAGGGACTGGGTATAGTTAGGTACAATTGACAAGGGTTGGGCCATTCACGCGGATGGTAATTTTCGGTTCAGGGGAAGGATTGTGGTTCCCTAGTCTGTAGATCTGAAAGAGGAGATCCTTTGGGAGTTTTATTTTTCCCGTTTTGCTGTGCATCCAAGTGACACGAAGATGTACTATGATCTTCACCGATAGTACTATTGAAGTGGGATGAAGAGACACGTTAGAGATTTTGTTAGTCGATGTCTCACATGTCAGCGGGTCAAGACTGAACATCATAGACTAGTAGAGTTGCTCTAACCTTTGGAGGTGGCTGAGTGGAAGTGGGAGCACGTCACAATGGATTTTGTGACCCACTTGCCACGGACATCATGGGGGCATGACGCGGTGTGGTGATAGTGGACTGACTTATGAAGTCGGCACACTTTTTTGGCAGTATGGATGATCTTCACACTGAAGAAATTTTGTAGGCTGTATATACGGTAGATAGTCTGATTACATGGGGTGCCCATATCTATAGTATCGGATCGGGACCCTAGGTTCACCGCCCATTTTTGAGAGAGGTTTCAGCGGGCCATGGGGACACAGTTGATGGTGAGTACCGCTTTTCATCCCCAAATAGACGGTTAGTCAGAGAGGACCATCTAGACTTTAGAAGACATGCTATGGGCATACGTCCTTAATCTCAAGGGTGGCTAGGAGGAACATTTACTCTTAGTGGAGTTCACCTACAACAATAGTTATTAGGCAAGTATACAGATGACACCCTATGAGGCACTTTTATGGGCGGAGGTGCCGTTCTCCGATTTGTCGGACGGAGGTTGGAGAGAGACCCTCCTCGGGTCCGAATTTGATTAGAAACACTTCCGAGAAGGTGGACTTGATACAAAAACGTCTTCTCACGGCTTAGAGCCGACAGAAGAGCTACGTAGATAGATGGCGATGATCTCTGGAGTTCAAGGTCGGAGATCATGTCTTCTTGTAGGTAATGCTTAAGAGAGGAGTGGTCAAGTTTAGAAAGTGGGGAAAACTGTCACTGAGGTATATCGGGCCGTTCAAAGTACTCGAGAGGGTTGGTACAATCGCTTATCGATTGACATTACAACCAAATCTATCTGGTGTTCAAGCGGTGTTCCATGTTTCTATACTTCAAAAGTATACTCTAGATCCTACACACGTGGTGGATTGGGGTGAGTTAGTGGTTGATGCAGATGAGACCTTCGAGGAGGGACCGGTGCATATCATGAATAGCCGATAGCAGATTTTGCGTGGCAAGACTATAAGGCTAGTGAAGGTCTTGTGGCAGCACCGTGGGGTGGATGAGGTGACATGGGAGCGTGAGGACACTATCCGAGTTACTTATCCGTTTCTGTTCGAGGATGGAGGTACATCTCTTATAGTCATAGAGTATTGAATGACTTTTTTGTATGTGCATGTGAGTATAATTTCGAGGACGAAATTCCCTTAAGGGGGAGAGAATGTAAAATTCGAAAAAAAAATATTATATTATTAATAAAAATCTTAATTAAAGGAGTAAAATAGTAATTAATTGTTAAAGTATGAGTCAAAAATGTAAATTTTAAAAAATTTATATATATATATAAGTGGAAGAAGGTCTTCCACTTTTCTTCTCCAAAGGCAGCGAGATAGAGAAAGAGAGAAAAAGAAAAAGAAAAGTAAAAAAAAGTTAGACCTCCTGATCTTCTTTCTCAGATCTACGAAGATTGAACCGTTTAATCGCATCAGACCAAGAATTAAAGTTGTTCTACTTAGTGAGAGCTATGCAACGACACCAAATATCGTATTTTTCTCCAAAAAAATATCAAATATGATAATCTAGGCCTTAGGTTTGAGAAGCTAAATTTGGGCTTCCTTGGAGTTCTAGTACGTGGGCTCATTCTACGAGAGGTAGGGTTTTCCCTATTTAGATGCAATTTCAACCTAAAATATGACATATGAAATGGGTAGGCTAAGGGTGTATATCACCTGTTAGGTCTTGATTAGTGTAACTAGTGGGTCAAATATTAGATTTATAATTAACCTTGTAATTAATAAAATCCTATTATGATTAACTTAGTATAAGTTAATGTTAGTAGTTTAAAGTATGTTAATTGTACATTACATTACTTTATGTTTTAATGGCATATAAAGTTTAATAAAATTATTAGCTTGTTATGCAATTATGAAATGATATGTATGTTAAATGATTATTTAGCATATGATAATCTATGATGGACTTGTGCTTATGTTTATAGAATTAATAAACATGTTGCCATGTTAGAAGTAATTAACATGATTGGGATTGTGTTGAAAATGTCATTATATTGCATTTATTATGTAATGGACATTGTAAATGGTACCAAAGGCAATTGCACATTGTATTGCATTATGCATGGGCTGCATTACATTCATGGGTATTGACATAGGTGGGATTGTGTGTATGGTATGAAATCAATCACCACATAGGTGGTTGATTGTGGACTCCAGAAAGTCGTACCAAGTTCCAGCTGAGTCGTACGGGAAATTAAATGGATAAATGTGTTAGTGATAGCAAGAAGGGTTAGATTCTCTCTTAGGTGCAAGACCCACTTACTTAGTTTTATATACTTTTCGACGGTACAATTTCAGAAAAGTGTAACGGCGAGAACGGAGCCGTAGGTGGAATGTCCTGAAAATCTGTTGATGGTTGGTGTCCCATTTGTGTAATAGCATAAATCATATCCCCACAACGACACAAGAAAATGAATTAATTTGTCATTAAGTACATAACATCAATGGCGGGGGCTTGGAATGTCCGGATACACATACATTACATTGCATGTGTTGTGGGAGCTCAGGATGGGGCTCGGTGTTGGTATTGCTTGCTTGAGTCTCATCTCATAACATGATATGATTTATGACATTTGTTCGTAATAGACATATTTGAATGAATGCATGAAATGATTATTGCATGTGACATTTCATATGTATTTCGATTGAGAGGTATTCTCTATAGGAGGTACCCTACTGAGCATTGACTCACCCTTTATGGGAATACTTTTCAGGTATTGTGCAGAAATCCACCGAAGGCGAGGCCATGAGTCCGCTTTGACGAAAGAGCCAATTTATGACTCTTATTTTGACTTTGCTGTCCCTTATATATGTTTATTTTTGGCTTTCTATAAGTTTTGTGAATAAAAACATTTTTTATATTAAAAAAACATGTATATAAGACTCTTTTGAGACAATTATTCTTTATGAATGAATGTACGTAATGATGATGATTATGGTAGTATCCGATACTATACAATTGAGTATGGATGAATGGACCCAGTGTGGTCAATGTTGTACAAGTTGTGTTTTGAGTAGAGCTCCTCGTACAAATGAGACTCTGCCCGAATTTTGTTGAGTTATGGATCCCGGTAAATGGAGCATAACGGCATGGTATCAAATTTCATGGTAACCAGGGGTATTTCGCAGGTTGATAAGTGATCAACGGGGTAATTACGGACACTCAGATTTTTGGGTGTTACAGGATGGAGCCCATATTCACTCCACAACAGTAATTGATAGCTGCAATTGATTAGCTTTCTAAATTATGACTCAAAATTAAGTTCAAATTATAAATTTTTTATTTTATTTTAAATTTTAAAAATTTCAAAGTATTTTTTTAATTATATAAGTTTGTTGAGTAGGAAAATTGTCATTTATTGAAAAGGAATTTGAAGATTTTCTAATTATTTAGAAATTGAATGGAAGACAAAACCAATTCAGCAGTTGTTATAGAACAACATGAGTACATAAAAGAAGCTCAATATTGTAAATATTTTATTATATTGTATATACATTGTATATAAAGTGGATAACTCCTTAACCTTCAAATCAATAACCCAAGTAAATAGAAATTTGTAGGTGTTAGTGCATTAGCTTATAACCTCCAACCCATTAATATGTCACTTTTAATATTGTATTTGATGATCATTATATTTAAAAGCCTATAAAAAGAGGTCTTAGCTACATTGAAAAATATACAGGTTGAGAAACACTTTCTCTAGTATTTCTATATTATATTCTCTTGTCTCTTTGTAATTTTATTATCTATATCTCTTAGTTTTACACGTTATCAGCACGAAACTCTACCTGCCTTTCTTATTCCTTCTTGCAATTCTATCTCAAAATTGTAAAGAGTAAACATATTCGAGTTTTTACGATAGGTGTAAGTATTACTACTATAATCAGTATTAAAATATGCTATTGAAATATTTTTCCATTGGGTGTAAGTATTATTTTTCCATTGGGTTTCAACTTTGTTCCATTAGTTGAAACTTAATGGTTAAGGCATCAAATATTTCATTGAAGAAATATCACATGGATAGTGTTTTTGATTCACAAATTATTCACTTATGCTAAATTGGATATTTTATATTTACATGCTTAGATTATTGTTTATACTATTTGGGTAATTCTAAATATGCTATTTTTTTTTTTATCATATTTAGACCATGTCGAACCTCACAAAACTTGAGATTGTCGCCTTTGATATTTTGGGTAACAATTATCTTTCTTAGATCCTTGAGGCTGAGATCCACTTTACAAACATGAATCTTGGTGATACTATCAAAGAAGGAAATGATGTATCCCTACAGGATCGCGCAAAGACAATGATATTACTTCTCATCAACTTCATGACGAATTGAAAACTGAATATCTCATGGAAAATGATCCACCTGTCCTTTGAAATAAATTAAAGGACCGGTATGACCATGACAAGACCGTTATACTCCCAAATACTTGACATGAATAGATACATCTAAGGTTGCAAGATTTTAAAAAGGAGAGCGATTATAATTCAGCACTATTCAAAATCAGCTCACAATTGATAATACATGGAGAATCAATTACTCATAAAGACATGTTAGAGAAAACATACTCCACCTTGTATGCCTCTAATATGCTCCTGCAGCAACAATATAAAGAGCTTAGGTTCAGTAAAATACTCTGATCTGATATCATGTCTTATTGTGGCTAAATAAAATAATGAGCTTTTGATAAAAAACCATAAATCTCGCTCGACCGGTTCTACAACATTTTATGATGCGAACGCCACCTTATACCATAGTCGTAGTAATAAATGTGGGTGTGATCGAAATGATAATCGACACCATGGTCATAACAACACACATCACCACCAATAGTGGGCAAACAAAGAGGATCAACACAAATGGAAGGGTTTGCTAAATAAATCATCCAAGAACTATGAAGTAGTATGTTATAAGTGTGGTATGAAAGGACATTGGTCAAGTACCTGTCGCATGTTCAAACATTTGTTGGACCTTTATTAGGCATCAATAAAGGAGAAAGGAAAGAAAATAGAGACAAATGTTATTGATCATTGTGAGCTAGTGGACCTTTCTTGTCTTGATATTGCCCATCCAAGTGACATAACTCACCTTGATGCATTTTATTTCTTTGATGATCCTAATGGACAAATTGATCATTTGATTGGTGGTGGGAAGCTAACGTAAATGCAATATCAAGTTCTACAAACTTGATTGAAGGTTTCGAAAGAGTTATTATCATGTTACTAGAAATGGAACAAAAATTCATATCAACGACGCTTTATATTTAGTCAGATCCAGAGAAATCTGCTAAATTTCAAAAATATGTCATAATGGATTTCATATTAAGACGTTGAATGATAATAATGGAGAATACCTCTATATTACTTCAATTGTTTATGGCCTAAAGCCTATATTAGAGAAATTTCCTGCTTTTTCATATTGTATTGTACAACCATAAGAATAATTGAATCAAATAATGTGATGAGCCAAAAGCTCTCTAATCCAAAGATTTTTGTACTTTGGTAATCGACATGGTCACCTTGGGTCAATAATGATGCGTCGAATCATCAATAACTGACGTGAATATCATCTAAAGAATCAGAAGATTCTTTTTCTTGGTGATTACCCATGTACTACTTGTTCACAAGGAAAATTAGTTATTAGACCATCTCCCGCAAAAGTCAACGTTGAATCCTCAATTCTTTTACAAAGAATTTAAGGTGATATTTGTGGACCTATTCACCCATCATGTGGCCGAGTCTTTCATTACATGACTTCAGTTGATTGCTCGACCTTTACTTATGAGAACGAAGTTACCAATTTTTGCTTGGGGATATGCAGTATTACATGCAACAACCTTAGTTCGTATCCGATCATTGCTTACCACCAATACTCTCCAATACAATTTGTACTTTGTCAACCCCCGAACATTTCTTATTTGCAAACCTTTGGTTGTGCTATTTATGTCTCAATTGCAACCACACAGCCCACTAAAATGGGTCCACAAAGTCGATTGTGAATTTATGTTGGGTATGATTCACCTTCAATCATTAGGTATCTTGAACCTTTAACATGAGATGTTTTTACTTCAAAATTTACATATTGTCATTTTGATAAGACAGTCTTCCTGCTATTAACGAGAGTTTGGGGGGGAGGGGGGGGGGGGGAATCCATCGCCTGCTAAAGAATGGTGTGAGTTTTTTTGAACTTCAAAAACTATGTCTCACATGCTATACGCACTTTCCAATGTGAAACTGAAATGCAAAGGATTATTCATCTATAGAGAATTGCTAATCAGTTTTCTTATGCATTTACTAATATAGCAAAAGTAACCAAGTCTTATGTGTTAGCTGTGAACACTCTGGCAAATATTGATTTTTCAATTTAGAAATCCATGGTAGCAAATGAATCATCAACTACACACTTGAAGCATGGACAACTCAAGGGTTCAAAAGATTATGCTTCGTGAAAGAGGAGATTAAAAGAACAATCACATACAACTCCATGAAAATTGTTGAATTAGGGAACAATGATGCACCCACATCATCTCAAATAATATCACTTGAAGAGGAAAAAGTCCTTAAAATGACATAGACTCTTGAAGAGATGCAAATATCTAAAAATAAAAAAAAATTTCTATTAACTATGCATGTACATAAAATATGTGGGATCGCACAAAAATGAGCATCACTAATATATTTTCTTTTGCAATAGCTGTTGAAATCTTAAGTGATCTTGATCTTGAACCACACATAATAGATGAATGCTAACGTCGACATGATTGGCCGAAGTGGCAAGAAGCAATCCAAGAAGAATTGGATTATCTTGCAAAGTGTGGAGTATTTGGACTTGTAGTCTAAACACCTAATAATATGAAACTTGTTTGTTATAAATGATTTTTTGTCAGAAAAATGGATGATAAAGTGCGCCTAGTAGCGCAAAGGTTCCTATAGAGACTTAGGATTTGTTATGAAAAATATACTCACCAGTAATTGATATAATTACATTTCAGTATCTTATTAGTCTAATAGTCTTATAAGCACTCGACATGTGTCTTATAGATGTTGTTGCTACATATTTATATGAAAAGTTACAATTGCCTGAAGCACATCAAAACTACGAAATATGTACTCAATTAAGCTGATACAATCATTGTATGGATTGAAACAATATAGAAAATTGTAGAATAACCATCTCAGTGAGTATTTGGTAAAGGAAATGTATGTTAACAATCTTATATGTCCATGTGTATTTATTAAGAAATTAAAATCTGAATTTGTCCTCATTGTAATATATGTTGATGATATGAATCTAATTGAAACTCCTGAATAGTTGATAAAAACTATTGAATATTTAAAAAAGGAATTTGAGATGAAAGATCTTCGAAAAAAAAGCATTGTCTCGACTTATAGATTGAGCATACGTTAAAAGGAATTCTTATCCATCAAACAACCTATACCAAAAAGGACCTGAAGTTGTTTAACATGGATAAATCATACCCGTTGAGTACTCTAATGGTCGTCCGATCCCTTGATGTTAATAAGGATCTTTTTCGTGCTAACACAGGAAAATAAAATGTTTTTTGGTCCTAAAGTACCATGCTTAAGTGCAATTGGTGTTTTGTTATACATAGCACAATGTACACGACCTGATATAGTATTTACAGTCAACTTGTTGGCAAGATTTAGTTTTACATTAACTAGACGACATTGAAATGACATAAAACATGTCCTACGTTACCTTTGTGAAACTATAGACTTGGGCTTGTTGTACTCAAAGCAATCAGTCAATGATTCACATTTAGTTAGATGTGCAGATTTTGGATATCTATCAGATCCCCACAAGACTCGTTCACAAATAGGATATGTTTTCATATGTGGTGACATAATAATTTTATGGCGAGCTACCAAGTAGATTTTGATTGCTACATCTTTTAATTATTCTGAGATACTTGCATTTCATGAAGTAAACCGTGAATGTGTGTGGTTAAGATCTATAGTCCATCATATCCGAGATACTTGCAGATTACCTTTCATTATAGAGTCACCAACAACTTTATATAAAGATAACACTACTTATATTGCACAAATTAAAGGAGGTTTTATAAAAGGTGATAGAACCAAGTATATTTCGCCAAAATTCTTCTACACTCATGAACTCCAATAGAGTCAGGAAATTAAAGTAAAAACGATACAATCTAATGACAATCTTGTAGATCTATTCACTAAAGTTTTAGCATCTTAATGTTCAAGAAATTGGTATATGACATTGGAATGCATCGGGTTTGTGACCAATTCAGTTGATTTCTTATTAGCAGGAAAATTTCATAAAGGGGAGTATCACATCAAGATACAGGGCAATATGCACGTTGTGCTATTTTTCTTTCATCTAGATTTTGTCCTATTGAGTTTAACTAACAAGGTTTTAATGATGAAGTATTAGTGCGCCCATTGTTATTCTAAGATTCATTTGAATATGTATTATTTTTCTTTCGCGGGGTTTTTTTCTACACAATTTTCTTATCAAGGTTTTAACGAGACATTTTATTAACATAGTGGTCATCCAATGAAGAGTGTTGTAAATTTTGTATTTACATTGTTTATAAAGTGAATGACCCTTAACCTCCCAATTAGTACCCCTAGTAAGTAGGAATTAGTGGGTATTGGTCCATTAATCTATAACCCCCCTACCCATTGGTATGTCACATTTAGTATTGTATTTGATAGTCATTATGTTTGCAGGCTTATAAAAGGAGGTCATAGCCACATTAAGAAATACACAGGTTAAGAAACTCTTTCTATATTATATTATCTTGTCTTTTTGTAATTATATTCTTTATATCTCTTAATTTTAAAACACTCACCGATTTAATTGTAAAAACAAGAAACTAAGTTGGGCCAATCCAACTCACTTGTGAATGGGCCAGGGAGGCTCAAGAGCCAGACAGTCAGGCTGCCGATTGGTTCGCAGGCTAAGGCTACCCCACAAAAGAAAATCATAGCTTGCCTCTTAGGTCTGTTTTTGTGTCAATTGTGTGGGGTTAAGTAGTTATGTATCGGGTTAAACGGGTGATGGGTAAAAAATATATAAACACATATATGAGACGTTTAATAAACAAGTAAAAATTTTCAACACAAACACGAATCATTTAATAAGCGGATAACATGACATGACTTGTTTAACCCGTTTAAAAATAACAAAAAAAAAAATTCAAAAAAAAAAATATTTTAACAAAATTTTACACTACTTATTTTGCTTTCCAACTGTACTTTCCTTAATTGAAGGAGTTCCGGCTAACAACCAACAGCCCACATGATAATCCACGTTACAAAGGTTAGCTAAAATAAGAAGACCCACTATTTTTTATAACTAAAGCCTCCTCTCTCCGCTCCTCTGTCGACATGGGATTCAAAGAAAAGACAATTCAATGCCTTAAAGACTCAAAGGTTGATCTTTCCTATTTTTTTGACTTTATTTTTATTTTTATTTTTTTTTTGAAATATTTTCTTTACTCATTCATTATTTTATATATATATAATTATTAATTTATTATTATATTAAATTTATTTAAACGAATAAACGGGTTGACAGATCTCACCCGAACACATCCTGTTTATTAAATGTGTCTAATGAGTCAACCCATTTATCACTTAAATCCGTTTAATTTGTGTCGATTAATCGTATCGTATTTGACTTTGACAGACCTACATTTAGCAGGCTACTTATGGAACCTGTGCTAATGAGCATATTTCTTTAAAAAAAATTATTTTCTAAATTTGGGCTATTATTTATTTTTAAAAAAATTATCAGTTCAAAGGAACGGGTCATGGGCTTACCCAATGTAAAACGTCTGGTGAAAAAAGTCGAGACCGTCTCGAATTCATTATACTAAACTCATACTTGATAATTTTGTCTTAGTTTCTTGTCAAGTTGATTGATTGTATTATGAGTAGGGTTGATAATTGTTATCAACCTACTCGGCTCGGTTCGGGCTCTATTTATTTTCTAAACAAGTCGAGTTTGAATAATTTTTTAAGATTGACTCGTTTATATGTAAAATAGTTAATCTATTCAGGCTCAACTTATTTTATAAATGAGTCGAGTTTGAATAATTTTTAATGCTTGTTTAGAAAAACGAGTTTGACAAACTTGAGTCGATTATCAATCCTAGTTAGGACTTGCCAGAGCTTTTTCGTATGGATAGTGTAATGTGATTACGTACTTGAAGATTGGTTTATACGACTTGCATGCATGCTTCCACCATTAGACCCTTTATAAGTGAACAACTTGTACGCTTTTGCATAATAATGTTGACGAGGAACAAAATTAGTTAGGAGCAGTGTTCACAGAATTAGACTGGATCGGATTGGCAAGTCAACCAGATAAACCAGTGAATTGGGCCTTAAACTGGTCCTGTTCACTAATTGGATTGCCTATGCAGATGAACTAGAAAAAAATTGCCATTTTTTGGAAAGCAAGGAAACCGAACGGGTTTATAGACCCAAACAGTTCAATTTTTGACTGATTAAAAAGGGTAAAAAAAAAAAAAAGAAGTAATTTTAGGTCTAATTTCTTACATAAAAATATATTTTTTGCACTAAAGGGGATATTTGAACTCAACTCAGCCCAAGCTCAGTAGATTTCTTTACCCAGCTAGCCAGCCTCATTTCAAGGCTTCAACTTTGTAGAATTGCAGTGGGGGATCTTTCCATCTTTTCTTATTTTTTTCAACGTGGGTTTAGTTGTTCACGGCCTTTGTCTTGCAATGTGTTCTTACGTACATGTGTGTTTCTTCCATATTGTCACTGTTTTTCAATACATGTTTATGGATTTTTTATTAGATGTAATAAATTGCTTGAGAAAATTAATAAATTATTAATATTTTTTTGTGTTTTTATTCGGTCTACTATTACAGAAAATATGTTATTTTTATAATTATTCTAACTTTTTTAGCAAATCATTCTTATTAATTTTTATTTTTTTTATTTTACAATCAATTTGATCAGTTGACCCAACAGTTGAATAAGTGACTTATTAACCTGGTTCTTCTGTCAGATCAATGTCTGGTTTGGTTCTGTTAACTATGGTTAGACGTAATACAATATTTTGGCATTGGACAAGGGTTGGATCAACTGGATACAGTTTGGATTCAAATTTTCTTTAATACATTTTCTCAGTATAAGTAAATGATAAATCAACTGTATATGGATGATGGATACAAGAAGCCCTTGGCCCAATGAGGAGAGGCCCAACAGTGTGGAATTTGTTAATAGGCTCCAGAGATTGAGTACAGCCAACCTCATGAGTTGCAGGCAGCCTTTGGAGTGGATTAGTGTAAGTGCAAAGGCTTCAACTGTTACTTAAAAGAAGTGCCAAAAGTGTTGGTTTGTCTCCTATTGTTCTATTTCTTTCTGCCCTTTAATGTCACATATAGTTGAGCTACATAAATCATATATTGTCAAGTTTGTATCTCGTATAACTAAATATTATTCGATATATTGATTAAGCAATTACGACCCAAATCCAATGTGACTAAATTCATACCCAATAACTTTTTGTTGATTTCTTATCAATTACCCTTATCCCCTGTCAAACTTGTATCAAAAAATTTTTTTGGTACTGTATCTCCAAAAATTATTACCTTTTTTTTTTTAACACACACTTAACACAACCTCTTAAAAGAGGAAGTGTCAAGTGAAGTATATAAATTAACACACACACCCAAAGTTATCCTGATGTGGGATAGCTCAGTCCCCCGACACCCCGACATGATTACCATAACCGCAGAGTCTCTGGCCCAAAGAGTGGGGTTCCAGCCCAACATCGAAACGCCCCTAGTAATGAACCCGAAAGGCTTTTTTGTTTTTCAAAAATTATTAATCAAAAAATTTATCATTTTTGTGAGTGATTAATCACTTTTGTTGATATATTTATCACTATTGTGGTAATTATTTTGATGACTTTTTTAGTACAAAAAAAAATTACCACTTTCATAAGTCTTTTTATTATTATTGTGAATCTTTTTACAACTTTTATGATAACTATTTTTATCACTTTTCTTCGATACGATAACAATGATAAAAATACCTATAAATAAAATAAATATCAATATAATATCAAAATTTATTTATTTTTAGCACCGTAGACAACTCTCAGGTATTAACTAAACAATCTTTAGACAAAGTCTTGGTCTACTCAATAGTCATTATTGATGCAAGTGGAAATCATAATAATTGTTGGTGTAATTACCAAAACTCTTACAAGTGACATTTCAGATCAGAGGGAAAATCAAGCAATTAGTCAAAGAAAAACAAAACAAATAATGACAGAGTACATGTGTCCATTTCTGTATTTAAAAGCACTACCCAAAGTTCTTATCGATAAAAGTCTAGACCCATAAAGTCTCCGGAATGGTTGAAGTCCCTGTATATGACAAGTTCAATACCATAATGTCTCCGACCCCTCCAAGTCTATGTTCAATGAAGTGAACAATCAGGCATTGAGCCTGATACGATAGGACAGTTCATCAATATACGGAAATCACAAGCAATGCTTAAAATACATCTCGAAGTGTATTGGAAGTAATTTTTAAACAATAATGTTATTATCATAAATACTATTAATTTGAATGACTATTATATATAAATAATAGTAAATAGTATTTTGACACGACCATACAATGTACAAATAGTTACCACATTTAATGGGTATGAGAGCTCTTCATTCTTTTACAAAAAAGTCTATTTGTATTGCTTATAAATAGGCCTTGTATTTTTGAACGAAGGGCACACCGGGAGATATATTTTTTCTCGTTCCTCTCTAACTTTCAATATTGTTTTTCTATCTCTTAATTTGTTTGAGTTAGTTATTTGCACCTATATAAATTTGGTTGTTTTACAATACGTTATTAGCATGAAAGCTAGCTAACTGAGTCATCGTCCAATAATTTTTTATACGCAAAAAGTAAACTCAAGTATATAAATTAATCAGTTTTAATGTAACACCACATATGTTATGAGGAACCATGATGTGGGTGTGTTGATTTTAAAATTATCATTATAATTTAATTAGTGTCTGAAGCATCTAAATTGTGTACTTGCAATACATAAAGAATTTTATACAAAATTATGTTCCAGAAGAACATAATAGAAAAATCTAAGTACTCGAAGTACAGAGAAATATTATTATGCTAGAAAACAACATACAAATCATAGACCCGAAATTTGTAAATTATAATATAAATTAAAAATCTAAAGTTTGTAGATTATTGTGATAACAGAATACCATAATTTAATTCATAGAGCCTGAAGCTGATAAATTATTAACTCGTTTCAGCAACGTTTCAGATATTAATTGATGCCTGCATTATTTTTCTTATTATATTTATGCATATTTATTTATTATCAAATTTATTTTGAATTTCAGATATATTGAGATGGTCAATCCCACTGACTTTAAATATGTTGTGAGTAGGGTTGTTAATCAAACTGAGCTACTCGAGCTTGGCTTGAGTTCGGCTCGTTTAGGCTGGGTTCGTTTTCTAAACGAGTCCGAACTTGAACAAGTTTTTAGGCTCGTTTAGAAAACAAGCCCTACAAACTCGATTCAAACTTGACAAGCTCGGCTCGTTTATGTGCAAATACTCGAGTTCGGCTCGGGCTCAATTCTGGTTCTGCTCGTTTCCTAAACGAGTCGAACTTGAACAATTTTTAAAGCTCGATTAAGAAACAAACTTTTCAAGCTCGGCTCGAACTCGACTCAGACTCGTTCGACTAACAGTCCTAATTGTGAGATCAATCCTTGGTTTTCAAGATAGACCCGTTTAATAAACTTGAAAGCTGTGAACATAAATGGTTTTATGCTTTGCCCTCCTTATCTTTTGATGAGTAACACTTTGACCCCTTTATCTTTTGATGAGTAACACTTTGACCATTTTATTTTCTGACGAGCAATTCTTTGATCCCTTATCTTATAATTAATACTAGTTTTGTCTCCTAATTTTTGAAAATTCTACTTTCACATCAATATTCTTCTACTAGATTTATAAATAGAGTCATTTGATGGCAAATCAACATAAATAAATGGGATCTTTATTACTAATACAAGATTACAAGAGATTACCACTAACTTGAAAAAAAGGGGGGGGGGATAAAATAAAACATACAAATAAACTATAACTGATACAATTACATCAAGTAAATTTATAATAATTACAGCCACAATGATACGTAATTACATAAAGAAAAATGAACATTATTACTAAATAGAGGATGAGAAGACAAAAGAGATAACAAAAGACAGTATTTGTTTCTGAAGTCATAGAGAATTTAGAAGATGGAGTTGAGGGTTTTTATAGAAGGAGAAGAGAAGCGGCAGAACTTTCTAGAGAAAGAATTGAGACATGAAATTTGAAGCCATTTTAGGGTTTTGATGTTTTTATTGACAAGCGGTTTCGGGTGAGTCGGGTTCTCAGTATGTATCCACTCATAAACTGATCCGAACACGTGTCCATCTATTTGCCATCGGTTCAATCGGTTTAAGATCGGACAATTAGATATTCAATTTTTTTATTCTACAACAAATTTATACACATGATCGAAGCGACAAATACTTTTATGTGATCTTAAAATTAAATAGAAATATTAAATGCTCGGTGTACTTGTGATCAAATTGTCCTTTATAATAACAGTTTGACGAGCATATTTTATTTATCTACTTCGATTATTTTGTTTTTATGTAGCTTTACAAAAATGGCCCAACATCACGAAATTGAAAATTTCTGGTCTAGACATCTCGAGGTACAACTACATGTCATGGGATCTAGATGTTGAGCTTTACCTTGATTCAGAAAATCTTGGAGATACCATAAAGGATAAAAACATGGAAACTCTTAAAAATCGTGCAAAGTAATTGATTTTTCTTCGTCATCACATTCATGAATGCTTAAAAAATGAATACCTCATTATTAAAGATCCTTTAGAGTTGTGGAAAAATTTAAAGGCCAGATTTGTTCACCAAAAGACCATTATACTTTCGAAGGCTAGATATGAATGGCTCAACATTCGATTCCAAGATTTTAAGAGCGTATCTGAATACAATTCAACAGTAAATAAAATTACTCCTAAACTAGAATTATGTGGTCAGCCTGTACTGGATTCTGAAAAATTAGAGAAGACCTATTCAACATTCCACGCATCAAACATTTTATTACAACAACATTATAGGCAGCATGGGTTCAAGACCTATAATAAACTCATAGAATGTCTTTTACTTGTTGAGAAGAATAATGAATTACTAATGAAGAATTATGAATCTCGTCCAATTGGATACCAAGCCTTTTCAGAAACAAATGTCACATCTTTTCGTGGTCAAGGATGAGGGCGTGGTCACAGTCGTGATAAGAATAAAAATACTCATTTTCGCAAGGGTTATTGTGGAGGCCTGAAGTCCTTCACACCAAATCAGAAATGAAAAAAATGCCCCACACCACTAGAAGTGGAACAACTAGAACAAAGAAAAGAAAGAGAAGGGTTTATCGAACAAACTCTCTAAGAAGATTGAAGACAGTTGTTATAGATGTGGAATGAAAGGACATTGGTTGCGTACCTGTCGTATGCCGAAACACTTGATAGATCTATATCAAAAATCCAAAGAAGAAAACAAAAATTATAGAGACACATTTTGGTGAGGGAACATCTGGCATCACCCTCATTGATTATTCATTCGATTTTGTTAATTGGGATGTTTCTGATTTTTTTTGTGAACCCAAGTGAAAATGAAATGGAGAATGTAGATTAAGAATTTTATCTTGTATTTTTACAAATAATTTGAGTGTTATTTAATATTCATGTATATGTATTTTCTTTATTAATAAAATCTTTTGTGTTTTTTATATAGAGACATGAATCCTGATAATTCATTGGTTAACTCCAAGGTGAAAGATAGAGATTTATGCCTAGCGGATAGTGCTACGACTCACACAATCCTTTATAGTAAAAAGTATTTCTCTGAATTAACATTATCTAAAGCTAGTATCAATAAAATATCAGGTCCTACAGACTAAATTGAAGGCTCTGGTAAAGCAAATATGATACTGCCCCAAGAAATTAAACTCCTTATTAAAAATGCATTAAATTCTAGTAGATCCAGCATAAATCTATTGAGTTTTAAAGACATACGTCATAATGGATATCACATTGAAACGCCGAATAAGGGTGGCATAGAGTATTTATATATCATATCTATTGTTTCATGTCAGAAGCATGTACTAGAAAAACTTTGTACTCTCTTTTCTGGATTGTACTATATCAAAGTAAAATTTGTAGAATCAAATTTTGTGATGCACTAGAAGTGCTCTGATCCAAAAAATTTTATATTTTGGCGTGATCGACTTGGTCATCCAGGATCAATAATTATGCTTAGGATCATTGAGAATTCACATGGACATTCTCTAAAAAAACAAAAGATTCTTTTACCAAGTGATTACCCATGTTCTGCTTCTTCACAAGGTAAATTGATTGTCAGACCATCTCTTTCAAAATTGATTTCTGAATCTCCTAATTTTCTACAACCTATTCAAGGAGATGTATGTGGTTCAATACACCCTCTGAGTGGACCATTTCATTATTTCATGGTTTTAGTTGATGCACCAATAAGATGGTCACATGTGTGCCTACTTACAACTAGGAATGTCACATTTGCAAGGCTTCTCGCTCAAATAATTCGGTTGCGAACACAATTTCCAGATTATCCAATCAAGATAATTCGTCTGGATAATGCTGATGAATTTACGTCACAAACATTCAATAACTATTGTATGTCAGTAGGAATGGATATTAGGCATCCAGTTGCACACATTCACACACAGAATGGTCTAGTTGAGTCTTTTATTAAATGTATTTAATTGGTAGCTTGGCCCATACTTATGAAGAAGAAATTAGCTGCTTCTGTTTGGGGACATGCTATATTTCATGCTGCATCTTTAATTCGTGTTCGACCAACTACATATCATACATATTCACTAGCCCAACTTGTTCTTGGTCAACAACCAAATCTTTCTCACTTACGAATTTTTGGTTGTACTGTATATGTTCCAATTCCACCACCACAACGAACCAAGATGGGTCTACAACGTTGACTTGGTATTTATGTTGGACTTGACTCTCCTTCAATAATTAGATAACTTGAACTTCTAACTGATGATTTATTTAAAACACTTTTTTTAGATTATCATTTCGATGAGTCAATTTTTTCACCATTAGAAGGAGACAATAAAAAGCCTAAAGAGCAACGTGAACTCACTTGGAATGTTCCATTGTTATCTCGTTTTGATCCCCGAACAAATCAATGTGAATTGGAAGTTCAAAGGATCATTCATTTGCAAGGTATTTCGAATAATTTACCTGATGCATTCTTCAACACAAATAAAGTAACAAAGTCAAATGTGCCAGCTACAAATGTACCAGCAAGAACTGATGTCCTTGTAGGATAATCTGGTAGCACAACTACAAATGAGTCTAAGACACGCCTAAAGCGTGGTAGACCCGTCAGTGCAAAAGATATTGTCCCTAGGAAAAGAAAAGGGCGAGAAAGAGTAAAAAAGGAAGTTAATGCTCCCAAAGAGAATAACAAGCCAGAAGTTTGTCCCTGAAGAGCATCATCCCACAAAATAATTACTTTTTGTAGAGGTTTAATTAACTCCTGAAGAATCCCAAATACATCTGCAAGAGACTCAAGTACCTGAGAATGATGAGATCTCTATAAACAATGTGCACAATAGAAAAAGATGGGATCAAAATAAAGCTATCGTGGATGACATATTTTCATTTGTGGTTGCTCTTGATATTTCAAGAAATGGTGAGCCTGAACCAAAAACTATCGATAAATGCCGACATAGAAATGATTGGCCAAAGTGAAAAGAAGCCATTCAGGCAGAGTTAAGCTCACTAATAAAACGTAATGTATTTGGACATGTAGTCCAAATACCGCAAGGTGTTGAATCCGTTGGATATAAATGAGCGTTCGTGAGAAAACGAAATGAAAAAAAATGAAATTCTATGGTATAAGGCACGACTTGTGGCACAAGATTTCTTATAGAGACTTGGTATTGATTATGAGGAGACATATTCTCTCGTAATGGACGTTATCACTTTCAGATTTTTGATAGGTTTTGCAGTTTTTGAAAGGCTGGATATGCGTTTAATGGACATGTTACTACGTTACAATGAGATATACATGAAAATCCCTGAAGGATTTAAAATGCCAGAAGCACATAATTCACAGCCTCAAAGGTTGTATTCCATTAAATTTCAATGATCGTTGTATGGATTAAAACAATTAGGGCAGATGAGGTATAATCATCTTAGTGAATATCTCTTGAAAGAGGGATATGTCAATAATTTGATATGTCCATATATTTTTATTAAAAGATTTAACAGAGGATTTTCTATTATTGTTGTATATGTTGATGATTTAAATCTAGTAGGTACTCCAGAAGAACTCAGAAGAACTCACAAAAGCCGCCAACTATTTAAAAAATGAGTTTGAGATGAAGATCTTGGACAAACAAAATTTTTCCTTGACTTACAGATTGAACATTTATCTAATGGAGTTTTTGTGCATCAATCAACATACATAGAAAAGATTTTGAAATAATTCTACATTAATAAATCACATTCACTAAGTTCACCAATGATTGTCAGATCATTGGATATAAAAAACTATCCATTTCGCCCTCAAGAAGAAGGTGAAACATTTCTTGGTCCAAAGGTACCATATCTCAGTGCTATTAGTGCTCTAATGTATTTAACAAACTATACAAAAGCAGACATATCATTTGCAATTAACTTACTGGCAATGTACAGTTAAGCACCAACTGGAAGACATTGGAATGAGATCAAACATGTATTACAATATCTCCGTGGGACAGTGGACATGAGGTTATTGTACACGAATGACCAAAGTCCATAATTAGTTGGATATGCAAATGTTGTTTATCTTTTTGATCCACACAAGGCTGGATCTCAAATTGGATGTGTTTACTTATGGTGGTACAACTGTATCATGAAAATCGGTTAAGCAAACAATGGTTGCTACATCATTCAATCACTCTGAAATACTAGCCATCCACGAAGCAAGTCGAGAATTTATTTGACTAAAATTCATGATCCAACATATTTAAGAGCAAAGTGGACTATCTTCAATCAAAGACATCCTAACAATATTATATGAGGATAATACAACTTGTCTCACACAGCTTAAGGAATGATATATCAAGGGTGACAGAACAAAGCATATATCACTAAAATTCGTTTACACACATGAGCTGGAGAAGAACGGTGATATTAATGTTCAACAGATTCGTTCGACTGAAAATCTGGTAGATTTGTTCACTAAAGCATTTCCACCAACTACATTCTAGAAATTGGTGAACCAAATTGGAATGCGGCATCTCAAAGATCTATCAAGTTGAACAATCATCATTTTGAATTGATGCCTTCAGTAGAGGGAGGCCTGTACTCTTTTTTTCTTTGCTAAGGTTTTTCCCACTGGGGGGTTTTACTTAACAATGTTTTTAATGAGGCGGTGCTTAGGATCTCAACGATTTTATCAAAATCGGATTTTTGACCCTAAGGTTATGTAAATAGTCATCCAAGGGGAAGTGTTATAAATACTATTAATTTGGATGACTAATATAAATAGTAGCAAATAGTACTTGGACATGACCATACAATGCACAAATAGGTACCACATTTAATGGGTATGAGAGCCCTCCATCCTTTTACCAAGAAGTCTATTTGTATTGCCTATAAATAGTCCTTTCATTTTTGAATGAAGGACACACCGAAGATGATATATTTCTTCCCATTTCTCTCTAACTTTCAAAATTGCTTTTCTATCTCTTAATTTGTTTGAGTTAGTTATTTGCACCTACATAAATTTGCTTGTTTTACAATAGTTATATTTATTACTATCAATTTGTGTTGGTGTAATTGCATCCATTGAGAATTAAAGTATAAAAATAATAAAATTTGATACAAAACAACTCAGACTGAGACACATGTCTCGCTCTCTTTAAGGAAATTCAAGTCCTCTGCGGATGACAAAGCCTAAAATCCGATGTCCCAGACTTTCTCATTTGACTTGTTCCCTCCAGGATACAACAACCCAACAATTTTGTCATATGATTCTAACCAATTCTGCATAAGTGGTTAAGTTCAAAGCTCCACCATAACACCCTTCTTTGAACTCTCAAGTATGTGGTGAAGTGTTATAATGTGTTGTATGATGTTACCTAAGTGTTTAAATAAATCACGTGAGAATTTGAATTTTATCTCTTATTTATTTTTCCCTCAATTCCATCACATCATCCATCTTCTCACATGCTCAATCATTTAATATTTAATTAATTTATAGTTTAACATAATTTTTATTTTAGATATTATCTATATATGATAGTATACATATATTGAGAAAATTTTATCGGATTATGTATTTTTGAGAAAATTTTGTCGATATTTTTAGGAAAATAATAGGTAAAAATAAATTTTAAATGACATAATCAAATAAATGTAGAGAAAAAATTCTTATTTAATATAGTGAAATCAATTTTTTGGCCGCTCAAATTTTATATTTTTTTGTGCCTTCAGGCATGGGATATGACTAGTGCATTCACAAAGTACATGTATGTAATTATACATATATGTATTAATAATTAGTTCATGCATATAAGTCATATATGAATGTGCATGGGTAAAGTTCATGAACGTAGTTTACACATGCATCTAAGAAATATGATTCATGCATAAAAATTAATAAGAGAAACGTGTATGCATTAAGTTCATATATATGCATTATACATTTATCTCATAAATATGATTCATGCATGGAGTAAGTATGATACATGTATCAATATTATACATTGTACACTAAGATTCATGTATATACATTATATATTGGTACAATGAATTATATATAATATCAAAATGTTCCAACATTCTCCCATTTATTTTAATATTAAAAATGCACGATGCAAGAGAGTTGATCAGCAAAAGAGGTATCATTATGCATCATGAAGGTATGCTTTGCATTGAAACTTTACTTAGTGAAATAGTAACCTCTACTCTAGAGCCAGAGTGGTCTCAGACTTAAACTTTGATTGGTTAAAGAAATAAAAAATTACTGCTCACACATAACAATCCAGGTGTTGACATAAGCTTTAATAGTCGACACATTACGACCCTGTGTCTATTCTGGTTTTTCGTGAACAATTTTGAAAATCAGTCCAATTCTCATAGGAAGCGGCCCCACTCCCATATTCATATAGGTGAAATTTGTTAAGGGTATTTTTGTAATTCTGATACCCCACTCATAAGAGTTACAAATTTTCATTAGGAGTTTTTTAACAACTCAACCTCCATACATTACACGACAAATGCACTCACTCCATAGGGATGTGTTCTTCAATCAATAAATAATCTAAAAGATAGTGCATTTCTTACTTCCACCATATGATTTGTTTTTCCCATTGAGCGCAGTTCTCAGGATCTCTGGTCCCCGGGTTGGGTATCCTTATACATGACTATTGATTGTATGGGCTTCAACCTAGGCAGCATGGATACAGACATGGTTGTCGTATCCGGCACGATACGGATAAGGGAATACGACAAAGTTCAAAAATATAGGACACGAGTACAATGAGAATATGACTATTAAAATAATATGAAATATATTTTTAAATAATAATAGAGTTGTAATATATTATAACAATATTAATAATAAGACCTAAAAAAAATTAATTTTTATTAAAATTTAAATAGATCAAAATAAATATCCATCATTTTCATTAAACATCATTACATTTATTGACATATATAGTATAAAAGTTACATAACAAAAATTATATATATACAAAATAGAAATAACACCTCTTTTATTAGTCAACAATTTTTTTTTAAAATTTCTCACCGTATCTTGGCCGTGTCCTAGACGAATCCTGGTCGTACCCTCACCGTGTCCTGGCTGTGTTCGACTGTATTCACTATTCAAGATACTTCTAACCGTGTCCAACGCATTTCTGTATCAGACATGTGTACGGCACTGCCACAGCACCCCTCCGGGAAGTGTCTGTGCTTCCTAGGCTTCAACCCTTATCCCCCTCGATGTGATCCAGACCCTTTCTCTTCCCAAGGCCTTGGTCAATGAATTTGCAAAATTATCAAAAAATTTAACATACTCCACATTAATGATGTCACGACTCAAATACGATCTCATAGTTCTATGTTATCTCCTAACAGCTCTGGATTTACTGTTATAATAACGGTTTCTTACTCTATTAATTGCGGTAGTGCTATCACAATGAATCAATATAGGTGGAATTGGCTTTTCCCAACAAGGGATCTCAAATAATAAGTCCCTTAACCAATTTGCTTCTTCACTAGATGAAACTAAAGCAATAAGCTTGGCTTCCGTAAGCTCGACTTTCAGTGTGGAATTAGCAAAAATGGATCATTTTTTTTAAGGTTTCCAACACATATAGCATCACCACTCAATCTAAAAATATCATCATTGACAACTGACAAGGTATTCCAATCAGCATCCCAATATCCTTCAAGAACAGCAGGATACTTTTTGAAAAACAAGCTATTATTTTTTGTACCAACTAAATATTTCATTATTCTTTCCATGGAATGCCAGTGATCTCTGTCAAGCTTGCTAGTAAATCGGATAAGTACCCCTATTGCATATATAATGCCAGATCTAACAAAATCAGTCACATAATGCAAGTTACCAATCACTCTAGCTTATTCCTTTCGATTATCAATATCAACATCACTTTTGACAGGATATAAGTGAACACATGAATCCAAAGGAATAGTCACATGCTTGCAACCAATAAAGTTAAAGTTTTTCAGTAGTTTCTCAACATAGTGCGGCTGATCAAGAAAAATACATGCACATGTTTTGGTTACTTTCATACCCAAAATAAAATTAGTCTCCCCAAAATATTTCATATCAAATTGGCTACTAAGAATATTTAATAACATGCAAATTAGAGCCAAATATCAACATAAGCAAGACCAAAATCTTTTTCAATTCTACCTCTTTTACTCCTACTAGGTTCAAAATCAGAATTTTCTTGGTTTTGCAAAAAAAGGAGTAGAGGAGTTAGGATCATTTTATAAAATTTCTCTAACTTCTTGGCTTCCACTATTTTTTCAATTTAAAAGGAAAATTTTCTTCATGAAAAAATAGCATCCCCTGACCCGACAATTACATTGTGTTCAATATCTAAAAATCAGTAAGCAGAACTATTTTAAATATATCTAAGAAAAATACAAGTGACAACTCTAACACCCAATTTGGGTCTTTTGGGATTGGGTAATCTAACATAGGCTACACAACACCATATTTTAAAATATTCCAAATTTATTGGTGTATTTGCATAAATTGAGAAGCAAAATATAATATAATAAAAACTTGATACAAAAAAACTTAGACTAAGGCGCAAGTATCTCATTGTCTTTAAGGAGATTGAAGCCCTTTGCGAATGGTAAAACCCTAGTTCGATTTAGCTGACATTCGCATATGACTTGTTCCTTCAAGGATACAATAACCCGACAACTTTCTCATATGACTTTAACCAACTCTGTACAAGTGGTTAAGTCCACAGCTCCACCATAGAAATACTCTTCTTTGACTAGAATTCTCAAGTATGTGGTGAAGTGTTATAATGTATTGTATGATATTACATAAATGTACAAATGCCGAACTTAAAAGTCTTATTTATAGGTTTTGAGACCTTTCTAGAGTTTATGTATCCAAGTGAATGTTCATGGGTAAAGTTCATAAATATAGTTTATACATGCATCTAATAAACATGGTTCATGTATAGAAGTTAATAAAAGATACATGTATGCACCAAGTGCATGTATATGTATTATACATTCATCTTATAAATATGATTGATGCATAGGAATAAGTATGATATATGTATCAATATTATACACTGTACACCAAGATTCATATTTACACATTATTTATTGGTACAATGAATTATATATAATATTAAAATATATCAACATTCCCCCACTCATTTTAATATTAAAAAGCATGATGCAAAAGAGTTGATCATCCAAAGAGGGATTATATATTATGCATCATGAAGGTGTGCTCCGCATTGAACCTTTACTTAATGAAACAAGAACCTGTACTCTAGAACCAGAGTGGTCTTAGACTTAAACTTTGACTGCTTAGGGAAAATAAAGAATTACTTCTCACTTATAACAATCCAGATGTTGACATGAGCTTTAATAGCCGACACATCATGACCCTGTGTCTATCCCAATTTTTGTGAGCTTTTTTAGAATCAATCCAATTCTCAGAAGACACGGCCCCACTCCCACACTTATATAGGTGAAATTTGTCAAGGGTATTCCTGTAATTCTGATACCCCACTCATAAGAGCTACAAATTTTCATTAAGATTTTTTAATAATGTAACCTCCATACATTAAAGGATAAATGCATTCACACCATTGGGATAGATTCTCCAATATGTAATATGAAAGATAGTGCATTTCTTACGATCACCATATGATTCGTTTTTCCCATTTAACACATTTCTCAAGATCTTTAGTCCCAGATTGTGTATTCTCACACGTGGCTTTTGACTGTATGAGCTTCAACTCTATCCCTCTCGATGTGATCCAGACCTTTTTTATTACCAAGGCCTTGGTTAATGGATCTGTAAGATTATTAGAAGATTTACCATACTCCATATTAATCATGCCACTACTCAAATATGATCTCATAGTACTGTGTCTTCTCTTAATAGGTTTGGATTTATTGTTATAATAATGGTTCCTTATTCTATCCATTACGGTAGTGTTGTCACAATGAATCAAGATAGGTGAGACTGACTATTCCCAACAAGGGACCTCAAATAATAAGTCCCTCAACCAATTTTCTTGTTCACTAGCTGAAGCTAAAGCAATAAGCTCAACTTTCATGGCAGAATTAGTAATAATGATTCATTTTCAGATTTTCAACACATGTAGCATCACCACCCCAATCTAAAACTATAACCATTGACATCTGACAAAGTATTCCAATCGGCATCACAATAACCTTCAAGAACAGTCGGATACTTTTTGAAAAAAAAGCCATAATTTTTTGTACCAACTAAATATTTCAATATTCATTCCATGACATGTCAACGATCCTTACCCAACTTTCTAGTAAATCTATTAAATACCCCTACTATATATGCAATGTCATGTCTAGTACAATTAGTTGCATAACGTAAGCTACTGATCACTCTAGCATATCAACATTACTTTTGACAGGATATAAGTGAACATTAGAATCAAAATGAGTAATCACATGCTTGCAATCAATAAAGTTAAACTTTTTAAATAGTTTCTCAATATGGTGAGGCTGATCAAGAAAAATACCTTCGCATGGTTGGTTATTTTCATACTCAAAATGAAATTAGTCTCCCCAAGGTCTTTCATTTCAATTGGCTACTAAGCATATTTTTGGTTTCTCTAATAACATGCAAATTAGAGCCAAATATCATTCATATAGAGCCTAATAAGAACATGTGAATTCTTAAAATTTTTGTAGTAGATACAATTATCACACTCATTTGACTTAAAGCCATTTTCAATCATGTAAATTTTGTATGCCACTATTTAGATGCTTGTCATCAAGAGACTTAGTCAATGTACACACTTTGTTTTCTTGTCCAGGCTCAATGAATCCTTTGGGTTGGTCCTTAATATTAGAAAAAACATAGTCAAAACCAAAATCTTTTCAATTTTACCTCTTTTACTCCTTCTAGGTTCAAAAGAAGAATTTTATTGGTTTTGAAAAATATGAATAAAAGAATTAGAGTTATTTAAAATAATTTCTCTAATTTCTTAGCCCCCACTATTTTTTAATTTAAAAAAAAATTCTTCATGAAAAATAGCATCCCCGGACTCAAAAATCACATTGTGTTCAATATCTAAGTCTATAAGCCGGACTCATTAAAACATATCCAAAAAAAAATACAAGTGGTAGCTCAAACACCCAATTTGGGTCTTTTGGGATTGGATAATCTAACATAGGTTAGAAAACTCCATACTTTAAAATATCTCAAATTTTGCTTATACCCTTTCCACTACTCAAAAGGAGTTAATTTAGTCTTTTTATGTGGCACCCGATTCAAAACATGACAAAGTACGGTTAATATTATTTCTCTCCAAAGATTGGAAGGAACACTAGGATAAATTAACATAAAATTTGTCAACTCAATAAGTATCGTATTATTCTTTTTGCCACACCATAAGAGACACATGAATATCAAGGCGTAGGCTCGTAGGTAATTCCCAAAAAATTGAACAAAAGAATTGAATGCGGTGGATTCATAATCTTGGCATCTATCACTTCGAATTCTTTTAATCTATTTAATGAATTGATTTTCTACTTCATGGAAAAATTCTTTGAATTTATCAAATACATAACTTATATTTTTTTTAATAAATAAACATATACATATCTCGAATAATCATCAATAAAAGTGATAAAGTATTGATTTCCTGCACGGGTCAAAATGCCCTCAAATTCATAAATATCAGTGTGAATTAACTCAAGTAATTCGATACTTCGTTTAACACTTTTATGAAGTCTTTTTCTGATTTTTACTTTATTGCAAGTTTCACATTTTTCGATATCATTTGTCAGTCTTGAAATTAATCCTAAGTTATTCATTATGCCAACATATCTACAATTGATATAAGTTATAACATAAATGAGCATGCTAAGAATTCAAACAAAAAAGTAAGTAAACAAAACTAGCACATGCTTCATTATTCTCAATGTTCAATTTAAATATGTCATACAAAACCCTTACCCACAAACACACTATTTATAGAAAATGCATATTGATTAGGTTTTAGAACTTGTTTGAAGCCAACATTGTTAAACTTCAATTCAACCTCACCACTCCCAAGAACATTAGCTAAATGAGAGTCACCAAGCATAATATTCATTGGTTGTTCATAGAGAATATACATTAAGAATCATTTTTTTTTATCATGACAGACATGTCTATTGACACCAGACTCTACCCACCACCCAGTCAGTGCTCTCCGCCATATTAATGTCTGTAATCATCCCTACAAGTGGCTCCTCAAAAGCATTAGCTTAAGGTAAAATCTCACATTTTGAGAATTTGCAAATTCTAGCAATATGCCCACTCTTTCCACAGACAAAACATTGCACAAAAATTCTTACTATGTGAAGGGGGTCATTGGTTTATATTCCTCTGACTTAAATTTCCACTACGAACTTGAGGTTTGCCATTGTTTCTCCAAACTTTCTTACTAGGCTTCCAATAAGTTTTTCTAAAATTATTATTTGTAGGCAAGTTATTTGAGTAGAGAAAACACACCTTAATGGAGATTTCATTACTCTCTTGAAATCACCAGTGAATCTAACATAGGCTAGACAACCCCATATTTTAAAATATTCCAAATTTGGTTTGTACCCTTTCCACAACTCAAAAAGAAATCAATTTAGTCTTTTTTTGTGGCACCTAATTCAAAATATGACAAGATGTTAATATTACTTCAACCCCAAAGATTGGAAGGAGCACTAGAATAAATTAACATCGATAAATTCTTTGAATTTATCAAATGCATCACTATTATGTCTTAACAAATAAATATATACATATCTTAAAAAAAAATTAATAAAAGTGATAAAATATATATTTTCTCCACGTGTTAAAATACTCTCAAATTCACAAATATCAGTGTGAATTAACTCATGCAGTTCAGTACTTTGCTCAACACTTTATGAAGTCTTTTTTGTATTTTTTCCTTACTACAAGTTTCACATTTTTCAAAATCGTTTGTCAGTTTGAGAATTAATCTTAGGCTATTCATTATGCTAGTATATCTACTATTGATATGACATAAACAAGTATGCTAAGAATTCACACAAAAAATTAAGTAAACAAAACTAGCATATGCTTCATTATTATCAATACTCAATTTAAACATGCCATGCATAACCTTTGCCCACAAACACACTATTTTTAGAAATTACATCTTGATTGGATTTTAGAACTTGTCTGAAGCTAACTTTGTTAAACTTTAATCCGACCTCCACTCCCAAGAACGTAAATTGTATGAGAGTTACCAAGCATAATGTTCATTGATTCTAGAGAATAAACACTTTGAACTATTTTTTATCATAGCAGACATGCCTATTGGCAATAGATTCTGCCCCCGGCCCCCAAAATGCTTTCCATTATGTTGATGTCTATAATCATTACAACAAATGACTACTTGGTAACGTTAGCTTGAGGTCAAGGCTCACATTCATAGAATTTGAAAATTTGAGCAATATGCTCACTCTTGTCACAGATAAAACAAGCACCAAAATTTTACTACGTTAAGGGGGTCATGGGTTCATATTCGTATGATTGAACTTCCTCTATTGTCTTGAGGTCTACCATTGGTTCTCAAAATTTTCTTTCTAGGCTTCAAAAAAACATTTCTACAATTATTATTTGTAGGCAAATTATTTGAGAAGAGAAACCGTATCTTAATAGTGATTACATTACTTCCTTGAAATCACAAATGCATTTTTAGCTCTTACCTCCTCCTCTAAGTGCATCCAACGTATCCAAAGACATCTCGTTTTGCTTGTTTCGTAAGGTCTCTTGAAATTCTCTACATCTCTTGAATTAGACTCCCATCAGTTGAAAAAGCATGTAGAAATCTCCAATGTAGTGTGTAGGCTTCTCAAGTGCATTTTTGATTCTACTTAAAATTGTTGGTATAATTGCATAAATTGAGAAATAAAGTCTAAAAATAATAAAACTTGATACGAAATAACTCAGGCTGAGGCACATGTATCTCGCTCTCTTCAAGGAGATTCAAATCATTTGCGGATGACAAAACCCAAAATCTGATGCAACAGACCTTCTCATTTTACTTGTCCCCTCCAAGATACAATAGCCTGACAATTTCGTCGTTTGACTTTAATCAACTCTGCATAAGCTATTAAGTCCAAAGCTCCACTATAGAAACACCTGTTTTTTTGGCATGAACTCTTAAGTATGTGGTGTATGTGCCCAACTTAAAAGTCTTATTTATAGGCTTTGAGAACCTTCCAGAGTTCTTGTATCCAAGTCATACATGTATTCACAAAGTACATGTATATAACTATACATTTATGTATTAATAATTAATTCATGCATATAAGTCATTCATGAATGTGCATGAGTAAAGTTCTTGAACATAGTTATACATGCATCTTATAAATACGGTTCACGTACAAAAATTAAAAAGAGATACATGTATGCATCAAGTTCATGTTTATGTATTATACATTCATCTCATAAATATGATTCATGCATAGGAGTAAGTATGATACATGTATCAATATTATATATTGTACACCAAGATTCATGTATATATATATATTATATATTGCTACAATGAATTATATATAATATTAAAATGTGCCTACAATTTGCACTATATTTGTGCACCATCTCAATGTGTACCATCAAATTAGTAAATTCTATTGACTTTATTAAATTTTCAATAATTAGGATTATGTCACACGAGGTGGTACAAGTGGAGTGATACACAAAGATTATGCCCAACCTGACCAAGAAATCAATTCTCAAAAAAAGATTGTTCAACATATATGATACATTTCAAACTGAAAATATTCTACACTTTTCAATTACATGTACTTGATAATAAAAACTTGTATTACTTCAAACTTTAACATAAATTAAATGATGGCAATGTTTAGTAAATAAAATTTGATGAACACTTCCTAATGCACTACATTTGCTTTCAAATATTTTGGTCTCACTCCATCTTATGCCCCAACTCTCCACCACCACCTCACCATCACTATCTCACTGCCACCACCAACAACCAACAAGGGCAGGGCCAGAAATTTTATTTAGAGTGGGAACTTTATTTATGCACTCTAATTTTTTTTATCATAACCAATCACACTAAATAATATATTTATATTTATTATATTATATTTGATACCTGAAGTCCATATAACATAAAAAAATGCCAAAAAATAATGTATAATGTATGTATAAAAATGATTAATTATCACCATTGTAAAAAAATGGAGGCAATTGTTATTTTTGTAATTAAAAAATATCAGTTATTCACTAACAATCCATTAAATTTATTCAATAAATGATGTTCCAAACATTATCACTAAGATATTAGCATAGTAAACTCATAAAATAAAATTTAAGAACTAAACATAGTAAAAAAATAAAAAATCGATTGACACATAGTAAAGACTATAATCAATACTCATAGAAATTGAGACGATTTCTCATAGAAAAAAGTTAAATAAAGGTCAATTGCGAGAACTTTTACTTGCAAAAAATCATAAATAATAAAATTAAGGTCATCTTGAGAAAACCTTAATACAATAAAAAAGAACAAACAATTGAAATAAAAAAATTATAGGGTGGACATGAGTAAAAAATATATGTATAATTTTAAGAAGATATAAATATGAGAAAACATATAATATTTAAAAAAAAAAATTGAGGGTGGACGTGTACTCACCCTTGCCCCTGTGTAGCTCCGCCCACCACAATCCATTGTAGCCACCACCTCCACCATTCCATGGTTGCCACCTTCCTAATGCCATCACCACAGTCACCCTTAACCACCACCACCTACTACCACAACCAACATACCCCCACTATCTCCAGCAAAGCCACCTTATAAGGTTGTGTATAAAATTTAAAGATGGATAACATGATATTAAGAGTACTTTCAAAAGGATGATAAAAACTTTGAATTGTTGTTGAAAGATTAATTATAAAATTTGAGTTTCACACGTATTGACTTTTGTTTCGAAAACGTTTAAGCTTGAGAAGTGTAGATAGGTAACTTTCTAAATATTTTTGGGTCAAAATATGGCTACTATTGAATCTGTAAGGTCGCAAAACCTTGAGAGAGGTGAGTGGGTTAGAAGTTTGGAAATATTCTTAAGTTAAAATGCATTTTGGGGAGAATTTGGGTAAAAAAAGAATTTAACACTACCTTAGTATTTTGAATATAAATTTTACTTGGATGTTTAATTGATCTGATTTTTGGATAGTAAAAATTATACATTAAGGGGTACACAAGTGTGTTTCATGAATCGACTTTTAACTATTTCAAAATCGACCTGGAAGGCTGGGCCAGAATGTCACCCATGTCTAGATGGGAAAAACACGCATCCAGATGCTTTAGGCAGAATGTTTACAGAAAAAGAATGCATTCAGACACCTAAAAACGTGCATTTGGACGCACGAGACAGTGATTTGTCCGTCCTGGCTTGTGTTAAGTATTTCCTCCACTTTTTACATTACAGAATACCCTAGAAGTGTTCTTTGAGAGCTCTTTACCTATTTTTCAATTGCAAGAAGCTTAAAAAACTCTAATAACAAGAAAAGGAGGAAGACTGGAATAAAATGTGAAGGATCAACACACAGAAATTGCATCAAACAAGTAGAAGCACACAATATCTAGATTAAAGCTAGAGATTCTTTCTCAAACTTATTTATTGAGATTAGGGTTATATTATTATAAGTTTTTCATCTCTATTGCAATATAAATTATAGATTGAAAGTGTTTTCTGGTTTGTTTGAATATCTTATGCGTTGCTTGAAATAAAATACTTGTTTTGCATTCAAGATTATTCGTTCTTGATACCAAACCCTAGCTCTTGGTTTCCAAATTTATCTAATGGATAGGGGGTGTTTTCTAATGTGTGTTCAATGAAAATTTATCTTGAAAATTTGCCCTTTGTTCATTTGCTATATATAGGTAACTAATGGTATAAAATATAGTTTGAGATCATAGGAGATGTATGATTTATTATTTTTTCTATATTATTTAGGAGTGAAACTAAATTTTGGCCTGGATGTTGTTGGTCAATTATTTAGGTGTGAAACTTGATGAGCCCAAACTCCTCTAGGTCAAAGCTCAATTAATGAGATAGACCCAAATCAACTAAAAGGAAGGTGAAGTCCAGCTTATGGAGTTTGGCCTAGTCCAAAAGTCTAAGAGACCCAAGAGGATCAATGCATGTGGGGAGTAATCACCAGGATAGCCACTATTCAGAGATCAACACTATCATTAATTGTATCTATCTTAGTTGTAGCTATCCTCTCCGAAAAGCTAATCACCTATCTTTTTACGCCACTGTCTCAACTAAGGCTCTGTGCCTATAATTTGTAAGCCCTCTCCACATGAGAGGGGTATCTCTCTACACACCTTACACAACTACCTCTCTCATAGCTACTAAGAGCACACCCTTGCTCTCTTTCTCTCTCTCTCTCTCACTCACCTACTACTTCATTAATAAATACCACCGTTGCCATCTTCAAAGTGGAGCAGGTTCCCCTGACCGAACCACTCGATATCTGTGTTGTTTGTGTGGATCTCACCTGTATATTTACTATATTCATTATCTATATTAATTACTTGACAGGTGGTGTATAAATTCACTTTTATGCTTCGTCAAAACTAACTTTTGGTATGGATGTTGTAGGTCAATTAATTCTCCGCTGATGGATGAGCTAACTAACGAGTCAATTGTAGGTTGTGAATGGAATAACATTTCGGTGACAATTAGTTTTCAGCCTATGAGATATATGTACCCTTCTAATGCTTGGATTATGGCATTTGTATTATCTTCTTTGTTGAATTTTGACCCTCTAAATATGTTTGAGAACATTTAAATTTTGTTAGCTTGAATACCTATGTTCGTCTTCAATCTTGAATGTTATTTTGGCGGAATGAATCTTCGTTGGTGCTTGGCATTTTTCTATATTCTTCAATGGAGAAAAAGAATGCTAAATTGGTATAAATAACTTTGTTGAGCTGTGGCATCACGAAAATACTATATCGTTGATTTGGTTGAAAGCTTCTTAGTGTTTTGGTTGAAAACTCTGCAAGTTTTTGATTGAATTTAAGAGTTGTTAGAGTTATTTTGATTGAATGTTGTGGTTCTGAAATTGAATGTTAGGATTTTGGTGATACTTCCATAGTTTAATGAGAATGCCAATATTGTTGGGAATATCCAACGCTTAATGTTGGTCACAATAATGTAGCACTGTTAAGAAGGTACCTATTTCTTTTGAAGCAGAGACCTTGAATGTCACTTTCATATGCATTGCGGACTTGGTAATAGGATTTTAATCCTACGTTATTTGGACTATTTAGTTTTTGGGTGATTTGGACTATTTAGTTGATATTTTTATTCTTCATTTTTTTGGGTAGTCATTTGGGCTATTGGTTCAAGTAGTTCTTCATGTCAATCTAGATGTATGATGTCGATGGTATGTTACCATATATTGGCATTCATGTATAAATGACTAATTGTTGCTACCAGTTCGCTCCTCAGCCCACATATTGATTTTGTGACTTTATGTTAATTGCTTCAAGTTTTTATTTTTCCTTCACTCTTTGTGTATGTTGTTGTTGTTGGGGTTCTTTGTATGAGTTGATTTTGGAATTAGTAGCAGATACTCTCTTTAATGTGTGTATCAACTCTTCTATATGAGGAAAGCATTGTTTCTTAAGTGATAATACGATTATTTGATAGCTCTAAAGAGACTTGAATTTGCTTCATCAAGGAAGAACTTCAAATGTGTTAGGTTGTTTATGAGATGCATGGTCTTATAACTATGGACAAATGGCTTTTGTGGAGTGATGGTTGGTGATGATGCACAAAAATGGTTTTGCACACCACCTGTCAAGTATAGATAATAAATGCAATGAAATCAACGAAAAAATTAGAGAAGACACAATTTATAGTGGTTCGATCAATTCAACCTACGTCCACTTTTCAATGGCTTCAGTCGCCGGGTATTTTATTGAATCAAAGGTATGGAGAATGGAGATACAAGCTTTGAGAGGGGGAATGGAGAATCAAAGGAAAATAATAATCTCCGGTAGTCGGTTCGTCTTCTGTAAGTCTCTGATGGAGCATGTCTCCTTCCTCTCCCAGATTAGAGTCATTTTATAGTAGCTAAGAGATCATTCTTGTGGAGATCATGACATATCCTCAAGGCTTCTTTATCGCAGCTTAGAGATTATATTTGGTGGAGATCACGACTTATCCTCAACGGAAGGAAGAGGTTGGGGAGCTCTTCATGAAACGTGGTCAATGATTGGACCGTTTTCTTCCTTCGGTGGTGTGGATAAACTTCCCGTGCTTTCCTCTTGGTGATGTGCTAAGCAAGAAGTCTAACCGGCCTGGGCTGTTTCCTTTGGCGGTGGAGATAAACTTCCCGTGCTCTCCTCTTGGTGACGTGCTAAGTAAGAAGTCTAACCGGCCTTGGACCGTCTTGGTCAAGGCCATTCTTGACATGAAGTCACCCTCTTCAACCAAGGAGCTCCAGCGCCTCAATGGAAGGATCGCAGCATTAAATAGGTTTGTCTCCAAATCTGCAGATAAATGTCTCCCCTTTTTCAAAACTCTCCGAAAAGCCTTTGAGTGGAAACCTGAGGCAGAGGAGGCCTTTCAAAAGCTCAAAGCCTACCTAGCAGCACCTCCCCTCCTGTCACATGCTGCCCCTGGAGAAACTCTCCATCTATACCTATCTGCTTCCCCATCAGCGGTAAGCTCAGTGCTCGTTAGAAACAACAATGGAGTACAGAAACCAGTTTATTACGTGAGCAGGGCATACCGGGGGCAGAAGTCAGATATTCAGCACTAGAAAAATTGGCACTCGCTCTGGTCACGACAGCGAGACGGCTGCGACACTACTTCCAGGGCCATCGTATGGTGGTCATCACCGACCAACCACTTAAAAGAATCTTGGGAAAGCCGGACGTGTCTGGAAGACTTCTTAAATGGGCAGTAGAACTCGGGGAATTCGACATTCAGTACCAACCTAGGACGGCCATCAAAGCACAAGCCCTAGCAGATTTCGTAGCTGAACTCACACCAACAGAGGATGGGAACAGTGAGGATCCCCAAATGCCCAACGGAGACACCAAAAAGCCTAACAAAGACCCTCAAGCAAGCGCCCAAGTCTCCTCCCTAGGAAGCAAGAAGTCTAACCGGCCTTGGGCTGTTTCCTTTGGCGGTGCAGATAAACTTCCCGTGCTCTCCTCTTGGTGACGTGCTAAGCAAGAAGTCTAACCGGCCTTGGACCGTCTTGGTCTTGGTGGTCTCTTGGTGACGTGCTAAGCAAGAAGTCTAACCGGTCTTGGACCGTCTTGATCTTGGTGGCCTCTTGGTGACGTGCTAAGCAAGAAGTCTAACCGGCCTTGGACTGTCTTGGACTTGGTGGATTCACAATGAGGTTGGGCTCCTTAATCGGGGTTGGACTTTAATATATAAATTGGACTATTTGGGCTTAACCCATCAGTTGGTGTAAAGTCAATTTTGATTATTGAAGCCTATTTCGAGTTTGCCTACATATCATTGCACCACTATTAATTAGTTGTAAAATTGGATACATACTTGAAATTTATTGGGTCGGTTGAAGTTTCGAATCACTGATGGTTATTACTATTTTTTATTTGATTGACTTTATACATGGTATATTTTAATTTTAGATTTATTGTGAAACATATATCTGAATAAATTTAAATAAATTTAAACATAAATTTTAATTTTTTTTGATCTGTAGCGAAAATTTTAATTCCTTTATGTTACATAATTGCATTGGGAATAGTTGATTATGTTCTAATTCTTTGCTTTTGGGGATTGCACATTGATGAATATAGATATCAAATTTTGAATTTCTTTCTTCTTTTGTTGATTTTTTAACCATGAATTACCCCTTTTCGAATATCTGGTAGGTGATAAATTTTGTATCATTTCTTTTTTTTTTTCTCCAGCCCAAATTCATGTTAAATGAAGTCTCATTGTTTTAGGCCAAGTAGGAATCAATGCAATGAAGGCTTTTCCTGTGGTGTTGCCATCTGGACTGGGGGGGTGGGGGTAATAAAGGTGAGGTTTCCATAAGGGAGGACGAACTAGCATGCAGTGATTAGTATTCTCTGCCTTTATTATTGATAACATTATTTTCCTTTCTTAGGCCTTTGCGCCACACCAATCTTTTCCCCCTCTCTTTTATGTAAGACAAGTTTGATTTTTCTTGCGCCATAATTATTAAAACTTAATATTTGACAATTTGGTGTTCCTTGGCAATCTCGCACCTTAATGTTTAGATTTTGATATTGACCAATACTATTTTGGATGGATCGATTTTAGTTATGGTGAGTTTGTCGATGCATATAAAGCGAGAAATATGACATGTTTTGGGTTAAGTCGAATTGTTTGGGTGATGTAGTTGATGAGTGATTGCTTTTGATTGAGTAGTGTATACATGTTCGTATTTTTTTTAGCATTGTGTTTTTATTAGTGAAATTCTGTCAAATATTGTGTTTATGTCGAATATTGAATATCATCATGGTTCTATTAGTTACTCAATATAAATGATCTCAAATTTTTGAACATTTATGCTCCACAGTCCAACAATATTAAGGCCCAAAATTTTATTGAACTTGGTAGGTTTCCATGGCACGAGACTTCAAAATTTTAGTCCATACCCTTGATCTCCATTTTCATTTAAAGTATATGAGTACAATTTAACTATCAACCCCACACTCAACCGAGGGATTCTCAATTATCATTAGTTTTAGATGGTCTAAATGTTGTGAACTACAAACACCACATAATACAATTACATAAGAACCGAACTAGTTAATGCTCTGCCCCCAAAGATAACACTTTCCATGTACTTTGGAGAGTTATTGTCCTACAACGCTCACACGTAGTCTAATCCCTCCAACCTTTTCATGTCATTACTAATTTTCTTACTCCATATTTCTTTCCTTTCAGAGGCTCACCATGTCATTCTCAATCAATCTTCAAGTAAAGTCATCTAATATAACTCATCAATTATTGTACCACGATCCTCTAATCATACTCTTTTTGAATAATTCTTATAACTCAATTGTACAAAAATTAAGTCATCCCTTAAAATTTAATTATACCAAAAATAATATTAGCCAACTATCCATATTTGTAAAACCCGAGAAAAATTTGAACTTAAAAAAAAAAAAAAAGGGGCAAAACGTAATTTGTCACTACAGAACGGGTTGCAAACTTGAATTTTTCTAGAACTCGGATGACGAAACGGACTTCATTGTTGAATTCGTATCGCGAAATCTAGTTACCACATCAAATTTTATTGAATTCCGAGATAGTCAGATTTTTCACGTTTTACGAGACTGTTGAGTCTCGGGTGACAAAAAAACGGAATTTCTGATAAAATTACAAATTTTGGAAAATAATTTAAGGTAAATTAAAATAAAATTATTTTAAACTTAAACCGGGACGAAATTTAATCGTTTCAAGACGAAAATGAAACCAGAAAAAATAGGGCCGTGTGGCGCATTGTGGGCCAAGTGTTCTAAAGTATAAATAGGGGAAAAAATCAGATTTTTCCCCCAATTCTTCAGCTGGTTAGCGAGAGAGAGCAAGAGAGTGAAAAAAGAAGAGAAACTCACATTCTCTCCACGATCTACAACGCTACGAAGCTCGAATCCACTCGGGGCCCTACATTTCTATTAAGGTAGGGGGGTTCTCCTACTTGGGTTTATTCTTAGCCTAGAATGTCTATGTGGGATGGTTGAATATATGTGCACAAATGTGATTTATAAAGATGTTGACAATATTTTGTGATAACAAGAAAAAAATCGGCACACTTTTCTACTCCGGACCAGTTGTCGTAGAATTGTCATAACTTTTGATCCAACCGTTGAATTGAGCTGAATTTTTGACACAATACAGAAGACACCTAGATCTACAACTTTCGGGTTTTAAACTTTTAGATATTCAGATTTGATCATGGTAAAAATGGAGAAAAACAGATGTACTTCCACCAGCGGGAGTTGGTGCTGGTGCCTTTGTTACCAAACACCAATACCTCTTTGATTTATTAACTTCTAAGCCTCCAAATCCTCATGTAATGTGTAGGGTTTCTTCTATTTGGGTCGATTCTTAATCTAGAATACCCTTATGAAATGGTTAGTGATATAAAATATTTTATGACTTGCCTATAGTCATGGAAGTGGTGAATTAAGTTTTGACAAAGTTCTAGTTAAATTGGATATGTGGGAGTTTTGTAAATAATTCCTTGATACTTGATGATATTTGATGTGTGTGGGGGCAATATTGTGTACTTACATGATTGTTGCCTAGAAGGTGTTTGCTAAAATGCCTAAGTGTGAATTATGATTGTTATGACATGACAATGTATAACATGCTTAGAGAATGTCTTGAGAACAAATGTTAATATGTGTTGTTTATTTATTGACATTGTAATTATTCATGGAATTTATATGATTATGATATGAATTGCCATGGGAATTATGAATATATGTAGTTGATCTAGCTCATTTGGCAATATTGCACATTGTACATGACATAGCATCACATTCATGGGCTACATGCATGAGTGTGGGTGTATGGTTGCATGAGTGATCAACACCAAAATTGGTTCGTAAATGAAATTTAGAACATCTAAATTTAAGATTTAGAACATACTCGTATGAGTTATGATACTTGATCTCTGGATTTCTTTCGCGGAAGGTCAGGGCTCGGGAAAGTGAAATGGAACGTCCTACGGAGTCGCACGGTTACATGCATAGGAAAGCTTGTGTCGAGTATAGCAAGTAGGGCTAGACACTCCCTCGGGTGAAAAACCTGGCCACTTGGTTCATATACTTACCGGCGGTGAAATTCCAGAAAAGTTTAACGGCGTACGGAGCCGGAGGTGCGATTCCTGAATCCAATACCCAATAAAGGCACATGATTTTAATATATAAATTATTCACTTGATGGAAAACATCTAAGAATAAATTAGTTTTATGACATATGGTTGATTTCAAAATGATCTTTGGATGTGTTTCATCAAAGACGTTTGTTTTACACGTATGTGTCGCATTGTGTTGTGGGAGTCGGTGTGGGCTCGGAATAGCATGCATGAATGAGTTTCATCTCATTACTTGGCATGACATCATGATTTTCCAACATTGTATTATGTGTTATGGTTGGAGGGAATACTTGTTGTGAAAGGTTGCATGTATACATTGCATATGCATTTTAGGTGATGAGTAGCCTCTGTAGGGATTATTCTACTGGGCATTGGCTCACCCTATATGGGAAATATTTCAGGTGCGGGTCATGCGGCAGTGGACGGCTCACAATCAGGGCCACATGGTTGAAGAAAAGCCGACTTGTGACTTCCAATCCATTTTTTTTTGTGTAAAAGTAGATTTGTAATTAAATTTTGGCATGTATTGTGTAAAGGAATTGTAATAGAATCTATATGGACTGTTTTAATATAACCTTGCATATTTCAATATAAATATGATGATTGGACCCTGTGTGGCCAAGTTCATTTCTAATTGGACCCAGTGTGGTCAAGTTTTACTTATAAATGGACCCTGTGTGGTTATGGTATTATATTGGACCTCGAATGGGTCATATAAATGTAGATTGCATAGATTGTGTTTTGGGTAGAGCTTCCCGTACAAAGGAGACTCTGTCCGAATTTCGTTAAATTATGGATACCGGTAAATAGGACACAACGGTGCGATATCGAGTTATTCGGTATCCACGGGCATTCCGCGGGTTGATGGGTAATCAACGGACCCCCGGATTTTGGGGTGTCACAATATTACTTCCAAACTACTATCGATAATCAAATATATGGTTATAAAACAACCTCCAATCCACTCAAAATCAAAATCACAATTTTTACTTGTATTTCAAAACCAACACCAATTCTTAGTTATTTTTATCATACTCCTCCAATTGATTGTATTTGAGCATTGTAATTTATTATAGTATCTTACTCACCTTCATGTAAGATATATCCATCCCAAATTTTTTACCATCAAACCAAAATTTCCAATCTTTCTTCAATTCTTAACCTCTTTATCAATTCTAATAACTTCACTTAACAAAAATTATATAAAAGATGTCATAGTTGACCTTATCTCCAATCAACAAAACTAAATTACCACACATCATTGACTTCACAAAGTAAAACAACTAAGGGTCAGGCAAAATAATAAAAATTGACATAACCTAAAAAAGTTATAACATCATAAATCATCATACCTAGAATTCTTTTACTTTCAAACCTTTTAAACCAAAATACACTAATACTCTCTATAATATCCAAAACTCATGATGGAAAAATAATTTCTTTAACCCCACACATGTCTTCTAACTATCTTCAATAGTGGCACACTCATTTCCCTATATCTCCCATATAAGACCTAATCCCTAAGCTCCGATACCAATCTGTCATGCCTCAAATTTCACAAAAGCGTGATTAAAAAAATTACTTTGTTTATTCTAAAAACACATGTCGATTTGTTGTAAAAACATCTAGAAAAATATCTCTTTAATTTAAATAAATCATTTTTTAAAAACATTTTGACAGAGTTTTCTTTGAAAATCAAGTATCCAGATAATTGGTGAGAGTTATCTGTGAGAGCATTAAACATAATAATTATACTTAACTAGTCATTCACATCATATCAATCATATACATCCTTTCTCGTGATATCCACAAACAATTCATTACCATTTAAACCGTGGTGGCAAATGGAGGCCCACAAAGTCTTCCAAAACTCAGGTTATAATCTAATTATCCAATATTCTTTGTCATGAATATAATATACAGAATATCTATAATATTTATAAGTAAACCATTTAAAAGATCTCAATCTATACATATTCCCTCAAATTAATCAAAATATAAATCACTTAAAAATCCTCAATAAAATACATCATCATACATTATTTTTTTTTACATACTCTAACTAAATATATAAAAATCATAATAATTACCTTCTGTCTTGATACTCCCACTATGCATTTCACCAACATAAGTCCATAATTGAAAATGTTAAATGATAGAGGTGAACAACCACACGCTCAGTTGGATGATCATTTTCTCAAGTATATACAAGGTTTTAAATACCAATAGTTCACAATCATAATGATAGGTAATGAAATAATTTATCAATAAGTCTAGATGCACGATAATTAGTAAGCATTTTTGAAAGTACACTACGTACTATCATTTGAAATACATAGGTGAAACATCAAGGAATTTACCACATTGAAATCAAATCTCAAAATTATATTATAAAACCTCTATTCTTAAAACATAATGCAGCACCATTGATTTTATAAAGTACGAAATGAGAAATCTTTATACAAGTATATGTATAACAAATTTGGTAAAGTAATCATTTCTTTTTTTGAACACAATTTCATAAACTTGTTCTTTCTAGAGTATTTTTCAAAAATATTAACTTCACGTACTTTTGTCTTAACCTCACCTTACCTCACCCCACTCAAGAGGTTTGTTAGAATGTTGGTCTATTGGTTTCTTGGCACCCAAAATCCATGTATTCTACCCATACGGACAAATATCATCAAACCTACACTGTTTCACGAATGAACCATTCCCGGGGAATCTTTTAGGTCTTACACCCTGGGGTCTCATCGCCCTCATTGCTTTTCAGGGGGGATGTGTAGGCATAACTTATGATGCCCCACAGGCTATCACCGAAAACCATTACCATCACCAATCCCCCCTAGGACTAGTAGCTGCCTTGGTAAATCGAGCCCAACCGTCTACTAACCCTCTGTCTGTCGGTACAAGTTTTAATCTATAATTTCATGATCACCTTCCATTCCCAACACCAACCACAACTTCAACACTTTTAAAAAAATACATAGTTTTACAAAATCTCACATTTCTATTTCCACCATAACATATTTTCAAAATATCTCACATACACACCAAAAATACAATATGTACCATTTATAGAAAATTTTGCAAATTAAATGATTGAGAATTTATATAAATCAAAACCACCCTTTTCATTTAAAATAACTCAACAGTATCCCAAATCATGGTAAAATATACTCAATCATATCATAAAAATTAATACCTCTTTTCACAATTTTTATTTCAATACTTATAGTCACTTTGACATTTTATCAAACACATGATAGACGTAAAATTTTCAAATACACATTTACAAAGGAACATACTCATTTTTAAGAGACAAATCAAATACATTATATACAAAATTGCATATATTCTAAAGAATCAAAAATCTTAAGTTCAATCAGACACCCATAACAAAAATCAAGTTAGGGTTTCAAACTCACAATACCCAAATTCATTTAATGCATGTACGTTTTCAAATTCATAGTAAACTCATCATTTAATTAAGACCCCTAGGATGTATTTAGCTCATAATAAACAAATAGATATAAAACATACATGAGGTGCATCAATGTATATGCAAGAGAAAGGAAAACCCTACCTCAAAACCCAAGAACCCAAACTCCACCTTCAAATCTTCAAGTGAATTCAAGAATCTCAAATAAAGTTCTTAAGTTTTCAAGCAAAAGCTCAAGCTCTATTGACCTTCTCTTTTCCTCTCTCTTTCTCTCTCTAATTCTAAGGTTTATGGAGTAAATGAGAGAAATGGAGGTGAAAATGGGGTTATAAGGGCAGAAATTCATGCCGAGTATTGTTCATAGGACCCAAAAAAAATGTATTTTCTCTAAAATTATGGTTTTGCCTCAAAACTTCTCCAATTTGACCGGTATGACTACCTTCAGCCTCTGGACGTAGAGCGGTAAGGAATTTCTTAGATTTTCTATCCAGTGTTGAGCCGACCTCCTCTGCTGAACCAATGGCAACAACTTCTGTGCCCCCAATTATCATCGAAGAAGAGCCCACCACAGAGGTTCCAATCGAGATTGCTCCCCCAAATAATGCCGATATACCCAGTAGTGACCAAGCAAATGCGGCTCAGGATTATGAAACTTCAATTCCGATTGAGTTGGATCCCCTTGTTTCTATTCAATCAATTCCTCCTGAAGAAGACTCTATTTTCGTGGTTGCCGAGGACCCAACCCCTAAGAGGTGAAGGATTACCGAGGTTGAAGTGAATCTCTCTCCAAATGTCACAGCTCCTCCTTTTTGACCTGTCCTAAGAGAAAAAAGGAGAGTGATCACTGTGAAGGATTCTGCCATCGAGGACTTTAATTTTGCAGTGAGGCTTTCAAGAGGGTTGATCCTGCCTCGGGACTTGGTAATAAACGAGGCACTCAGTGACGATGAAGTGCCTCGACAAGCAATTAAACATATGGTCCTAGTAAATCTTGACTCTGACTTCCTTTAAGCTTTTTGCCTTCTCTTTAAAATTTTTCTAAGTCTTTGCCTTCCTCATGACTTCAAGGGTCTTCAAAAAGTCCATGAGGTCGGATCTCGGATCACTCGTAAAGATAAAGCAATGAAAGACGCCATCCATGCTAGAGCTTCGGCTCTAGCCAAGAAAGAAAGTGTAGATGAGGACCAAAATCAAAGCCTGTCCGACGAGAACCAAAAACTTTCTTCTGAGATTGAAAAATTGAAGGCGTCCGAGTACGAAGCCAATGTTGAGCTTTCCTAATCCCAACTCAACTGTTCCACTCTTCTCGAAGAATTTGATCAGTATAAGTCTGAGGAAAAAAAGAAGGAAGATGCAGCTTATGATGAAGGAGTTGAGAAAGTGGAGAACGACCTTGCCTTGCAAATCCCTCAACTTCAAGATGCTTTCTTCGGCAAAGGATGGCGGGCCGCACTAGTTGCTGCAGGGGTGCCTTCTAATTCTGAACTTTTTTTAAGATATTCTACTCTGAGCTCCTCTTAGCTTCGTGCCCTTTCAGATGCTTAGAAGATTTCTTTTTTTTGAAATTTTTGATGTACCTGTTTCGTGCAATCTCTGATGTATCTGTTATAAGATTTCGTACTTTTTGAAGCTTGAATGAGAATCAATTTTTATTGTTTCTTAAAATGTTTGAGTGAAAAACTCATTTTTATACTTGAAAATTTTTTAAGCCTTTTGAAGTTATGGCCCTTACTCGGCCCTTCCTCGAAGAGCTCGGTTTCTCAACAGAAACCTTTTTATACTTGGAAAAATTTTAAGCCTTTTGATGTTATGGCCACTGCTCGGCCCTTCTTCAAAGAGCTCGGTTCCTTAACAAGAACCTTTTGATACTTGGAAAAATTTCAAGCCTTTTGAAGTTATGGCCCTTCTTCAAAGAGCACGATTCCTCAACATGAACCTTTTATATTTGAAAAGATTTTAAGCCTTTTGAAGTTATGGCCCTTACTCAGCCCTTCTTCAAAGAGCTCGGTTCCTCAACAGGAACCTTTTGATATTTGAAAAAATTTCAAACCTTTTGAAGTTATGGCCCTTGCTCGGCCCTTCTTCAAAGAGCTCAGCTCCTTAACAAGAACCTTTTGATACTTAGAAAAATTTCAAACCTTTTTGAAGTTATGTCCCTTGCTCGACCCTTCTTCAAAGGGCTTGGTCGCTCAGTAGAGTTTTACTTAGTCCCCTTTGGGATCTAAGAGATTTTCTACTTCGCACCGACCCGCCAATCTGATTGGACTCAAATCCATTCCTGATCAGCTTACATCATCATGCCTAGCTGAAAGCCTGGATTAGATCGGGTGGTTGCACCTGATTTAAGTTTAAGACTTCTATTAGGATTTTTAGCCTCCCTGCCTTAGCAGTAGGACTGGTATATCAACAAGAGATGGAGTGTGGAAATGAATCTTCAGAGAAATCTTTATTAATATCTTTGATTCCTATCGATACAATTTGATTCTTAAGGGGTACCCTTAAGTCTCCGAAGGTACTTCGAATTTCTATTTAGAAAGGTACTTTTTAGAAATAGAACTTTCTAAGGTTTGCAATGTCCCAAGGGCGAGGTACTGCCCTACTGTCTATGGTTTCAAGCTCATAATACCCACTACTCCTTACTCGAGCTATCCTATATGGACCTTCCCAGTTTGCTTCGAGCTTTCCATGTGTTGGGTTCTTGGCCGATCCCAGTACGCGTCTAAGGACTAAGTCCCCGAGTTCAAAAGATCGAGGATTTATCTTTTTGTTGTACTTGGGACATCTAATGCCGATAAGAGGCTATCCTTATAGTTGTTTGCTCTCTTTTCTCTTCTGCCAGATCAAGATCTCGAGCGATAATTGCACCGTTGTTATTGCTTTCAACCAACTCAGTCCTCAGGGTCGGTAAGCCGATCTCTAACGGAATTACTGCTTCCATCCATACATTAAGGTTAAGGGGGTTTCTCTAGTTGAGCATCGAGGTGTGGTTCGGTACGTCCACAGAACACTCGACAACTCTTCCACCCATCTTCCCTTGGCGTCCTCTAACCTTTTCTTAATTTCGTCCAAGATTGTCTTGTTGAAAATCTCCGCTTGTCTATTACTCTGAGGGTAAGCAGGGGTTGAATAATGATTCTGAATCCCGAAATACTAACAGAAAATTTGGAAGGGATGACTAACGAACTGTGTGCCATTATCTAAAATGAGCGTATGTGGGATTCCGAATCAGGTGTTAATGTACTTCTAGAAAAATTTCCTTGTATCAATATCTCTAATGTTGGCTAGGGGCTTGGCTTCCACCCACTTAGTAAAATAATCAATTGCAACAAGAAGGTACTTCTTGTTGCCTGGTGCTCGAGATAATGGTCCCATTATGTCTAGTCCCCATTGAGCAAATAGCCACGGGCTTGCCAATGGAAGCAGCTCCTAAGAAGGTTTTCTCGGTATCGGTGAGAATTTTTGATATTTCTCGCATTTTCTTACGAACCGTTAAGCGTTCTTCTGCATATATGGCCACCAAAAACCCTGAGAGATGGCTCGGTGAGCCAAAGATCTCCCACCAATGTGAGCTCCGCAGCTTCCTTCATGAATTTTAAATAAGAAGTTTGGGACTGTCTTTGGGTGTACGCACTTTAAGTATGGGCCTCCAAATGAGCGTCGATTAAACTCATCTTTGGTGATAGACAGAACCTAGCAGCTTTCAAACGTAGATTATGGGCTTCCTTCTTGTCTTTGGGCAACGTTCCATCCTTTAGGAAGTTAACTATCGGGTCCATCCAGCTTGGCTCGGTTTCGATACTTAAGGCTTCGTTAGAATTTCTCAGTAGAATATTGGGCTCGGACTGGAACTCAACAGTAAGAGTCCTTTCACTTTCCTAGTCAATGGCCGAGGCCAACGAAACTAAAGCATCAGTGTGCGAGTTCTTTGCTCTTCCGACCTGTTGAATAGAGTATTTAGGTATCTTGCTCAGTTCTTTTTCTGCAATGGCATGATAGGCTATCATTTTTTCATCATTTGCTGCATACTCCCATATTATCTGATTCACCACCAGTTGTGAATCAGAGAATATTTGGAGCTTCATTGCCCCCAGCTCCGCTGCCAACCTTACTCCTGTTATTAAGGTTTCGTACTCTGCTTCGTTGTTTGAGGCTTCAAATCTGAACCTGATGACTTTCTCCAAAGTACATTTGTATGGACTTACTAGAACAATGTCAATGCCAGCTCCCTTTTGATTTGAGGATCCGTCAACAGATAGGGTCCATCCGCCGGCGGTCCCTGACTTTTGGTTGTCATTAGATTCTTTACTCTACTCCGACATATCCTTAGGCTGAAATTTTGCAATAAAGTCTACTACCACTTGGCCCTTTATTGCCTTTCTTGGTTCGAATCAAACATTAAACTCCCCGAGCTCCACTACCCATTTGATAACTCGTCCTGACAGATCGACTCTGTGGAAGAGTGACTTTAATGGATGGTCGGTAAGCACTGTGATTTGGTGGGCTTTGAAGTAATGTCTAAGCTTCCTTGCCGAGCTAATCAGTGCTAGGGCAAGTTTTTTCAGTGGTGTATACCTCGATTTTGTATCTAAGAGCATCTTAGTCGCATAGTAAATGGGCTTCATCCTTCCATGATCATTCCTCATCAATGCTCTGCTTATAGCGTGCTCTGATATAGCAAAGTAAAGGTAAAGTTTCTCCTCGAGTGGCGAGGTTGATAGAATCTGTGCAGACGCCAAGTATGCCTTCGGATTTGTAAATGTTTCCTCACATTCCTTACTCCAGAATTCCGTGTTCTTTCCTTTGATTGCTTAGAAGAAAGGTTGGCACTTATTTGAAGCTCAGGATATGAACCTCCCGAGCGCAGCTGCCATTCCCGTTAGCCTCTATACTTCCTTTATAGTTCGAGGTGATTGTAGTTCTGTAATCGCCTTTACCTGATTAGGGTTCACCTCTATACTTCGGCGGGTAGCCAAGAAGTCTAGGAATTTACCCGATCCAACCCCAAATGCACACTTGGAAGCGTTCAACTTCTTCTTATATCTCCATAGAATCTTGAACGTGTCTCTTAGGTTGAAACAATGGCTAGTGTTCATTCTACTCTTAACCACCATATCGTCGATATAAACCTCTATAGTACTACCTATCATATAAGAGAACATTTTGGTTACCAACCTCTGATACGTCGCTCCAGCATTCTTCAACCCAAAGGGCATTACATTGTAACAGTATGTCCCTTCTAGCATTACAAAGGCTGTCTTTTCTTGGTCTTCCTTGGCTAGGGGGATCTGGTGATAACCTCTGTAGGCATCCAAGAAGCTCATTTGTTTATTCCCGAAAGTTGCATCCACCAACTGGTCTATCTTCGGCAGAGGGAAGCTGTCTTTCAGACAAGATTTGTTGAGGTCGATAAAGTTGACACAAACTCTCCATTTTCCATTCATTTTTTTAACTACTACAGTGTTTCACAGCTAGGTCGGATACTGTACTTCCCTAATTGTTTGGTTTTCCAACAAGCGTGAAACCTCTTCCTTTACTGCCTCCTGATGCTGAGGCACCGATCTCCTGAGCTTTTCCTTGACAGGCTTAAAACTCGGGTCAGCAATCAAGTGATGACATGCCACTTCGGACAGTACGCCGGGCATATCACTGGTGCTCCAAGCAAAAACATCGGCATATTCTCACAGTAATGTGATGAGTTCCATCTTCTATTCGGGACTAAGAGCTGCCTCCAACAAGAAGTACTTTTCTGGGTCTCCATCCTTGTCTAAAGGTACTTTAGTCAAGTCTTCTATTGTTTGGTCTATCACTTCTTTTTCTGCACCTAAAGGTACTTTAGGGATTTTCATGATAGCTTGTTCGGCCAAATCAAACGAGCTGTTAGGTGTTGATTGCTATTTCACCTCATCGGCTATTGAATTATTTTCTCGAACTTTAATTTCGTCTTTGGTTTTGATCGAAGCCAGTAAATAGGTTCTGGAACTAACCTGGTCTCCTCGGATGTTTACTATTCCCTCTAATGATGGGAACCTCAGCATCTGGTGGTATGTTGATAATACCGCCTTCATTTCATGCAACCAGGACCGTCCCATTATCGCGTTATAGGCTGAGACGGTATCTACCACTAGGAAATCGGTTATGATGTAGACTGGTCCAGTCTTTACAGGCAGCGTGATCTTTCCTCTAGGAAGAACTGTTTTTTCACTAAAACCAATTAGGGGAGAATTGGAGGGCTTTAAATTCTCCTGCTTGGGGCCGAGCTTTTGGAAGAGATCTATGTACAGTATCTGAGGAACTCCCTGGATCGATCAGAACTCACCTCACATCGTAATTGGCGATCCTGAGGGTGACTACTAACACATCATTGTGTGGCTGGTGAACTCTGACCAGATCCTACTCGGTGAAGCAGATAGCATTGGCTGATTCTTCAATCTTAATTCTTTTGTTCCTCACCTCGGGTGTTAATCACAATTGGTATACTTCCCTTTCTTTGGCAGCTTTCTGTATGTAGCAGCATTGTTCGTCGACATTTGCGGATTCATCGCAGCATGTATCACATCTATCACCCCAACTGGGGTGTTCTGATCACCTTTCGGTTTGGTTCTCCCACCATCGATTCTTGCCCCATCTTCGATGAACTCAGTGAGATGCCCGGCTTGGGCCAGCTCCTCTAAGTGTTGCTTCAAAGATTGGCAATTCTCGACCATATGTCCCACATCCCGGTGATATGAACACCTGTAGTTTGGGTTATTTTTTGAAGGATCCCCCGTTAATTTATTAGGCTATTTAAAAAATGACTTTGCTTGGATCTAATTCAAAACTTTGTAAATTGGTTCCTTAAACAACGTGTTTACCCCAAGAAAAGGGGACTTTTGGGGGTAACCTTCCTTCTCATTCTTTCTCCTGCCTTCTCTACTTGGCTTAGTTTGCTTGTTATGACCGAACTGCCTCCTACCTTGATGCTCTTTGATCTTATCCCTAGATAGGTCGTCGTCGACTTTGGCATACTTCTCAATTCTCGCGATCAATTCCTCAAGATCCGTGGCAGGCCTCCTAGTGAGTGATTGATACAAAAGGTTCTCTTTTGGCAACCCGATTTTGAAAGACGCGACTGCAATTTCAGGATTGCATCCCTTAACCTCATTCATTTTCTCCCAATAACGATGTGCATACTCTCGCAAAGTTTTATTATTTTTCTTCTTCAAAGTCTGCAAGGCCCCCGACGTCCTTAGGCTACTTACTGCTTGTGATGAACCGAGTCGTAAACTGCTCAGCCAATTATGACCATCCGTCAATCGAGTCCTTCGACAAACAGTCAAACCACTTCATGGCAGACTCCTCGAGACTACTAGGAAAAATGGTGCAAAGCAAGGGCTCGTTTCTTCGATGAATGGTCATCAATCGTCTATTATGCCTGATATGGGAAGCCGGATCGATCCTTCCATCATAAAGCTTGAAATTTGGGATGACGAACTTGCTCGAAATTCGCCCACTTTCGATCCATTTGGTGAAAGGTGATGACTCCGAGCCGTCTCCATATTCTCCTGTCGCTCTTCTAGCTAAGTCCTTAGTTGACCTTTGTTCTAGTCGTCTAAGTCGGTTATTGAGTTCCTCGGTGATGTTCTGCTTTCAAGCATCCTCCTCCTGGACCCTAGGCTTCTTTTGCTGATACTTGCTATCCTTGGCACTCTTGATTATACTTGGATTCTCTTCGGGACTTTCTCGCCGGCTATCCCTCTCACGCTTCTCCTTTATGGTAAACTTTTTCAGCCGAGCTTTCAACCCTTCATTCTCCTTTATCAGATCCTTTTCCCTAGCGTAGGACTTCTTAAATAATTTGTCATGTGCATCAAGTCCGTCCTGCAGGGATTGGACCAGCTTTGCCAAAGAGTGGTTCTCCACCTCAATGCGGAGGGATTCCCCATGACCTACGACCTGCTAATTTTGGTCTCTAGATGGTTTGAAACTGGCTGAAGACACCTCATCGTCTTCGTGAAACCTTGATGGGCTTTTGTTGGCACGCAACCTGACGTTGCTGTCAGATGGAAAGGATAAGGGATCAGAATTATCTCAAGGCAAAGCTGCCTCTAGGTGATCCAATGGCATTTTTTAGTCTTGGCATCATAGTTTTTCATTGCAAGTGATCAAAATTTTTCCTACAGACGGAGCCAAAATGTAAGAGGTGAAAATTGACGATACCTCTCACTAAAGATTTGAATTTGATATTTCTAGTAATGAATATTTCTGAACTTGATCTCCCAATCTTTGTTTCCTCCAAAATGAACAAACTACCCAAGATCGGAGTGCCTTCGATCTTGGGCAGTTTGTTTGTTGTGTAGGAAGTAAAGACTGGGAGATCAAATTCAGAAATATTCATTACCAGAAATATCAAATTCAAATCTTTAGTGAGAGGTATCGTAAATTTTCACCTCTTACATCTTTTATTTTTATTTTTTCTAAAAAAATGACAATATATAAATCTCATTTTTTTATCTTATTTAATTATTTAATTCTCTCTTGATTACTTTTCACTCTTATTTATGCCTCTACTCATTTATTTATAATCAAATTCATGTGGGAAGATCTAATAATAAAAATGGCGAATTTTACTTTATACATATAAGATTTAAAAAAAATTACTTTATACTCTCAAATATTAGATTTTTCACATTACATCCTTAATGTATTAAAAGTGTTTTAATGTGGTCCTTTCGTTAGTTTTCGTTACTCATTACGTCAATGTCAATAGGGTGGTTTTTTACGGAATAAGTAACAAAAACGAACAAAAAGATCATATTATAATACTTTTAATACATGAAGGTATAACATGAAAAATCTAATCTTTTAAAATATAGAATGAGAAATCTTAAATTTGAAGTGAGATTTTCCCTAATGAAAAATCTTAAATTAAAATTCTTGAGGAAAACGATTATTTCAACATACAGGTCAGTGGTTTTAATGTCTATATCTGTATTAAATATGAATGTTAGCATCTGTGAAAATTTTTTAATTTTCTATTTATTCCAGATTATTATTATAAAGTTAATTGTACCCATATATTTATTTTCATGCAATTTTTATTTTGTATATACTCATTTGATTTCTAAGCTCTTTTGGACTCTTTTATTAGTAGCATTTAACTAGAAAATTCTTTTGGACTCATTTGTTACTAGTACTTTTACATACAGTTTTCTATATTTATATCTATTTATATGAAAAAAAAAAGTAAATTCTAATTTATATTTTATTATTATATACATTTAGTTGCTAGGTTAATTAGATTTTACTATCCAATATATGTCATATTTAAATTTTTTTTTTTTAGTATGCAACAATATCATAATATTATAATGTAACCAATAGTTTGTAATGTAATCCATCTTTTTGACAAAAAAAATATAATAAAGTTATAATATATTTAGATGCGCAAATGCTCAAGAATTTCAAGCTTACAATAAACTCCACAATAAACAAAAGAGGAAATGTCTAAAGAAGCCAACAAGATACCTAAAGAAAATAGGAGATTAGGTACTCAAAGAGGTATATAATAAATTAATAATAAAAATAAAAATTAATTATTCAACACATAATTTATCATTCAATGAAATTACAAAATCACTTAATTATTTTATAAAGTTGCAGGCTTTGCCTCATATACGATCTACCCCTAACTTAAAGCCAAAAGCAGTACTGTTCAAGCTCGAGCTGGGGGCAACTGATGACACCTTAATCGTCAAATCGATCTTTACTTGTCACAACTTAAACTTGAACAACATGACTTCAAAGATTGAGGACGGTATGACTGGCAAAGATTGAAATATCAGACCCAGTATGTAGGAAGATCGGCGCCATCCGCTACTACTCAAACATAACTACATCCAAGTTGACCTCCAAACCTCTAAACAAGCTTCTCTGACAGGAAAGGTTGTACAAGCCACCAAGAACCGTCCTAGACTCATCTCGTGATTTTAGGAGCTCAACCCTCTTGAATGACATCAGCTTCTTTCTAGAAGGCCACATCATATCACACCTAGGGGACTATGTGATGATGACATAGGGACCACCCTGTTTGTGGGTATAAATACAAAGGCCTTCACCATGTAAAGGCAACGAAAATGACTCAATGTATTGTAACCTATTTTCTCTCTAAAGCAATAGACAATCTCCTAAGGAGCAAAAGACTTCATTAAAGTGGATTAACCAAGTTTTTTAGCTAGTGAACCACTATAGTTTATGTGCTCATTCCATTACCCATTGCTCATTCAATACTCATAGTATTACTCACAAACCTTGAGCTCTTCAGCCTAAGCATCACCATCTCATGTTTTGAGTTCACACATCATCAAAAGTATTGCAATGTGACCCTTATGTTAGCTTCTATTATTTTTTCATCAAAAACCTCTCCATTGACATTGACGAAAAAAATAATAGAATCTAACAATATGATCATATTGCAACACTTTTAATACATTGAGAGTGTAATGTGAAAAATTTAATTTTTGAGAGTTCAAAAGGAGATTCTCCCTTTCTTTAAATACTGGCGTCTCACTTGAGAAGATAATAATGAAGAACTTGCTTGAGCGTGAATGTAAAATGAATTTAGATAGAGAAGATTGGACACTCGCAGAAGATAATTAATTAGATTATTTGATCTTTAATCTTTAATCATTTTTTATTGATGTACTCAATTCAATCTGTACTGATGCAAACTGGTCTTACCCATCAATGTAATACTCTAATTTTGTAATGAAGATTCGTTAATGTACATCAATAAAAATGATTTTTAATTTAATTTTTTTTAATACCCAAATTTATGAATTCATGTATTTCTTTCAAAATTATATATTGATATTCAAATTTTTTGAGAAAAAAACACCCGTTAGGACCTGTTGTTCGGCCTGTTAAGGGTCCACTAGGGCAAGCTCCTTGTGCAAGCAATGGGCTGACATAGATGCTAGCATATGTGGGCCCAGCTTGTTGGCAATCCTCATTTCTATTGATGTATCTAAAATGCAACGGTGATATCATGTCAACAATGCTAACGTGGTATCACCAACTTATAATAAAACAACAAGTGGGTAAGGTGAACTCCACTTGGGTAGTTATTTGATTACATGAAGGAAGGGTGCATAGTACTTTGCTTACATAGAGAGTTGGTTATTAATTTTTATAAGATCCATTTGCAAATTTATTTTGATACTATTAATTGGTGATACCATGTCAGCATTGCCACATGGTATCACTATTGTAATGAATATTTTTTCCCAAAGAGCATAGGAGTCTAGCAACAAATTTGATTTCCTTCGAGCATCACTGGCATCAAATTGTTAAGGATTGAATGAAGGTACCTGAGAAGAGCATCGTTGAATTTTTGTTTTTTAAGCACACCATGATTAATCCTTATTACTAGGGGATGCTTGTGTGAGAGGTCTATACTCTGCCACTTGAAACCAAGCGTTCTCCTTCATTTTTGCTCTTTTTTTTTCTTTTTTCTCCACAATGCAAGTTGTTATCTTCAAACTCAAGGCGACAAGCCTCCAGAAGCAAGCTATTCTAACGCAGTTCTTATGCAACACTTTGTTTTACATGTATTTTACAAATTAAATTCACTACAACTGCACAAACTTCTTTGAATAAAATTTACATTGTTATTCGTTCTTTCTCATCATCTTGTTTCATTTTTAACAACTGTTAAGTGGTAGAACAATTTCCATATTGGTCGTCACCCTGTCCTAGGCTGTTGGCTGTGACATCTCGCTTTAAAGGTCTCGCTTATGTTCCATGTCCTCCTAGATGGTCAGTTTGTAAGCCTTCAAGAATTGCTCGTTGATGGATCGATGATGGCATTCTCCATCCAAGTCTCTTGAGTGGTAAACGCCTCTTTTCTTGACTTCAAGGACTTCAAATGGTCCTTCCTAGTTGGCCGACCATTTGCCAGTCCTTGGGTCATTAAGTCTCAAAGGCAACTTTATTTTCCAGACTACGTCACCTATGTCGAACGTCATGCTTTTGACCCTTCCATTGTATGCCTTAGCGGCTTTAAGCTTTTGTACCTTGATGCAATCCAAAGCATCCAGCTGCACTTCATCCAAATCCTGATGCTCGATCATCATGGCTTCATTGTATTCAGCAGGACTTAGCCAATTTTGGAAAGCCACTCACAATGACTTTATGGTAATCTCCGTAGGCATGACCGCGTCATGCCCATGTGTTAGTATGAATGGCATAATCCCGGTGCTAGACCATTTGGACGTTCTGTATACCCATAGTGCCTCCAATAGTTTGTCTTGCCATCTCCTTGGGTTGTCTTGCACCATTTTTGTTATGATCCCATTCATCACCTTGTTGGTAGATTATACTTTGTCGTTCCCTTGTGCATAGTATGGGGTTGAGTGCTTCACATGAAAACCACTCTATAAATCCTTTGACTTCAATCCCTATGAAGACTGTTCCTTGGTCGGCCAATATGTGCTGAGGAAGCCCAAATCGGTGCACAATATTTTCCTCTATCATTTGTATAATATCAGTCTAGTGGACCGTTCTCATTGGAATGGCCTCTAGCCACTTTGTATAATAGTCAATGGCCAAAATGATAAAAGAATATTGTCTTGTGGATGGGAGAAATATCTTCCCTAATAAATCCATGGCCCAGGCTCTAAATGGTCATAGCTTGATTACGGGTTGCATCTCTATGTCGTCCTCTGAATAGGTCCATGGCACTGGATGCCTAACAATCCTTTCCATATTCAATGCAATCCTTCAAGATACTTGACCAGTAATAGCCATTTCTTCTCATCAACCACATCTTGATGCTATCCTGATGCGCACCACATATTACCAAGATGGTCTCTTCTTTGTCGATGCATCATAAAAAGTCAACATGGATTCCTTTCTTATACAGTTCCCCATCCATGAGTATATAATTAATAGCCTGCCTTTTGATGGCCTGCTCCATATCTCCATTTGGATACCTTAGAAACTACATGATGTCAAACCTCAAATCTCACTCTTCCCCTTCCACCAATAATTCCTCAAAATCTATCCCTTTGGCTTTTATGGATGGCAAGACTCTCCTTTGAACCTTGATTAGCTTCTCGTCCATACCTCAATGAATCCTTAGACCCGATCCCAATTGGGCCAAGTTGTTAACTCGGTCGTTTATCTCCCTTGGGACCGCTCACAACGTCACATCATCAAAATTTGCCAACAATGACATTGCAATTAAGTGGAATGGGCATAGCTCCTAGCTTTTGCTTGGAAGTTGCCTACAATATGGTTAATGACCAACCAATTCAGAGTCGTCAGTCATTTCGAATGTTGATGTCCCCATTCCCAACAAAACCTCGAGCCTAATGATCAATGCCTTCTATTCGACTTGGTTATTTGTGCATTCAAACTCTAGTTTAAATGACTATTGGGTTTCATAGCCTTGGGGCTGCTCTATTATCACCTCGACCCCTACAAATTCGCGCATGCGTGACCCGTGAAACCTTAACTTCCATGGTGTTAATGACACCACACGAACTACTAGGAAACCAAGTGATTCTCTTGTATCTTGTTCTACTTCCACACAAGGATGGTCTACTAAGAAATCAGCCAATACTTGGTCGTTCACCGTGCACTGCGCAAGTATTGGTGCGAGAATTCCATTAAGGCGAAAACCCACTTGCCGATTCGACCCATCATAATCGGCGTGATTAACATGTACTTAACCAAATCAGTTTACGCAACAGACACAAAAAATGAAATCATGTAAATTCTTAACTTTTGTGATGCAAACTACAATGCTAAACAAAGTTTTTTGATCGACTGATAACGTTGCTAGACCAGAATCAAAATTCTACTTAAATAATAAACGGTTTGTGGTTAAGAATGTTGCTCGACTAGAATCAAAATTCTACTTAAATAATAATCGATTTTTTCCTTACCTGTATTATTATTTTAAGCTAGCAAACACCCAATAGATTCGTGCACGATAGACAGCTACAATAGTAGCGTCCTACCCTTAATAGGTGGCATCAGGACTGACGGGTTTGCCAAATACTCCTTTATTTGGCAGAAAGCCTCCCGATGTTATACTTACTATCTGAAATCTTTTCCCCTATTTAGCTTTAAAAGCATCAAGAATGCCTACACTTTCCCTTTGCAATTGGAAATAAATCGTCGAAGAAAATTGACTTGACCGATTTGGAGCTAAAGCTCCTTCTTGGTCTTAGGAGGCACGACCTTTATAATAGCCTTCGCCTTATTTTTGTCTACTTCAATTGTTTTCTTATGTACCAGAAATCCAAGGTAGTTCCCTACTACAACTCCAAAAGCTCACTTTAGTGGGTTCATCTTCAACTGGTGATCATGCATCCTCTCAAAAACTGTCTTCAAATCGGTAAGGTGTTTCTCTATGTCTTGAGTCTTGACAATGATGTCATCAATGTTTATCTGTACGATCTTATGGATCATATCATTGAAGATGGTGTTCAGGACTCTCTAGTATGTGGCTCCCAAGTCCGAATGGCATAACTCATCATTTGAACATCCTAATCGGCCTAGGACATCAAAAATCAGTTTTGTGTCAGTCCTCTACGATGAAGATCTAATTTTAGCCTGCATTTTCATCCATGAATGCCATGATTACATTCATGGTTTCTGCCTCCACAAGTTGATCAGGTAAAGACATGACATATTCATCTTTGGGGGTTGTGAGGTTCAAGTCGTAGTAGTCACCGCAAACTCTGATCTTGCAGGTCTTTTTCTTGGATTCACTTAGCCTTTAGGAGGTGCTCAATCTCCACCTTTATCAACAAGGTTACTACTTGGGACATCAACCACAGGGTCTCTCCCTGATTGATAACCGATGCTTTACTCAGGCCAAATCTCGTCTGGGTATCTCTTCAAAACTCTAGGCAAAGCAATCACGGCATTTCTTATAAGTCGTGCTTGGAAATTCGGCACCAATAATTTGCTAATGAAAGTCAGACCTTGCTCCCCCGAGTCGCTAAGACTGTCTTCGAGCAATGGATCCTTCAACCTCAACCAAGTCATCAATTTTGGCGAGAGCAACATTGATTTCATCTAGTTTGATGAACTCTGGAGGTATACTATTAGGCTTTCCTTCTTCACATTCTACCATGTTAATGGTGTTTTGCTATCTGTTGGCCGCTTATGGTGCCACGACCCTCTTTTCCACCAGGTAAGTTCGTATCTTGGTGACGTAGGCCCTTATAGCCTACTTCCTCCATTTCCTATTGCTAAGCTCCATTAATAAATGAGCTCTCTATTGCTTCCACATCATTCAGCCTCTACACATTAGTGGACCGAAGGACCTCCTCTTCCCATATTTGTCTTCACCTTGGAATTTCATTGGCCCTCTTCCTTTTTCGTAAGGGCAAGCGTTGGCCATGTGAACCTCAGCCACAAATAGAGTCTGATCTGCCTCTAAGTTATCAAGGTTCCATAGGGCCAGCTATTGGTGTAGATTTGATGGGATGCATTCGCTCAAATGGATCCAATCTCGACCAAAGATAGCGTTGTAAGATATCGTTGTATCAATCACGAAGAACGGCATGACATTGGTCCTGCTTCCGACAACCAACTCGATGGGTAAAAATTTCACCGTCTTGTTGAATCCTCTTGTGAATTCACTCACCATCAAGTTAGCATGGACCAAGTATTCCTCTTTCTTCCCTAGTTTCTTCATGGTAGCTATGGGGAGAAAATTTATAGTTGCACCGTTATCAACCAAAATTCTATTGAAGGGTTTTCCCTCCAAGTGCTCCCAGATGTAAAGTAGCTTTATATGTTGTATCATGGGACACGTAGGCTTGCTAAATGGCCAACCTCCTAAACTGCTGATAGGCAGTAGTTCGTCTGCCATCACCTCCTAGACCTAGTCTCTCTTAGGAGAGCATTCCATCTTGATCTAGGGTGAATTTTCCTCATCCAATAATGTTGATCCTGGTGCCTCGGCATCTTCAACATCTCTCTCCAAGAAATCTGCTTAAGGCCCTTGACTTCTTTACGATGTTGCCAATAAACCGAGGGCATTAATAGATGCCAACTGCCACAACGTGTCGAACTGGATGTAATCACCTCCATCGATGTCATCTTCGTCGGTAGGGTCTTGCTTTTTTCTCCCCTTTACAAGTCTCTAGAGGAATGTTGACTGCAATTCTCATGCACTCTACCACCTCTTTAACATCCGCTCTTCAATGCCTCAGGTGGGCACTCCAGTTCAATTTTTTCCCCTTTTTCCTCAATCGTAGCCCTCTTCGAAGCAGCTGGTCGTTGTGGAGGCCACGGGGATTCCAAATTGGGAGTTAACCTCCCTTACCTCAGGGTAATGTCATTGAAATGTTTCTCGCCCTTCACGGGAGTCCTTTCTTTGAGATTTTTCCCATCTGCGAAGCTCCGCTTGAACATGTTGCGTTTTGTGTTTCTAACTTCTAGTCAATGGACTCGGTTGATGGTATTGTGAAAATTTTGGATGCTAGGCTATGTTTCAATGGCCTTCTAATGGCTCTATTGGTTTCACCATCCTCAGTAAGCCTCAGCTCTGATGGGTTAACCGGGCACTATTCCTGTAGCAAATTCTTTGTATCTTGGCCCTTACTGGCCCTTTGGAGGTTCCAGTATGTCTCTACCATGCTCTCTATAGCTTGGTTGCATAAAAATTCCAACCCAATCCTCGTAATTCCTCTTGGGTAGTGGCCACTCACCTAGCCGTTCCAATGAGTGCCTTTGTAATGCCACCTCTTCCGTGGCCTTTTGGAAGATTCTCTTCGTCCCTCTTTATCCAAAATGATAAAAAGCCTTGCACTAGGGACATAGACTATTCTTGACCATGTCAAGCTACTCTTGGAGACTCGGTTCCCCCAAGTCTTCATCCGAGGAATTTTCATAGGGAGTTTTATCGTTCCCTTTCTTGGGCCTATCATCGTTAGTCCACCTATCTTCATCCAATTCTATCTTTTTTTCGAGGAGTCTTCGACTGCCCCACTTCCACTATGTTAATGATGACTATCTTTTGATGGCATTCCAAAATACTACACAGTTTGCAGTAGAATGGCTTCACAAATTATGCCATTTACAGTATGTCTTATTCTTAAACTCTGCAGCCGATGGAATCTTGTGACCAAACGACAACTTGATAATGCCGTCAGCTATTAGATGATCATAAGATTGATCATCCTTTGCCATTTCAAACTCATATTTTTGACCGTTTCCTTCTTTAGTTCCCTTTTCAGCACTTGGTGTGGCCTATGCTTGAATCTCTAGAGTCCTAGTTAAAGCCTTGCACACATAGGCCCGTCTCGCCACAATCTCTATCATATTCACCTCCAACTCCTACTCTAGCTTGACCATGAATATTTTGGAGTTAGGATCCCTGTAGTACATTCCTTTAGACGCATTCCGTTAGTCCAACTCCTCATGCAAGATTTGTTTAAATTGCGTAGCCTGCGTTGCTAGCTCGAACAAGTCGTTGAACTCCATTCCCTCAAACTGCTTTTGAAGCTTGAAACTTAGACCATTCTGCACAATACACACATATTCCATCTTGGGCAATGTCACCCTACATCTGCTCTTAGCCCTCTTGAAACATGCAATTTACTATTCCCCCGTTTCCCCAATCATCTAGTACAACCTGGCCAAATTGGCCATGGCCATCTTTGGCTCAGTATTGTAGAACTGGGCATGAAAATTTTCTTCAAGCTACTGCCAGTCCAACACATAATTGGGTAGCAAATCAATGTACCATCTAAAGGTCATTATTGTGAGGGAATTGGAAAATAACCTTAGTTTCAGAAACTCATTAGCTCCTGCTTCACCACACTGCACGGTGAAATGGCTTATGTTCTCCACGGTTGATTGATCATCTTCTCTTGAAAACGTTGCGAACACTAGGACCTTGTATCCCCAAGGATACTCATAATCCCTATCCACCCAGTTGAGATATGATTTTCTATATGTCATCCTAGTGACCTTCCTCATAGTGGGGCCTACATGCTTATGGATGATCTCGTCCAATTGGTCTCTGTTCATTACCACCTGAGGTGCCACTGGAAGAATGATTGACAGCTGCCTTCTTTTCCCCCAACATTGGGATTGGGGACTACTTCCTTCTAAAAAAAGGGTTGTTGTTTCGCCAATGGCCATTTCTAGTCTATTTCACCCTTTAAGGTGGCACATACGGGGGAAGCATTTGTTGTTGTGCTTCTATTGGAAATACATGTGCGAGGGAAAACAATGGTTGTCTCACGGCCCTTGGACCGTTTGGACTATCAGCTAGCCGCTCCAATGCTTGTCTAGTGCGGCTAGATTCTTTTCTGATGAAATCCCCTAGGCCTTGAATAAACACAGAGACCTATTGAGAAACTTCATGTGATATAGCTTTGGTTAAGGCCTCCGGCTCTAAGTCAAATTCACAATTCTCTTCCCCCCCCCCCCCCCCCCAAGGGGAGGCAATTCTTCCTATAGGTTAGGGATGTCATGCTTTCTTCAACAACTTCGTGCACTGGGGGGCACTTCTGATACGCCAACTTGGGCTTTCCCTTGGGTATTCACCATTCTACTTCTGGGGGTCCCACAGGGTGTTCTACAAAATAAGTTTGGCATATTTTTGGATTGTGGTCGTGCCAAAGCCCGAATGGACTTAAAATCCAAATACATTCGACCTTACCTACTCGAACTAGCGTAAGGTATTAAAATTGTGACTGTTCATGAGATTGTAGCGAGGCTTAAGGTTACCTCTAAATTATTTGCTATGCCTTAGGGTTCAAGGACTTTAAATAATTTTTCAAATAAAAGCATAATGGACTACTCCGTAGAGAGGACAATAAGAATGTAAAGTATCTAAGTAGACTGAATTCGAAGATGAAACAAGTATTGAACTTAACATTAAATGAAAGAAGTAAAAGACTACCAGAGTGATAATTACAGGAAAAGTAAAATTACTCAAAAGCAAGAGATAAATATAAGGTAGGTTGACTTTGTGAAGAGTTTGTGTGATTGGTCGTGAATCCCTTCTCAGTGGCCTGACCTCTACTATTTATAAAGATGGCCTTTGACCATCAATCCATCTTTTTTTGTCATTACTGTAATCATGGTTTTGTCTCTTGAGATACATGGATATGTGCTAAATTGTCTCTAATTGACGGCTCATGATGTTACATTTTCTCGTTTCTTGAGAAATTCTAAGAGTTCTACTCTTCTAACCGTTCTGTCAATCATGGACTCTCACAAACTGTCTTGTGACCATCGGATTCCTTCCACACGTCACCCTTTGAACTTGCTATTTTTTGGGTGTAAACTGTAACAAGTTTGGATCAAAGTTGGAATAATGTATAAATCTAAAATTACAATACCAAATTTATGTTTGGATTATGTGATGGTGTATGGTATTAAATTGAAAATGACACAATAAATATTGAGAGCAAGAGTTTGCATAATGTGTAACTTTTATATGAAGGTATGGATCTAGGTTTGCACGAGTAATAAAGTCATTGTGTTTTTAATAATAAACTTGTTAAAAATAATATCACCTACCACATGGTATTTATTAATATCTAATATTAAGTGTTAAATGACAATAGGGAATGGGTTGAGATTAATGAGAAATTAATATCGAGTAGCTATAACTTCAAGATATTCTGTAATACTAAAAATCGAACAATGATCATTCAACATTTATGTCTTTAAATAGTAATTTATTTTTTATTTTTGGTAATTACGTAATTTAATATAAAAGTGCATAGGGATGTAGGAGAAAGATAGATATGTACAGATTAATGAAATTGTCTAACATTAAGAAGTGTATTGATCGAGTTGTTTGACACTGGAAATTGTGTAAAGAATAAGACGTTTTTAAGCAGGAAAAAAAATTGAGATAAATTTTATACCATTGAATCAAAATAGATGAAAAAATTATCAATCTTGACCATTGTTATACTTTTATAATTTAATAATTCAACATTTTAACTGTAATATTAAATGGTCATATAAAATGTATCAATCTATTTCTCCTTGGTGCCTCTTCAATAAGATGAAATCAAGAGGTCACACATTTGTAATAGTTGTTTGCATTGCTTCCAGATAAACAATTTCAATCCATGGCTAGATGGATGAGAAAAACATAATGCTAAATGACTAGAGGGTGGTGGTGGTGGTGGAATTAGCTATTATGGGGGTGTATATAGTAGGGGTGAGGATAGTAGTTTTGCTGTTAAAAAATTAAATAAGGTGGGGATGAATATTTTGGGATGGGAAAGCTCCACCATTCCAACAAAAAGTATGTAACCCAAGAATCCAAACCAAATTCAATTCGATTTCAACCCAAATTATGTAATTGAGTTAAAAAAAATTAAACATGAACAATATTCAAGTTGAAGGGTTCGGGTTGACTGTGGAGCCAGGTTAAATTATTGTTGAGCTTGCCATTCAACCTACTCAACTTGCCAAGTCACACTCTTAATCAGTTATCACTTGTCGGTGGTAATTTCTTTGTTTTTATCTACTCAACGGTGTCAAAATGGCTCAAATTATAATAATTTGATATCTAGATATACAATTTTATTGAGAAAAACTATTTGTACAACTTAAATCCATGATAGTAGACACAATAGAACAATTAGTGTCGTCCACATCTGGGGGAGAAATATTAGGATTTGAATATTCTCTCTACAAGAAAAATATCATCCCATTAATTGAATTATCCCCACTAATTGACATATTTAAGACCTAGAAATAATCAATGCTACAACCACGGAAAGCGATCAGTTTTACTCATTCCACAAAATATTGGCTCAAATTATGAAAATTTGATATCTGGATATACAATTTTATCAAGAAAAACTATTTGTATGACTTAAATCCATGATAATAGACACAGTAGAACAATTAATGTCGTCCACATCTAGGGGAAGAAATATTAGGATTTGAATATTCTCTCCACAACAAAAATATGATCCCATTAATTGAATTATCCCCACTAATTGACATATTTAAGACCTAGAAATAATCAATGCTACAACCACGGAAAGCGATCAGTTTTACTCACTCCACAAAATATTGGCTCAAATTATGATAATTTGATATCTGGATATACAATTTTATCAAGAAAAACTATTTGTATGACTTAAATCCATGATAATAGACACAGTAGAACAATTAATGTCGTCCACATCTGGGGGGAGAAATATTATGATTTGAATATTCTCTCCACAACAAAAATATGATCCCATTAATTGAATTATCCCCACTAATTGACATATTTAAGACCTAGAAATAATCAATGCTACAACCACGGAAAGCGATCAGTTTTACTCATTCCACAAAATATTGGCTCAAATTATGATAATTTGATATCTGGATATACAATTTTATCAAGAAAAACTATTTGTATGACTTAAATCCATGATAATAGACACAATAGAACAATTAATGTCGTCCACATCTAGGGGGAGAAATATTAGGATTTGAATATTCTCTCTACAAGAAAAATATCATCCCATTAATTGAATTATCCCCACTAATTGACATATTTAATACCTAGAAATAATCAATGCTACAACCACGGAAAGCGATCAGTTTTACTCATTCCACAAAATACTGGCTCAAATTATGATAATTTGATATATGGATATACAATTTTATCAAGAAAAACTATTTGTATGACTTAAATCCATGATAATAGACACACTAGAACAATTAATGTCGTCCACATCTTGGGGGAGAAATATTAGGATTTGAATATTCTCTCCACAAGAAAAATATGATCCCATTAATTGAATTATCCCCTCTAATTGACATATTTAAGACCTAGAAATAATCAATGCCACAACCACGGAAAGCGATCAGTTTTACTCATTCCACAAAATACTGGCTCAAATTATGATAATTTGATATCTGGATATACAATTTTATCGAGAAAAACTGTTTGTATGACTTAAATCCATGATAATAGACACACTAGAACAATTAATGTCGTCCACATCTGGGGGAGAAATATTAGGATTTGAATATTCTCTCCACAAGAAAAATATGATCTCATTAATTGAATTATCCCCACTAATTGACATATTTAAGACCTAGAAATAATCAACGCTACAACCCCTGAAAGAGATTAGTTTTATTCATTGCACAAAAAATTGAAATTAATGTCAGTTTTGTCTCTATAAATCTTCCGTAAGATAACGTTTTGGAACCAAAGATGATCTATTGTTCTTGATTTAATTTGTCTGTAGTCATTGATTATTAAAATAATTTACTATTGACTCATAAAAATATCCCATAATAACCTTTAGTTCTTCCCAAACAACTGCTCACTCTCACAGCTCCCTCTTTAGCTCTACTCAACTACTTTCATTCATAAAATGTTAATATTATCTTTTATTTTTTTTCGCAAATTTTGACAATATGTAACTCTCGTTTTTTTTATCTTATTTAATTATTTAATTCTCTCTTGATTTCTTTTCACTCTTGTTTCTGTCACTATCTCACTTATATATAATCAAACACATGTGGGAAGATCTAATAATAAAAATGGTGAATTGTACTTTATACCATAAAAGATTTAAAAAAATTTACTTTGTACCCTCGTATTATATTTTTCACATTACATTCTCAATGTATCAAAAGTGTTACAATGTGACGATTTCATTAATTTTTGTTACTCATTACATCAATGTCAATAATGTGGTTTTTGTCGGAATAAATAACGAAAACAAACAAAAAGGATCACATTGTAATACTTTTAATATATGAATGTAAAATATAAAAAATCTAATTTTTGAAAGTACAAAATGAAAAATCTTAAATTTGAAGTGAGATTTTTCCTAATGAAAAATCTTAAATTAAAACTCTTAAGTAAAACGATTATTTCAACATACAAGTTAGTGGTTTTAACGTCTATATCTATATTAATTATAAATGTTAGTATCTAAGAAAATTTTTTAATTATCTATTTCATTCTTAATTATTATTAACAATTTAATTGTACCCATCTATTTATTTTCTTGCAATTTTTATTTTTTATACCCATTTGATTTCTAAGTTCTTTTGAATTTTTTATTAGTAGCATGAACTATTTTATTAGTAGCATTTAACTTGAAAATTCTTTTTGAATCATTTATTAATAGTACTTTTACATACAGTTTTCTATATTTATGTCTATTTATTTGAAAAAAAAGTAAAGTCTAATTTATATTTTATTATTATATACATGTAGTTGCTAAATTAATTAGATTTTGCCATCCAATATATGTCATATTTAATATTTTTTTTTGTATGCATCAATATATCATATTATAATGTAGCCAATAGTTTGTAATTTAATCAATCTCTTTGACAAAAAAAATATAATAAAATTATAATATATTTAGATGCGCAAATACTCAAGAATTACATGCTTACAATAATCTCCACAATAAACAAAAGAGGAAGTGTCTAAAGAAGCCAACAAGATATCTAAAGAAAATAAGAGATTAGGTACTCTTCTTTGATATAATAAATTAATAATTAAATTTTACAATAATTAAATAAAAATTAATTATTCAACACATAATTTATCATTCAATTAAATTACACATTAACTTATTTGTTTTATAAAATATTTAAACGTACATCATGCAATGTTGGTAAGAACTATTCTACTTTGCATTTGACATGTGGCAATTAATTGGCAGAGACAAATTGGGATCCATGTTTAGAGCCGCACCCATGCCCGTATCCATACCACTTCCATGGTTGGTTCTGCCCTAACCCATGTCCTCTCTCTCATCATATCTGGGTCTGTAGTGGAAGTGTAGATGGTATTGTGGTGGTTTGTATGTAGATTTTTGTGTGGTGGTTTGGGCAGTGCTGAGGTGGTGGAGGTGGAAGTGGCACTGTGGTGGGCTGTGCTGTGGAGGAGGAAGAGGGCGAGGGGGAGAAGAAAGAGGTGTTTGACATTGCAGCCATCGGAGCAGACTAGAGATGCTATTGCAACATAGATGTTGCATAGGCGAATTGAAGATTTCTTGCATCACAATTGAAGAACTGTCAAGTGGTGGTGGTGGTGGGGGTGTGATTGCTGCATTGGTGGGTGGTATAATCGCAGTCTCGTATACTACTATACATGTGATTAAACTTTGATGAAGGAAGCAAATTCAAAGAAGGAAACTACAAAAAAGCAAAAACACTAACCAAAATGCTACTTGAAAAAGTATCTAACCAAGAAAAAAAAAGAAAATTAAAAATATTTTCCAAAGGGTGCCTAACGTACAAAATAGTATAGACTATATTAATTAATTCCTTGGGTTCTTGCACCAGGTTAAGATGACTGAGGCATGAGAGCAAGTATTTGAGAAGGTCAATCCTAGGTGCCAATTGGGCTCCAAATGAGCCTGATTATTTGAGCAATGTTTTCCTAGGAGATTGGCAAAAAAGAATTTTGTATGAACTATTGATATGGGTCCCGATCCTATTAATTTCAATATCTCCCTATTTTTTCTAAGTTTAGTGACTTATTGTTAATATTGGGACTCAATGATTTTGAAATCTACAAAGGGAAACCACAAATAGAACTTAATTATTTATTGGTGAATAACTTAAATTAAAAAAAAATAAAAAAATAAAAAGCAATCAATGTAATTCGAATGAAAAACCTCAGACATTACAATGCCAAGGTCTAATGTTTGAGTGTAGACATTCTGGCTGCTCTCATATGCGTGGTTTGTGAGTTATTGTGGAGACACGAGTCTAAAGAATGTGTGGTTAACGTACAAAATAGTATAGATTATATTAATTAATTCCTTGGGTTCGTTAAAATGAGTGAGGCATGAGATCAAGTATTTGAGCCTGATTATTTGAGCAACGCTTTCCTTGGAGATTGGAAAAAAAGGAATTTTGTATGAACTATAGATATGGGTCCCGATCCTATTAATTTCAATATCTCTCTATTTTTTATAAGTTTAGTGACTCGTCAATGTTGGAACTCATCGATGTGGAGATAATTGGGACTTAATGATTTTGAAATCTACAAATGGAAACCACAAATTGAACTTAATTATCTATTGGTGAATAACTAAAATTAATTAAAAAAAAAAAGCAATTAGGGTATTTCGGATAAAAAATCTCAGAAATTACAATGTCAAGGTCCAAAGTTCTGAATCTAGACACTCTGACTGCTATAATATGCATAGTTTGAGTTATTGTGGAGACACGAGTCCAAGGAATGTTTAATTGGAATAATTTTCGGTTATAAGAAATTGAAACATCCAGAAATTAATTGAGAGAATCCAGAAAATTGAATTCATGGGGAATGGATTTTACTTGAGTGTAATTACACGACTTTGACAGTGTGGCCGCCCTGCACAATTGGCAAAAGGTGGAGCACCTTGGTCAAGTTTTGTGAGCTTGCTGATACAAAGGACATTTATTGACCTAAAAATTTGACATAATTTATTGACCTAATGACGTGATTTTATTAAAATTATAGGATAAATATAAAATTTCAATGTTCGATGGAACCTAACGTTAATTCAAAAGTTATAGTGAATTAGGTCAACAAATTAGATCTTAATAGCATTGCTCTTACATAACTGTCGTATGTACCACTGGCCTGACCTTGTCTTCCTTGGAGGCTTGGAGTGCCTACAAAAGGACCAAGAAGAAGAACACCATTTTCTGCAAGCACAAAGTTCACCATTAGCAAAAATTAGTGACCATGGCCTCAGTACACCATTTTCATGTGTTGCTAGTGCACCTCAGTACCCTTGCATTCCTGTTGTCCGTAGCACCAACTGCTACTCAAGCAACATCAGCCATGGTCAAGTCAGGCTGCGCTGATCGTTGTGGTAATTTAAGAATCCCATACCCATTTGGCATGACTAAAGACTGTTATTTAGACGAAGACTTCCTCATCACTTGCAACCAGTCCTTCAACCCTCCCATAGCATTTTTGGGAACCAGTAACATAGATGTCACAAAGATATCCCTCCAAGGTCAGTTGCAGGTCTGGCAGTTTGTAGGCCAAAATTGTTATGATCGGAATGGGAAGGAACTGTCCTATAACGGAGCCACGTTCGATCTCTTCAAATTAACCATCTCCACCGAGAATAAGTTCACAGTAATCGGTTGTGATACTTATGCGTATTTGACTTTCTATAAAGGTGACGGGCTGTCGAAATTTTCCACCACTGGATGCATGGCTATATGCGACAGCCTCAACAGTGTCGCTGATGGTTCTTGTTCCGGAGTTGGCTGTTGCCAGACATCCATCCCTAAAGGGGTGTGGAGCATTGAAATCGAGTTACATAGCTATAATAACTATACAAATGTATCAGGCTCCAATCATTGCGGCTATGCCTTTGTTGCCGAACAAAGTGAGTTCAAATTCACACCGACGTACCTTAGAAAACTGCAAAACAAAAGCGTGCTTCCGATGGTGGTCGATTGGACCGTTGGAAACGAAACATGTGAGGTGGCTGAAAAAAACTCGGCTACTTTTGCATGCAAAGACAATACCAAGTGTTACAAACCCGATACGGGTAATACCACTTCTGGGTATCGCTGTGGTTGCTTGGAGGGGTACGAAGGTAACCCATACCTCACTAATGGCTGCCAAGGTATTATTATAGTATACCCATCTTTAGTTTTATCGTTTTTTATTGCATGCTATCGATAGCTTCGGTAATGGGTGCCTTTTCCATTCAATTGTTTTGCAGACATTGATGAATGTCAAGATCCAAGGCTCAATAACTGTAAATTTGAAAAAGGTTGTCATAATACGATAGGGAACTATACGTGCTCCTGCCCCGAGGGGTACCATGGGGATGGCAGAAAAGGTGGAGAAGGTTGCACTGCCAATCAGTCACTAGTGATCAAGGTTGCTTTAGGTAACTTTACTTGCTGTATTTTTCCTATTATGCACATGGAAGCTTTCTTTGCTAATCCATTGTTAGCTAGTCAGGCAACTATTGGTGGGGATTATCACAATGTTGCTCCTCTTACTAGTGAAGAGATCATAGATTTGCTTGTGTCCTGAGGAATCAAATTCTTATTCCCTTATGTTGCAGTTAGTTTGAGAAAAGTAGCAAGTTTTTGCTTTCTGTTAAAGAAAGTTAGTTTGATATTCAATTTGGATTGGACTGATTCGAATGAAATTTTATACTTCTTCAGTCATTTTTCCACTCTTTCTCTCAAAAAACTATCAATGAAAAGGGAATTTTGTTTCTGGTTTATGAAGTAATCATTATCAAGGTCTAAAGTAAGACTTGAACTGAATCTTAGTACGAGCTATAGGTATCATGCATGGTTGGAGGAAGTTGTCCTCTTCGGTATATTAGATTTATTTTTTGGACCTTAGTACGATCTAATTAGCACTAAAAGTTAAATCCCTTTTTCATCCTCGAAGCAGGGGCATGCTTGTAACTAATGGCAAAATGATGTTGATTTTTCCTAGGAGACTGTTAAACTTCTTCTGAAACAGCATCCATCTTATTAGTAGGATATTTCTTGTACCACTTTTCCCTCCCTAACCCGTTATAGGTGGGAACCTTGCACGCTCATATGATATTTTTATTCCTTACCATTCTCGGATCATTGAGTTACATCCATCATACTTATATGCAATGTCTTACTAAAACGATTTATTCCTTCTTCTTTGCTATTCTTCAAATGCAATTATAGGTATTTCTGTGGGTGTTGTGCTGCTGCTCTTCAGTAGCTCTTGGTTGTACTTTGATCTGAAGAGAAGAAAATCAATCAAGCTCAAACAAAAGTTCTTCCTGCAAAATGGTGGCTTTATTTTGCTTCAACGACTCGCTGGACAAGAAGGATCAACAGATGCAGTAAAAATTTTCACCTCTGAAGAACTTGAGAATGCAACCAACAACTATGATGATAGCAAAATCATCGGCCAAGGTGGATATGGTACAGTTTACCAAGGATGCTTAACAGACAAAAGAGTAGTTGCCATCAAAAGGTCAAAAATAGTAGATCAAACTCAAACTGTGCAATTCATCAATGAGGTGGTGGTTCTCTCTAAAATCAACCACAGGAATGTGGTCAGGCTCTTGGGCTGTTGTTTAGAGACACAAGTCCCTCTACTAATTTATGAGTTCATTAACAATGGCACCCTTTTTGATCACATACACAATAAGATCAAGGCGTCTGCTCTCTCTTGGGACACCCGTTTAAGGATAGCGGAAGAAACTGCTGGAGTACTCTCATATTTGCACTCTGCAGCTTCTCCCCCTATCATCCATAGAGATGTCAAGTCTACCAACATACTCTTAGATGAAAATTACAGTACAAAAGTAGGCGATTTTGGAGCGTCAAGGTTGGTTCCTCTAGATCAAAATCAGTTATCTACGATAGTGCAAGGAACTCTTGGGTACTTGGACCCTGAGTATATGCAAACAAGCCAATTGACAGAGAAAAGTGATGTTTACAGCTTCGGAGTAGTTCTTGTGGAGCTTCTAACAGGAAGGAAGGCACTAAATTTCAATAGGCCAGAAGAGGAGAGAGTTCTAGCTATGTACTTTATTTCTTCACTAAATGGGGATCGCTTGTTCCAAGTTCTTGAGGGTCATTTAGTACGCGAAGGAGATGCTGAACAACTCAAGGAAGTTGCTAAGCTAGCAAAGAGGTGCTTGAATTTAAAAGGGGAGGATAGACCTACCATGAAGGAAGTAGCAATGGAGCTAGAGGGATTGAGACTGGTGTCGAGGCATCCATGGGTTAAAGTCGAATTGAACTCAGAGGAGACCGAACTTTTGCTTGATGAGAGATCAAATGTTTATGAAAACAGTGGTGATACTAGCACAACTCAGGCTAGGTATGACAGCATGATGGATCATATAATATTGTCAGTAGATAATGGGAGATGATTGTGTTGAATCTGGGACTTGATGTTGCAAGAACGTGCCAGTTTTGCTATATCAAGTTGTGAACCTTGTGCAATATGGGCTGCGCGAGGCTAAATCTGATTGCTTCTACTGTTTTATATGTAATATTTCCTCGAGTTGTAGAATTGTTATGCAAATATGTTTATAGTTCTTTGGTCATGTTGCTAGTATGTGTTTTGGTTTCACCTCTCTACTTTTTTTTTTCCTCTGCATCTTGTATATGATGGCTATTATGAATAAAGCATTGTCAATTATTAGCAGACCAAAAAACCACCTTGTGTTCTAGAAGTAACAAAAACTTGTCACTACAAAAAAAAAAATTCTTATTAATTTTTACTGCATCGTCACAATAGCAATACTCTTTTCCATAATAAGTAGTACCACAAAAAGTATTAGCGGCAATAATAGTACCTCAAAAAGTATTAGCGGCAATAAAAGTCACATTACATTGCTTTTTGCAGCAATAATAGGTATCACAAATAAATCGTTGCAAAAAGACTATGATTTGTTTTTTTTTTTTTGGATAATTTTATGTGCACCAAATTTATGCACCAAAATTTGAATCAAATTAACTGCAATCATTAGATTAGTAATGAGACTCACTGATCCAACATTTGTAAGTAATTTGGAGTAAGTTTTGGCACGCATTTTTGGTGCACATAGCATTGCTCTTTTATTTTTGGGTTCAATAGGAATTTTTCTTTTTTGCAAGGACACTCAGGCATTAATAATTATATCATTTTTTACAACAATGACACCTTTTTCTTGGATCTAAATCTCTTTCAATATTTTTTTTCCCATTTTTTTTTAGTAAAAGAATCATTTATATATAATGGATCTCACTTGAATTCTCGACATGCAATCTACTTAAAGAGAAAAATAGAGAAAATGTGTTTTAAAAGAAATCTTACTTGTTCTTTTTTTTTTTTTGGCGCAAGATACAGGGAGGCAGTTGAACGGTCGCTGCTAATAATTCATTGAGCTGGTAAGTGCATTAATGGCTATTCCAAGAAAACCAGAAATGTCAAGCTTATTGAAAATTTAAACGATTAATTTCACTTAGAATCTTGAAAGATGCTCTAATTTTTAATGTGTACCAAAAACTAATTAAATTCTAAAATTTCACCTTCTATATAAGAAAATAGATGCAATTTAGCCCAATTCGACGATGAAATCTAAGATTGAGGTTACAATTTGATCTTGAAATAAGGCCACATTACTCTGATTTATAACATTGAGAGTGCGATTTGAGAATCCAATTCTTTAAGGGTTAAATTCGGAATTAAAATATCTTTTTAGGATACAAAGTGAAATTAACCCAAATTGAAAACAATGTATGTACCATTTTCTTCATGACTATTTCAAAATTTAACGTGCTGAAATTTCTTCTTGACTATTTTAAAATTCAGATAACCAAAACCAAAGACACAGACTGAGAGAGGAGAGAAGATGGAGACTGACACAGAGAGAGAGAGAGAGAGAGAAGAAGAAGAAAAAAAGGAGAACCCAATGGAGAAAACTCGAAGTCGAAGAGGAAGAATCGACTGGTGTTCGACTGTTCGAGCTCCACAGAGAAAAGTCTCTGACGGTTCAAGATCCACAGAGCTAGAAGACTTCGAGTTTGAGAGAGAGAGAGAGAGAGAGGGGGGGGAGGGTGGAGAAGACTTAGAGAAGCTGCACAATGTAGAAGACTGGATTTGGATCTCGTTTAGGGCAAAATTGCCAAAAATATTGTCCGATTTAATTTTTTTTTAGTTGAAAGTTGAGCCAACAAGTTTTGAAAAATTGTCTGATTCACCAGTTTTATTCAAAATTGATCGGTTTAACAGTTTACAAGTTGTTGAGTTGTTTGGACAGTTCAATTAATAAATCAGACCGGCCTAAGGTCTAGTCCACAGTCCAACCAATCGATTCGATCTGATTCTGATAACATTGCATTTAATATTTTCCAATTGGATTTGAATTCATTCACTGATGTGATGACCTTCGGACACATTATACTTTGACACCCTCGGTGACTATCTCCCATTGCCTCCTCAACTAGTATCACATTAGATTTCACCTTTAATAATGGATATTAATTTTATATTGTCCCAATAATCAATGTCCATTACAAATTTGACAGAAAATTATTTCTATATTATGTGATTTTGTTTCATATTATCCCAAAACGTGGATTTTTTTCTTTCAAAAGATAATAGATGCTTACTTTTGAAGTCCAAATAACATTTTTCTTTTGATGTAATGTAAAATTAATTCAAATAATTAAAGGGACACTATAAAAAATTCAACAATTAGATTTGAGTACATAAGGTACTTCGTTTTTGGTATCAAAAAGTTCAATTGCATGACAGTTAACAACTAAATAAGTAATATTAGTCATATGGATGAGCGTCACTCTTGTAGACAAAAGCACTTGCTTGGATGAGTATGACCATACACTAAAATTAAAACAATCTATATTTGTTAAGAAATCGCATTATAAGTATGACTTATTTTAATTTTTACATTGGGATCAGGCTAAACTAATCCTTACGATAATAATTTTTTTGTAGTCATTACCATATTATAAATGAGATAATAAATACACACATTTTACAAATTAATTTTTACAATCGTAAATAGAAATCAACTTTTAGATTTTATGATCCAAACTAAAGTTTATCACTATATCATATGAAGTTTATTTTTATAATTTTTATATCATTAAACTTTGACACTCAAGATAACAAAAGTTGAATGACTAGTTAAATAAAAAATTTTATTGTGGCATTTGTTTTTATTTGGCCCCCTTATGATTAAATTTTGACTTCATCTCCGAATAAACATAAAGGTTGGTTTTCTTATTGATGACATCGATATTGATGTTTTGCTATTCTTCCACTAACATATTTGACCCAGTGCTAAAACCTTGTTCAAAGATGTTTTTACTAAAAAGGCCAAATTTATTAAGGACTTTGTTAGAAGTTTTTGACAATGGAACAAAAGGTGTTTGCGGTGTATATTATCTGACATCTTCTCTTGTTTTATTTCATTTAACTAAATCTATTTAGTATTAGACCTATGGGTTTGCCGGGGTGGTAATCTACTCTATTTGGGTGCTAGAAGGATGCCAAGTCAAATCCCTTCTCCTTATGTAATAGTCTGACAAAAAAATAATAATTAAATAATTTTGACCATATTAAATATTTGAGGAGTTTAAAATTTGATAAATATTGACACGATCAACCACTTATCATAGTTTAAAACTGAGTGAATTTTTTTTTTTGAGGGGAAAAGTGAGTGAATGACTAACATTATTTATTATTTATTTTAAAAAAAATATCTAAACACTTTGTTAAATATAATTTACCCAACCGACGGCAATAAAATCACATTAACTATAAATTTGCTTACTACAACTTTAAATGCATTGTTTCATTACTACAAACAAATGTATAGAAAATATAGATTTTATTACATCCACACCTCATGGCACACTCATCCACTTCTTCTCAACGTTCAAGAGTAAGGATCAAAGTTTTATTTCATTGTATTATTTCAGCCAATTATGAACCAGAAACATTTTAGAAACATAACGAAAATGAATAAAAAAATTAAAAATATTAGTCGAAACATATTGAAACATTTTGAAATATCTCAAAATAGTCTGAAACATTAGTGAAAACATATGAAATATTTTGAAGTAAGGAATATCGATTCAATTATTGATTCATTTCGATGTACTTGAAAAAAAAAACATTTCCACACTTTGAAAACAAAATTTTGATTTAAGAACAATGTACTTGGTGGGGAAAAAAAAAGAAAAGAAAATAACAAACATCTTCATTTGGAAGTTATGATGAATTACAATTGTAAGTCACCTTGAACAACATCTTGTCGACCATGATGTTGTGTCACTTTTAATTGAATTGGTATAAAACACAAAAACATAGGTATCATTTACTTACAAACAAATCCAGAACCACTGTATCTTCAAAAGGAGTTGACTTCAATACCGCTTTTATTTTTTTCAGCACGATACTGAAAAAGTAAAAGCAGTGTATCTTTGAAACCTATTAACCCCCAAAACTCATAATTGGTGAAATCGGTATATACTTTAAAAATAAATGATAATAGAAATTAAAATTATTTATCATATTTAAACCTAAAATAAAAATATAAGGAAAAATTTACAATTTTTGGGGTTATTGAGTGACATTAAATTTACCATTTTGGATTAAGTTAAAAATATTAGGAGGCTAGGATTAGGTTATCAAAGTAAGTTCACCACTATTTTAGACTAAATTACAACTAAAGTTTACCACATTTTTTGGGGTAAAATTGCCATTTTTTGGGGTTATATTTTGGGTTAAATTAAAATTATTACAACAAAATTTTTCACCACTAAATAAATTACAACAAAGTTTACCACATTTTTTGGGTATTAAAATCCTACCACTTTTTAGTACGGTTACACTTTTGAGAATAAGATGACCAAATTTTTGGGTAAAATTGCCATTTTTGGGGTTATGTTACAATTTTTGGGACAAGTTTAGCATTTTTTGGGGAAAGATAGGTAAGGTTATATTTTTTGGGTTATCTTACAACTTTTATCGATAGTTATTATTTTTTGGGATAAAGAAACACTATTTTAGGTTAAAGCACAACCAAAGTTCACCAACTTTTGGGAAAGTTATCATATTTGGGTGTTAAATTAAATTAGGTAAAAAATTTTGGGGTAATATGAAACTAATTACATAGTTGAGGGTGTAATATGAAAAATATGAGGAAAAATTTGAAAAAGGGTGATAGTTTAGGGGTGTAAATGAAATTTATTTTGGACAAATAATGATCGAAACTTCATTACTACAATCAACCATGACCGATCCAGATTAGATTGCTACAATCTTAGGTCGGTCAAATTGCGATCAACTCCTTTTTCCTTTTCTTATTCCCAAATCAAAGAACTCTTCAACTCCAAAATTTCCATACCCAAAACCCTAGAACCCAAATCAAATTCAAAAACCTAATTTTTCATACCCAAAACCCTAACAAGAACCCAAATCGAACCCCAAATCAGCTTTATCTCTCTCTCTCTCAACTAGCAAAATCGTGTTACCAGAGCCGCTGCAACCGCCACTGCTTGAGCAACCGCCACCTCCACACCCTGAGCAACCATCGCCAGTGCCACCGCCATAGCCAGAGCAACCATCGCCATTGCCATCGGAGTCACTGTCATCGAAGCCACTACCACCAGAGTCATTGCCACAGCTACGGCTAGAGCAACCACCACCATTACCACCGCCTTCCTATTCTCCAAGGTATCCATTCTCTCTCTCTCTCTCTCTCTCTCTCTCTCTCTCTTTCTCACAGTTTCATCATATTTTTGTATAGTTGCATAAGGGATGTGTTTTTGGGGTTAAGTGATTGAATGATAGTTTTTGTGAATGATGTTTCATAAGTAATGCAATCATATCTTCCTCGCATCTCTATCAATTGTTATTGGTCAAAAGTAAGATATAATCTTCCAAGTTATTGCTCTCTTTTTTGACTAGTTTTTTTTTTTTTTTTGTTACAGCTAGACCAGATAATAGTATAATGACCAGACGTGACATAAAGAGATATAGGCCAAAAGTTGATCCCTCATTCAATGCAGCAAGTTCATCGCCATTTGTGGATAACAGTAGGAAAACAATGAAGAGGAAGAAGAATTGTAATCATCCTCCCTCTATTTGATCCCTCCTCCAATGCAGTTGATCCCACCTACAATCCAGTTGTTCCCTCCTTCAATGCAGCAAGTTCATCCAACCTCGTATCCAATGCAGACATATCTTTCTTCAACAAAAATTACAAATATTGGTATGATACATGCTTTTATTATTGGCATTTGTTATTGGAGAAGAGTGCGTTATTGGATCAATTAAAAGATATGAGATGTGATGTCATTTTTGCTTTTCATCAATGGAATTCTACAATTGATATTAAAAAGAAGGATAAAGCATATAATACATTGGTAAAGAGATTTTATGCAAACATGCGTGATATTGATAGAGGTGATCACAAGTTTAAGTCCCTTGTTAGGAATGTAAGTTTTGAAATAACCCCAAATTTAGTTTCAAAAATATTGGGAGTTCACCAACCCTTCCATTGTTAGCTAGTCAGGCAACAACTAGTGGGGATTATCACATTGTTGCTCCTCTTACTAGTGAAGAGATCATAGATTTGCTTGTGTCCTGAGGAATCAAATTTGTATTCCTTTATGTTGCAGTTAGTTTGAGAAAAGTAGTTAGTTTTTGCTTTCTATTAAAGAAAGTTAGCTTGATATTCCATTTGGATTGGAATGAAATTTTATACTTCTTATGTCATTTTTTTACCCTTTTTCTCATAAAACTATAAATAAAAAGGGAATTTTGTTTCTGGTTTATGAAGTAGTCATTAGCAGGGTCTAAAGTAAGACTTGAACTGAATCTTAGTACGATCTATAGGTATCATGCATGGTTGGGGGAAGTTGTCCTTTTCGGAAGCTTAGATTTATTTTTTGGATCTTAGTAAAATTTGCAACCTAATTAGCACTATATGACATTGAAAGTTAAATCCCTTTTTCATCCTCGAAGCAAGGGCATGCTTGTAGCTAATGCCAAATATGATGTTGATTTTTCCTAGGAGACTGCTAAACTTCTTTTGAAACAACATCCATCTTATTAGTAGGATATTTCTTGTACCGCTTTTCTCCCCCTCCCAAACCTGTTATAAGTGGAAACCTTGCACGCTTGTATGACATTTTTATTCTTTACGATTCTCGGATCATTCAGGGCCGGCCCAAAAATATAAAAAAAAAATGTGGGTTTTAGGCTCCAAATTTTTAAAAGACCCTATAATTTTAAGTACATGACTAGCCCACAAAAAAAATTAAATCCTTTAAATTTTAAGTCTTACTAAAAAAACTCATAAAATTAAATCCAATCAAAATTTTTATTGCAATAATTTCGGCCTATAATCAAATCCACGACATTAAAAACTTAGAAATTAATAAAATAATAAAAAAAAAACTCACACTCAACTCATGTTTACTCCCACCCACTTTCTCTCTTTCTCTCTCTCTCTCTCTCTCTCTCTCTCTGTGTGTGTGTGTGTGTGTGATAAACAAAAACAAAAACAATAGTTGAAATTAAACACTCTCTCTTCCTCTCTGCGGTAAAAAATAAAAATAAAAGTTGAAATCTCTTTCTCGACAATATTAACACACTAGGGATAATCCGTGCCTGAAGGCACGGTGCAATTAAAAAAATCGAACATTGAATTTGAACGCAAAATAATCAAGCACTGAACTCGGACATGTACTAAACTGAAAGCCTAAACTTATCCTATATCACATGTCTGAAGGCACTGTACATAGTTTTTAAAGACAAAATAATCAAACAATGAATATAAACATGCATTAAGCTGAAAATCGTTTGATCATTTTTAATATCACGACTTTAGTGAAATAAAAAGAGTCAAAATATGGATACTCTGTCAAAATGTGGATACTCTATAAAAAACTTTCAATTTTTTGATAGAGTATCCTCTGAAAGTATGATGCCACAAATATATCAACCTATCTACATAACTTATATATTTCATAATCATAATCAAATCATGTCATATGCACACTGAAATTCAACTATGTACCAATTACCACAGAACCATTCTTCCTACACAAACAACTATATTCATACTTGTAAAAGTGACAGACAGAACATAAGACTCTTAAAAAATCGAAATAAACCCATAAAAATTTTCAATTACAAACTACTTTAATCACAAAATAAAATGATATAAATTACTTATAAATCAATCGTTATCTCAATGAATGAACAAAAACTAAACAATAGGTATTGAATTACATTTTGGGTCACTAAAAAATTTGCTTAATTCAAAAACCATGTAATGAGAGGTTTAAACTCAATGTAAGAAATTTTAAAATTTTTAGCGAAGTATCTTTTGAAAATATGATACCAAAAATATATCAACATGTCTACAAAACTTATATATTTTATAATCATAACCAAACCATGTCATATGCATGCTAATTACCAAAAAAAATCATAATATTAACTATCGTCATGCCTAAACATGACTATTTACCAATTTGCTTTAGGCATCAACACAATAATGACCAAGGTAGCTGCACGTCAAAAATCCATAGTTGTGCCGAAACATATAGTACTATTGCAAAATAAACTCATAGTTGTGTCTAAACATAAATAAGATTAAAGAACGACCACAAAATGTGCCTAAACATATAGTACATGTGCAAAATAGGTCATTTTTTAGTCTAGTTTATCAAAATGGGTCATTTATTTGTACGTCATTGTAAATACTCTATTTCCTTCATAGCCTTGAATGTCATCGTATCAATCTAAATCTGAATCTTCCAATTGGGGGAATGTACAACAATCTAACATTTACCAAAACAGTTAAATTTAGTACATGATAGGAATTTTAAAATTATAAACTTGAAAATAAAAAATAAACTATATAAAATAAATTTAGTTACCTTATTCAAACAACCTCATCAAAAAAGATGGGTTTCATTTTCTCTTTTTAACTCCTACACTGCGTTATCCGAGTTCTATAGATGAAATAACAAAAATAAAATGTTTAATCAATAAAATAACATTGTTAATATGTTTGCAATCAACAGAAATAAACGTGCACATGATTTATACCATTTCATCTTTGTAGAATACAGAACATTATAACAAAACCTCAGGGTACACAATATTTGTCGTGTAATTCGACCCATCTTCAGGGAGAAGGACATATAAACGATCAGAAGATGTGCATCTAGATAGTGTCACATATAGATGTCCATGACTAAAGACTAGTGTTCGTAAATCAACTCCAACAAATTTCACAGATTGTCCTTGAGACTTCTTAATTGTCATAGCATATATTAACCGGATAAGAAATTGATGTTTAGTCATTTGAAAGGGCAATTTAGAAGTTGTTGGTTCCAAAGATATTCTTGAAATGAAGACCAAGTCACCAGATTTATCTCCATTTAATATTCTAGTTTCAATTACATGCACAACACATCTGACAACCATTAATTGCTCCTCATTACAAATACCATTTTTCGATGCAATATTCCTTAACAACATTATTGGACAACCCATTTTTAGCTTTAACATTAAAGGTGAAAAACCTGAAGGATTCAAAGAGTTCAAATACTCATTAGAAAATCGATTAGTGATGGTTTGATCAATTTCATCAGCGTCTAACATTTTGTCTGCACCTAAATATGTAATTGTCTCTCCGGGGCAAATTTGCAATGTTGTGGCATTTATAGCACTGACATCGTCATTGTGGGTAGAAAGTATCACGCAGTCAATTAGAAATTCTAGTGTCATTGTACCAACCACTTCTAATCATGGAAAAACACTGTAAATCAATTTGTAGAGATTATGACATTTGTGTATTGTTGATGGAAGTTCTATAATTTCTCGTAGATTGGTGCCAACCTAAAAATCAAAAAATAAAATTAGTGAATAATCAAAATCAATATATTCAATACATATTCAAAAAATTGGATATCAATGGAATGTTACCTCCATTAAAAAATTTACAAAATTTGCATTTTCAACATCTGTTCTATTCAAATGCATGTTTAAATCCAATGTCAAAAAATGTATATTACTCCATAACATAAACCGTCTCAATGAAGCACCCACAAATTGCTCGCGAACTCCACTTGGTATAACTGGCAAGATTTGTTGAAAGTCTCCACTAAGAACGACAGTGATACTCCCAAATGACTTTTTGCTATCACAGATATCCTGTAATGTACGATTTACTACCTCAACACAAAATCCATGCAGCATAGGAACTTCATCCCATATTATGAGTTTTATTTTTCTGAACAACTCTGCGTGCATAGATTGCTTGGTAAATCCACAAATCGAATTCTCAGGCACTTTCAAAGGAATACAAAATGTTGAATGTGCAGTGCGGCCTCCAACTAATAATGATGATGCAATACCAGGAGAAGCCACGACAACAACATGTCCAAGACTACGCAATTTAGTAGCAGTTGTATTGTATAGAAATGTCTTTCCTGTTCTGGCAACCCCATTCAAGAAGAATGTAGTTCTCTTATTGTTAAATACAGACGAAGTGATTGTAGCATAAGCATTTCATTGTGCATCATTAAGACAGTCAATATCAATTTCTGAAATTTTTTTGTTGCACTTCATTCTAAAGTTTTTGATGTTCAAATAACAATTTGTTACCAACAATTACATTCCAGTTCCCAATTGGTAGCGGCATAGGCGAAAAATCAATTAATCCCTTGCCTGACTCATGGAGAAGTTGATTCATCAGATATAACCCATAATCTTCTATCTGATCTTGAGTTAGACTTTCCAAAGATTGTACGAATCTTGTGTGCAAAATCATCACATATTTTGATTTGAAAATTGATTTCATAATGTAAGTGGATGGAGTGGAGAGCATTTTGTAAGAATTATACTATACAATCTCTTCAATCGATACCCTGTATTCATAATTGAAGTCTCTTGAAGGCATTGTATCCATTTTTCATCATCTTCAAAAAGTCCCCTTGCAACACATGCTAATTTGAACGTCTCATACTCAATATTGTTGACCACGCGTAAGGAATCAAATGATATTGATCCTTTAACAACAATGAGTGAAAGACGGAGATAAAATTGTTCACCTGAATTAGGGCTAACAGAGTACATTCTACCAATTGCATGTCCCCTTTGTCTTGGAGTCCACATTTTCATTGTCTTATTCCAAACAAATTTCTGGGAAAATTCTTGATAGGTTAATGCGTGTGCAGATTCATTGGAACCACAACACTTAAAAAAACCAATCAGTGTTGTATCTTCTTGTCCTGCTTTAGAAAGGATTGTATCAAATAGTTGTGCAGGATTAAAGACAACACGGTGCATACTAGGCAAATGAAGTGTCAATTGTACAACCGTTGGAATCTCTTCATGCATCAAATTACCAAATAATCGCCAAGTAGCTTCTGGTGGTCCAATATACCTTGTATCAAGATATTGTTGAATCTCATTTATTCCTCCAAACACCATGATTGTGCAATTATGACCTTTATAGATATACTTATGAATGTATTTCATGCATCTCAAACCTGCACACACTTTCACAGTAATGTGACAATTAAACATTCTTGATAGATAGGGATTGTGAGGTACAACATCCCTATTATCAACCTCTTGTCCCCTCACAATATACATTTGGCCGTTATTACGACGACGATATACAGGATATCCATCATCGTCCATACTTGTTGAATCCACAAAGGCTCGAGGATATCTCTTAGTGCATATACCATTTTTCATACATGATGCTTGCGGATTTCGAGCACCACATGCTTCATGTACCATACAACTCTTGATTGTTTTAAAAAAGGGATGGATCATTATCATAACTTGGAAATCCAACACAAACTGCTTTGTCAACTTGGGCACATGTCTGAATATTTTCTACACCATGAAGAAATAGGAGAACATGCATATGCGATAACCCCCATTTTTGAAATTAAATTGTGAATACATGTGCTATTTTTTTTCCAAATACTTGTTTTGTTTCTATCTCCTTCATCAAAGCACGTTTCTTTAACTAAAAAACATGTGCAACCAAATCAGGACGATCAACAGAGTTTTGATATGGCAACAAAGTTGAAGTAATTTCAGGCCAATTGGGATTTGCAGTCATGGTGAGGAAAATATCTAGGTGTTGGTTATATCACGTGATAGCCATTGAATCTTGAAAGATGTTAAACATATGTGTTGCACTACCGGTGAAAGAAAATGACAAAATCATGTGTTGAACAATTTGTTCAGGTCCCAACTCGTCAGTATTAACATCTGTCAGACCTTGGTAAAGTTTAGCATGAGTTTTCCTTGGTTAAACTTGTAGTACGTCAACCGATTTTGTTCAGTTGAGGTCCAAACATCTACTATAAACTCTTGGAATAGCTTGTCTCCTCTCAAAATTGTTGAATACTCGGCAGGGCGTTCAAACAAATGATAGTTATAAAATTGCATCTGAGTGAGTTTAGCGGTTGAAGGCTGACCACGTAAGACGTCCCATTGTTTAAACTCAGGTTCCCATCCAAGCTCACCATGAGGGAATAATAAAACAAAATTCAATGGTAAATATGCCAGGTGACATTCATTAATATGCATTATTCCCTCTCAGATGCACAATAATGTCTCTAATTCCACTTGACTCGGTTCCAACACCCGGTACTGGGAGATTATATCGTCTGCTATTGGGAGATTATATCGTCGTCGATCTGTTTGTGTACTGTAATAAGGATGAGTAGATAAATCTTGACTGGCCAATTCTGCCTGATTTAAGATGGCATACGCTTGCTAGAATTTAACTAGAAATGGATTAGTGTGCAACAAAAAATCTTGAATTGTTATGAATACATCCCTTCTCAAATGAGAATTTCTATGGCAGTGAGCATTTAAAGTTGAATTAGAGTCATATATATACAGTTGACAATATGTTGCTTCATGCCTAGGTTGTGGTATAAGTGATCCTGTTCCATAGCATAATTCACTATGAATGGTAAATGATGTAGGGGCCCATCTAGTTGTTAATCTCGAGTCTAGTGTAGCACCAAAACTTGTAAAAGTATTAGCTGCATTATACTCCCATATATGTTATCGAAATGATTTTGATTGATCATCGTTGTCATCATACAATACTCAAATTGATGAAGGGGGTGCAAGAAGTGGAGGTTGTCAAATCTTTCCTTGTAGGCAACATGTTCCAAAAAGAAATTTTGATACATATGACGATTTTAATCTTTCATCAAGCCAATGCATGGCTGAACAAAAACAACATGGTATTTTCATGCTCCCAAGGGAATGACAAACTTCTAATCTATGTGCTCAAGGATCAACTTCTGTACTCATACATACACTTTCTTCTAGTGCATCAGCAGTACACACATCAAATGTTCCAGTCATAATTGGTATTTAGAAGTTAACGTACACATACAAATTTTGCTTGCAACAAGGTGCAAGCAATAATGCACACAAAGCTTACATAATAATAAGAGAAAGAAAGTCAAACTTAGGAAAGACACTTGGCGGGTAATTCTGGTTGCATCATGGTGCCTTCATTCAGATTAGGATTCTCTTGGAGAATAGTGGCTAGAGTCGCGATCACAGACGACGAACATGAGAAATTACGTGTTATTGTCTATTTTGCTTGAAGTTGAGAAATATCTGAGAACTTAGACGTCACTGGGTGAATGTGAGATCTTTTACTTGTTTCCCCTTCAAGGAATGCACATGGGCGACGACTCGGTGTTAATCTAGATTGAATGGATGTACTTAGTCCTACTTTTTCCCGTTCACGATGTGCACGTTGTGCTAATTGACATTTAGAGCACATTGTAGTTTCTTTGTTTTTTTCACCATCATGTCTTTCTCGTTCACGCCTTGCGCATTGAGCTAAGTTACCTTTTGATATAACATTATCATTGGATGTCTAAAATGTGAACTGGAAATATTGCTTTGTAAATATTATATGTTGGAGGAGTATGACTATTAACTACAATGTAAATGCAATGTGAGATTTGGGAAACAAGGAAAACAATAAATTTTAAAAAGTTAACTACAATGTAATACCACTTGGCACGAAGTGCTTATCGTTCTCTTATCAGAAGAGGTTGCTATTCCTTTTCCTTTACACTTTGCATTTGCTGTTACAATTGCTCTTTTCTTTGCCTTTTAGATAGTAACCATAGATAAATGAAATCATTATATAGAAAACAAAAAGTCTAATATATAAACAAACTAATGTGTCATGACACTACCTCAAAAATGAGGATACAATTGAGTTCGCGTTCGTCACAAATCACAACACCAACATTTTTTTTCTTGAGCAATTGAACCTAAACATGAATATGCATTTAACAAGTTAATGAACACAAACTATATGAGAAATTTTTTTTAAGAATTTGAGTGAAATGAAGCTCATCTTACGGTTTGTTCTAAATCATCATCAATCTGTAAAATAATGCATGAAAATAAAGGGGGTTAAATATGTGAATATTTTGCGGTGCCAAAAGAAATAGAAGAGGTTTAAACTCACATGATTTGCGAAAATGGTGAGGTCTTTCATTTTTCAATGTTGTGAGTTTGCAGAGGTGGTTAGTACACTATGATGGCTACAAATATAACAAACAGAGTAAATCAAAAAATTAGAAATTTTCGTTAAATACACATCATAGCCTCTATTTTATACTAGTTGACATACAATCTCTACAATTAATCAGAACCCTATAAAAACGTATTCCATACTAATTAACTATCATCAAATCTAGATATTTTCATAAAAAGTAGCATTCATCAATTCAAGATACTAAAAAATCAAATTGAAATTTTACAAACTATGCACAAACAACCTAACAATCAACTGAGTCAAATTAGTTTATTTAATAACCAAGTTGGGATAGATAGTCTAGGGATAACACAAAAAAGTTTAGGGAGGCACAAACATTCTATCAAACTCATGAGTTTAACCCCAATTAAAAAACATTCAAATTTAAAACACCCAAATTAAACACCTAATTAAAAGACATTCAAATTTAAAACACCAAAATTAAACATAAACATTCAAAAACCCAATTCAAAAACCCCAACACAAATCACACACAGATTTGTGTGTTGCTGTGAAACGTGTGTTTGTGTGCAAATGTGTGTGTGTTTTGTGTGTGTGTGCTGTTGTAGGTGTGTCTACGTGTGTGTGCTCATGTGTTTGTGTTTGGATGAGGTTTTTGTGTGTGTTTGCGACTGTTTGCGATGGAGAGGTGGAGAGAGATAGAGAAAGAGAGTGGGGGTGTACTTGGGAAATTAATACACCACCAAATAAGTATGGTTCTTGACCACTGAATTGTGGGCACTGATCTGGTAATATCCACAGTAGTGTTGGAATGATAACTGATTTTAGAGTAAGGATACTGCAAAAAGTAATTAAAGTAATCAAAATGTCCCATGGAAGATTATAATTTATATGCCCTTGGAATAAATTAAAATTTTGTGAAAAATAATAATTAAAACTTTGCCTACTTATTCGGAATCAAAAGATATGCAACCAAGTAGACAAAAAAATATAATTAAACCCAAATAGGTTAACTCGAGTATCTTGTTCTCAAGTTCTACATGGTATCGAAAAAAATAAATCAAAAGTCAGAAATCTAATAATGCTTTAATTCCTATTTATGTAAGCAATCACTGAATGAGAAAAGAATAAAACCATGCATTCACACGGTATCGAAAAGAATAAATTAAAAGTCAAAAATCTAATAATACTCTAAATAATGATTCACCGAATAAAGGGCCCAAATTAAATCATAAAGAGCTCAAAGAAAATCAAAAGAGGTAACCACAACTTTTCTGAAATACGATAAATGTAAAAACAAACGGAAATTCAAAACCCAACTCAAGAAAAGACAGATTTTTTAAACCCAGTTCAAGTCTCTCTTAAGTTCTTGAAATCGCTCAAACATGAAACCTACAACATTCAAACTGTAATATAACAACCCAGAAAAAGAAGGCACATAAATGCATGAAAATGGCACGATTAATTCTGAAGTAAAACTAATGACTCTATGTGAAACTACAATGATTGCAAATAGGCTAAAAAACGGCCAGCAGCAATCCTAAAACCTTTAGCTGGCAACATCCATTTGGTAAATGAACAAAAAGGTTACACAAAGCAAAAATGTCAAAAACAGCAACCAAACAAATGCAAGTAAACATATGGCTGAATAACTTTTTGTGCTTTCTCAACATATATTATGTCAAAATAACCTTTTGTGATAACCTTTAGTGCTCTCTCAGTATTTGCAGCAACTTCCAAATACCGAAATACGTCAAGGCTTATGAGAACAAACCACTCAGAGCTTAGGCATCCCAATGCGAGAGGTGAATAAATTGCCCAAAGCCCCAGCAACTTAGCAAACCAAGTTCATGCACATAACGCAGTTCAAGCAAATGCATATGTCCAAAGACGTATGGTTGATTCAGGATAACATTATTCATTTATACATATCTCTATACTGCCAATAAGGATGTGGCTGGGGACTATTTAGGCACTTTCAGAGTTGACATCGCATTCATTAGTCCTAAGACGTATGGTTGAAACAGTTTTTGATCATCATATAACTGCATCAGAATTTTTTATCAGAATATCTAGCGATATCAATATTGATAAGAATATCTAGCGATATTGCTACATGACATCAAATGTTGGAGTTTTTGATCAGAATATAACTGCATCATATTTTTTACTGCATAAGAGTTTTCGAACAGAATTTTTAGAGTAGAGATAGCTATTATGCTCTAGCAGGTTCTACTATGCTTTCAACCAATACTTATACAGTTCAACACACGTTCAGTTCAGCCCGAGAAATGGAATTTTTTTAAGGCTTCGTCATTGAATGTCTTTTATTCCATGTCACGCCTCAGACCCAACACTAAACAACGCATTTTAATCTTTTACATAGTAGAATTGGTCAACTTGGACATAACCTAAGTTCATCTCAAAATGTGAACACTTGGGTAAATATTTTTAGTACTTCGTTTGGGTTTGGAAATAAAAAAATCCTAACCAAATATAAATTCAGGTTTCGAACAGAATTTTTACTGCATAATAGCTATCTTGATAACAGTATGAACATGCTAGAGCATCAAGAAATCCTCACCTCAGCCTACTCCATTACCATCCGGGATGTGCCACTACTAAGAAGCCTTCATCTAATTCGAACAGCTGGCTGAAAAAAAGATGTGTGTGTGATTCAGGGGCATTTGATCGAATAACTTGTGGGCATTTGAATGAAGTGCAAAACCAAACAAATAGAGGCAGGGAGACAGACATACGGAAACGAAGAGCAAAACTAAACAAAGAGGGAAGAGGAGGAGGTGATGAATCATACCTGTTGGGGCAAGGCGCGCGCTCGAGAGAGAAAGGATGGTGTTTGTGCAAAAGAGGGATAGGGGGGAAGGTGTTTGCGTTGAAGTGGCAACCTGAGAGAGAAGAGACTGACATAATTTTGGGGAAGTGATTGGTCCCCTGAGAGAGAAGATACTGTCAGCATGTATTCAGCATGATTTTGGAGGAAGTGACTGAGAGAAGAGACTGAGAGAGAGCCGTCTGAGATAGAGAGAAGAGGCTGATTTGGGGGAACTGACTCCATGTTTGCTGGTAGCTGTTGCTCTGGGTTGGTCTGGATTGGGTTGGGTTGGGGGTGGGATGTTTTTTGGGGGGAAAATATACGGGGGATAAAACTTCAAAGGGGTAGCTGTTTTATTATATAGATTATTCTTTTGTCTCCTTTTCACATAGAAAATTAAAAATAAATTAATATTTTAAAAAAATTACCAAAAATTAAAAACCTTCATTTAATATTTCTATTTAGGCCTCAAATTAACTTGAGCCACCCTGGGATCATTGAGTAACATCCATCATACTTATATGCAATGTCCTACAAAAACGATTCATCTTGTCATTCTTTATAGTGTTATACAGAAAATTGAATATTCATGTCTAAACACATGCGTGCTAGATAAAAACGATGTTTATACTTGTTTACCTTTATTTCACAGAAAGCAAAAACTTATTCCTTCTTCTTTGCAGTTCTTAAAATGCAATAATAGGTATTTCTATGGGCGTTGTACTGCCACTCATCAATAGCTTTTGGATGTACTTTGAACTGATGAGAAGAAAATCAATCAAGCTCAAACAAAAGTTCTTTCTACAAAATGGTGGCTTTATGTTGCTTCAACAACTCGTTGGACAAGAAGGATTAACTGATGCAATAAAAATTTTCTCCTCTGAAGAACTTGAGAATGCAACCAACAATTATGATGATAGCAAAATCATCGGACGAGGTGGATATGGCACAGTTTACCTAGGATGCTTAACAGACAAAAGAGTGGTTGCCACCAAAAGGTAAAAAATAGTAGATCACCTCAACAGTTCATCAATAAGGTGGTGGTTCTCTCTAAAATCAACCATAGGAATGTGGTCAGGCTCTTGGGCTGTTGTTTAGAGACATAAGTCCCTCTACTAATTTATGAGTTCATTAACAATGGCACTCTTTTTGATCACATACACAATAAGATCAAGGCGTCTACTCTCTCTTGGGACACCCGTTTAAGGATAGCTGCAGAAATTGCTGGAGTGCTCTCATATTTGCACTCTGCAGCTTCTCCCCCTATCATCCATAGAGATATCAAGTCTGCGAACATACTCTTAGATGGCAATTACACTGCAAAAGTAGCTAATTTTGGCGCGTCAAGGTTGATTCCTCTGGATCAAAATCAGTTATCTACTATAGTGCAAGGAACTCTTGGGTACTTGGACCCTGAGTATATGCAAACAAGCCAATTGAAAGAGAAAAGTGATGTTTATAGCTTCGGAGTAGTTCTTGTAGAGCTTCTAACAGGAAGGAAGGCACTAAATTTCGATAGGCCAGAAGAGGAGAGAGTTCTGGCTATGTACTTTATTTTTTCACTGAATGAGGATCGCTTGTTCCAAGTTCTTGATGGTCATTTAGTACGTGAAGGAGACGTTGAAGAACTCAAGGAAGTTGCTAAGCTAGCGAACAGGTGCTTGAATTTAAAAGGGGAGGATAGGCCTACGATGAAGGAAGTAGAAATGGAGCTAGAGGGATTGAGACTGGTGTCGAGGCATCCATGGGTTAAAGCTGAATTGAACTCAGAGGAGACCGAGTTTTTGCTTGATGAGAGATTAAATGTTTACGAGAAACACTGGTGATACTAGCACAACTCAGTCTGGGTGTGACAGCATGATGGATCATATCATAGTGTCAGTAGATAATGGGAGATGATTGTGTCGAATTTGGGACTTGATGTTGCAAGAACGTGCCAGTTTTGCTATCTCAAGTTATGGACCTCCTGAAATATGGACTGGGCAAGGCTAAATCTGATTGCTTCTACTATTTTATATGTAATATTTCCTCTTTAGTTGTAGAATTGTTATGCAAATATGTTTATAGTTCTTTGGTCATGTAGCTAGTATGTGTTTTGGTTTCACCTTTCTACTTTTTTTTCTCCCTCTGCGTCTTGTATATGATGGCTATTATGAATAAAGCATGGTCATGTAACTAGTATGTATGTTTTTTCTCCCTCTGCGTCTTGCATTGCTTTTTGCAATGATAATAGGTATCACAAATAAATCGTTGCAAAATGACTATGGTTTTTTTTTTCCCCATTTTTGCTTAGTAAAAGGGTCATTTATATACAATAAGTCTTACTTGAATTCTCCACAGGCGATCTACTAATGAGAAAAATAGAGAAAATGGGTTTTAGAAGAAATCTCTCTTGTTCTTTTTTTTTTTTTTTTTTTTGCGCAAGATGTAGGGAGGCAGTTGAACGGTCGCTGCTAATAATTCATTGAGCTGGAAAGTGCATTAATGGCTATTCCATGAAGACGGGAAATGTCAAGGTTATTGAAGATTAAAAGGATTAATTTTACTTTGTATCTTAAAAGATTCTCTAATTTTTAATTTGTACCCTAAATAATTAAATTCTAAAATTTCACCTTCAATCTTATAAAATAGATGCAATTTAGCCCAATTCGAGGATGAAATTTAAGATTGAGGTTATAATTTGATCTTGAAATAGGGCCATATTACACTGTTTTATAACATTTAGGGTGCAATTTAGGCATCCAATTCTTTAAGGGTTAAATTGAGAATTGAAATATCTTTCAAAATACAAAGTGAAATTAACCCGAATTGAAAACATCCATTTTCTTCATGACTATTTCAAAATTTAATGTGCTGAAATTTCTTCTGGATTTTTTGTTTTTTCCGTAGGTTTTTTGCATTTACTTTGGTTGGAAGATGTGTTTGATGTTATGAAATATTTTTTTTTGCCAGATAAGATTTATGTAAAATCTTGACTTGTATAACCTTTAAACATAGTTATTAAAACCAGACTGTAACATTGAATTGGTGGAGGGATAAGGTCAACAGTTCAACCATTGGGTCAACTAGTTGGACCGGTCTTATTATAAAAAAAATTATATAATATAATAATTTAACAAAAAAAATATGAAATATGCTTACAATGCATACAATTTACCTTAGAGACAAGACATAACATACCATTATTAGTGAAATTTACGGCCCAAAACAATCAACAATAATGGAAGATGTAATTGAAATAATATGACATGAACATTAGTACAAGAAAATTACTTTAAGAATGCAAATAAAACACGACTCAATAATATTAAGCATAATAATCAGCAATGCCTTTTAAAAATTAGTATGCCCAAATTAGAGTCTTCTCCTAATCTTCCATTGCCTTAAGATTCAGATAACCAAAACCAAAGACACAGACCGGGAGAGGGAGAAGACAGAGATTGATAGAGAGAGAAGAAGAAGAAGAACCGAATGGAGGAACTGGAAGTTCAAAAAGAAGAGCTGACTGGTGTTCGACTGTTCGAGCTCCACATAGAGAAGTCTCCGATGGTTATAGATCCACAGAGCTAGAAGACTTTGAGTTTTCGAGAGAGAGTTTAGGGCAAAATTGCCCAAAAAACAGTCTGATTTAATTTTTTTTTCACTAGTTTATTCAAAATCAGTCTGTTTAACGTTTTAAAAGCAGTTCAATTGCTTGGACTGTCCAATTAATAAACCGGACCAACTTAGGGTTTGGTCCACGATCCAACCAACCTAGGGTCCAGTCAATTGCATGAAAGTTAAAAATTAAATAGGTAATATTAATCATAGTGATGAGTGTCATACTTGGATGAGTATGACGATTTACAATGGGATGACACTAAACTAATCTTTACGATGATAATTTTTTCATAGTCATTACCATATTATAAATGAGATAATAAATAGACACATTTTGCAAATTAATTTTTACAATCATAAATAGAAATCAATTTTATATCGATGATCCAAACTAATCTTCGACTAACATATATGACCCAGTGCTAGAACCTTGCTCAAAGATGTTTTTACTAAAAAAACCGAATTTGTTAAGGACTTGTTACAAGTTTTTGACAATGCAAAAAAAGATGTGGTGTATATTATTCGACATCTTCTCTTGTTTTATTTCATTTAACTAAATATGTTTAGTATTAGACCTATGGGTCTACCGGGATGGTAATCCACTCTATTTGGGTACTAGAAGGATGCCAATTCAAATCCCTTCTCCTTCTTTAATAGTTTGACAGAAAAATAATAATTAAATTATTTTGACCATATTAAATAATTGAGGAGTTTAAAATTTGAAAAATATTGACATGATCAACCACTTATCATTGTTTGAAATTGAGTGAATGACTAATATTGTTTTAGAGAAAAAAATGTCTAAACACTTCGTTAAACATAATTTACCCAACGGACAACAATAAAATCACATTAACTATAAATTTACTTATTACAACTTTAAATGCATTATTTCATTACTACAAACAAATGTATAGAAACAAAGATTTTATTACCTCCACACCTCATGGCACACTCATCCACTTCTTCTCAACATTCAAGAGTAGGGATCAAAATTTTATTTCATTGCATTATTTCAGTCAATTATGAGCCAGAAATGTTTTAGAAACAGAACGAAAATGAATAAAAATTTTGAAAATTTATTTTAAAAAATTCAAAATATTAGTCGAAACATTATGTAATATCTCGAAACAATTTGAAACGTTAGTGAAAACATATCAAAATACCTCGAAACATTTTAAAATATCTTAAAATAATGAAATTTCGATTCAATTACTGATTCATTTCGATGTACTTGGAAAAATAAATATTTTCACATTTTGAAAACAAATTTTTGATTCAAGAACAATGTACTTAGTGGGAAAAAAAAAAAGAAAAGAAAATAACAAACATCTTCATTTGGTAGTTATGATGAATTACAATCGTACATTACCTTGAACAACATCTTGTCAAACATGATGTTGTGTTACCTTTAATTGAATTGGTGTAAAGCACAAAAACATAAGCATCATGTACTTCCATCATAGCCCATGATTTACAAACAAATCCAGAACTACTGTATCTTCAAAAATAGTTATTTTCTATAAGTAATCATTAGTATCCGCGAGTCGGTCTCAAGCCATCTAAAATTGAAGCTTTGATTTTCCTGAAGGGCAAATTATACTTTATACCCTATAATTTTTTTTACATTACACCCTCTGTGTATTAAAAGTGTTACAATATAACTTTTATGTTAGCTACCATTATTTTATTTTTTTGTCAAAAAACCTCTCCATAGTCAATAGATTGATCTTTACTTGTCGCAACTCAACCTCGAACAACACGACTTCAAAGATTGAGGATGGTATGACCAACAAGGAGCAACACATCATCCCCAGTATGTAGGAAGATCGGCGTCACCCTATGCTTCTCAGACATAACAACATCCGAGCTGACGTCCAAATGTTGAATCAGTCCACACAAATGAAACTGCTTCCCCAGAATATGAGGAGACCAAGTCTTCCGCTGAGAAGATAAGATCCTAAGAATTTGAATTCAGTCCAACTATAGCTGCATATTTGTAGAATTTGTTACATCTCTCCTTCTATAAATGAAAAAGCTTGTACATTGAATCAACTAAGAAACCTCTATCTAAAATCTTATATATGGTATCAGAGTTTCTGTGACATACATCATAAAATATGTCTTCTCCAACCTCCTCTATCGTATTCGAAACCATGACCTCCCGACTACCCACATTCAACCCCAATTTCGCAATCAATATCACCAAACTTACCTATATCAATTTTTCAATTTGAAAAGTACAGAGGCTTCCCTACCTCAAGGGCCAAAATGTTTTTGGCTATATTGATGACAATCTAAAAATGCCCCCTATAGAGATTCCATCTTCAAATGACCCTAATATCAAAGTCCCCAATAACGACTATGCAACATGACCCTTCTATTAGTTTCCGTTAATTTTTTTTATCAAAAACCTCCTCATTGATACTGACAGAAAAAATAACGGAATCTAACAATAGAACTACGTTGTAACATTTTTGATATATTGAGTGTAATGTGAAAAATTTAGACTTCAAGGGTATAAAATAAAAATTCTTAAATCTTTCAAAGTACAAAATGAGATTCTCCCTTTCTTTAAATATTGGAGTCTCACTTGAGAAGACAATAATGAAGAACTAGGCAGAATGTGAATGGAAAATGAATTTAGATAGAGAAGATTGGATGCTCGTGGAAGATAATTAATTAGATTATTTGATCTTTAATCTTTACCGAGGTGAAAAATTATAAGTAATTGACAATTATGTATTTACATGTGAAATGTACTCAATTCAATATGTACTGATGCAAATTGGTCTTACCTATCAATGTAATACTCTAATTTTGTAATGAAGATTCATTCATGTACATCAATGAAAATGAATTTTAATTCAATTTCTTTTTTAGTACCCAAATTTATGAATTCGTGTATTTCTTTCGAAATTATATTTTGATATGCAAATTTTTTGAAAAAAAAACACCCATTTAATACCCATTGTTCGGCCTGTTAAGGGCCCACTATGGCAAGATCCTTGTGCAGGCCGTGGGCCTAGGTATGCTAGCATCTATGTCGGCCCCGCTCGTTGGCAATCCCTATTTCTATTGATATATCCAAAAAAGCACAGGTGTCTAGCAACAAATTTGATTTCTTCTGAGCATCACTGGCATCAAGTTGTTAAGGATTGAATGAAGGAACCTCAGAAGAGCATCACCGAATGGTTTTTTTTTTTTTTTTCTCTAAAACGCACCACGATTAATTCCTTTGACAAGTTTAATGCAATATGAACGAGTTTGAACGAGATGAGATCTAGATGTAATGTCTTATAGATAACAACTCTATTGAGTTACGTCAAAATATTAGTCACAAATGATATTGGCCTTATTCTATTTTTTTTTTGTCACTTAGGGGACATCGCTATGTGCTCTATTTATATGTCTACGTGAAAAAGCCGCTGTTAATGGAAATTATTGAAAATCAAATTGAAAATACTAAGGACTAATTTAATGTAATTAACATATTAAAAACTAAAATAACACAAAACGCATACATTGGGAAACTCCACAGCAATTAACCCATTTCGTTTTCATGTCCAAGAATGGGTTTTTATTCCACCACTCAATGTCATTGATGGTGAAAAATGAAAGGAAAAGGAAATGGCATTGTCTTACTTTTCCTCTAGTATGAATAACGCGCAGATTCTAAGGAAGAGTCAAATGTGCCCCACACCACCATTTAAAGCTTCATATGGTCCAACCAAAAGGGACATTTTCCTACTATCTTGGATTTTGCATCACGGAAAAATATAAGGGCTCACTTTGCCCAAATATTTTTAGGAGTAATATTGTTTAAATTTTATATATTGACACAATTTATTAATTGAATTTATTATTTGTTAATTTGATCTAAGTGTCAATATCAGCTCAATTATGGACCAAGTCAGCCTGAATGAGGAGTTAAAAGAAACACTGATATGGTGTTCATTCCATGTGTCAAGCGAACTGAAAATGAACATGATTATATGAGCAACATTTTATGAGGAGATTCAAGTAAAAAAGAAAATAAAAAAGGAAGTTTCTTTTAACTTCAATAGAATTTCATTTACGAAAGAGTTATTGATAATATTTATTAATCAAATTTTATATTATTGTTCAATTGAAAGTGGAATCAGTTTTATATTAATATTCACTAATAATTTAACAAACTTATTTGATACTGAAGAGATGGTATAATGTATATTAAAGAAATCCATAAATCCTAATTAGGTAAAAACAAGAGGGTAGAAGAGAAATAGACAAAAAAAAAATTCTTTAAATTTATTAACCAAATCAGCAAGAAAGAGGAGTTAAAGGGGTATTTGATAAAGTCTCAATTATATGTGTCCACAGAGTCGAAACTGAAGGTGATTATATGATAAATATTTACTTAGGAGATCAGAAAAAAAAAAAAAAAAAAAGAGAAATAAAAAGGAAGTTACATTGAACTTTAGATAGAGTTACACGGGAAATTGAGTCACAAAAAAGTTACTGTGTAATTATACTTGAACCAAATTTATTGATTAAATTTATTTAATTGTTAAATTGATAATGCTAGTGAACTTTTCTTGAAGTCTTGCAAATTATGACCTAATTCAGTATAGTCATTAAATCAACAAGAAGTCTCAATATAGATGAAATCCCCTCCTATATTACATTTGTTTAACAAAATAAGTTCTTAAATTAGATATAAATGATATTTTTCATATGAGTAATAATATGTGCATTAAATTTGCGTACCAAATTTTGCATCATAAAACTTGCACCTGTTGGATTAGCGAGTCTCATCACTGATCTAATGTCTATAGTTGATTTAGTACAACTTTTAGTACACAAATTTAATCTATAAAAAATTACTGCTTTCATATTAATGGGCAAAAGGAGATCCCAAACCCATGAGGCATGAGAGAAGGTCGTTATCTAGACCATGACTTTCTAATAATTTGTGACACCTCTTTGATTAACCCTCCCAAATCATAAGAAAGAGTTTCATAAATGTCACGCGCATCAGGGCCGGGTCAATGGCGTATTCATTAAATTAATTGCCGTTTTAGGTCCTCATTTTATGAATATTTAATCAAGTCTATTATTTAAAATAAAAATTTTCATTTTCAAGAAATTTTCCTGTGGGTTACACATCCCAACCACTTGTGATTTTTCTCTTTTGAATAGAAAACGGTGTATTTTATTGATTATGGAATATCATAGGGAAAAAAAGGCATTGAAAAATTCAGAGCTCTCTCCTTTCAACCAAAAACTACTATCAATAAATCTCGTTTGCTTGGCTAGACACTCGATTTCTGTTTCTCCAAACCATAATTATCTCGTAATAACAAAAATTGTTGTAGCTCGGACATCACATTTGTCAAATTTTTGTTCCCACAACCCATTCTTACTTGAGCTTCCCTTTTCCTTATTGAATGCAGAAACTGAATGGAGTCTCCTTCCAAACTAATTTGTAACATTCCTTGATCCCTACAAAAACATGTGACCTCCTTCATATCAACATGAATGGTGCTCAAAGATCCCATTCATGGCCCTAATAACAACCCCAACACCCACATATTGACCTTCCAAAAGTACAACCCTACAAAATTTAGTCTTCAATAGACCAGTTGAAGGTGGTGTCCAAGACATTAAAATTGGTCGTATATGCCCATTTCTTAAATGATTATGTTCACGTTTTGTGTATATTTGGATAAATTTTAGACATGTTAGAGGTTAATTTATAATTTTTCTAAAAACATTAATGAACCTTTTGCTATTATATCAAAATTAGGATTAATAACTAAAATTACTTTAGATATTACACTAATTTTTTTTTATATTTTAAGTACCATAAGTCTATGTCGATGAATTGTTCCTCAACAATGAAATTTTCAAATTGGCTTACACGCAAAACAAAGTTTTTTGGTTAAGGTTACGATAGACCATCAATCTTAAATTAAATTATCTATAACTATTGATAAAAAAAAAAAAGAAAATAAAAAAATAAACATGGTTCATTTTATTAATTAAGAACTAAAATTTTGGTACCGAAAATATACTTTTTTGTACTGTAATAGAACTTTGTTCTTTCGTCAAATATTCAAATTTCATACTGCATATGGTGGTTGAGAAACTCGGCACATCAATGTTTTCCTAAGAGATTGTAAAAATGGAATTTTCTATGAACAATAGATATAGGTTTTGATCCTCTTAATTTCAATATCTCCCTATTTTTTCTAAGTTTAGTGACTCATTGTTAATGATTTTGAAATCTGCAAATGGAAACCACAAATTGAACTTAATTATTTATTGGTGAATAACTAAAATTAATAAAAAAGAACAATTAGGGTATTTTGGATGAAAAACTTTAGAAATTAAAATGTCGCTCCAAAGTTTGAGTATATAAACTCTGACCGCTCTGATATGCGTGATTTGTAAGTTATTGTGGAGTCACGAGTCCAAGTAATGTGGGGTTGAAATGATACAAGGACATTTGCGTAACTGTCCTATGTACCACTGGCTGACCTTGTCTTCCTTGGAGGCTTGGAGTGCCTACAAAAGGACCAAGAAGAACACCATTTTCTACTAGCACAAAGTTCACTATTAGCAAAAATTAGTGACCATGGCCTCAGTACACCAATTTCATGTGTTGCTAGTGCACCTCAGTATCCTTGCATTCCTACTGTCCGAAGCACCAACTGTTACTCAAGCAACGACAGCCATGGTCAAGCAAGGCTGCGTTGATCGTTGTGGGAATTTAGGCATCCCATACCCATTTGGCATCACTAAAGGCTGTTATCTAGATGAAGCCTTCCTCATCACTTGCAACCACTCTTTCAACCCTCCCATAGCATTTTTGAGAACCAGTAACATAAATGTCACAAACATATCCCTCCAAGGTCAGTTGCAGGTCTGGCAATTTGTAGGACATGAATGATATGATCGGAAGGGGAAGGAACAGTCCTATAGCGGAGCCACGTTCGATCTCTCCAAATTTACCATCTCCACCGCGAATAAGTTCACAGTAATCGGTTGTGATACTTCTGGGCATGTGGAGTTCTATACAGGTGAGGGGCTGCAAAATTCTTCCACAACTGGATGCGTGTCTATATGCGACAACCTCAACATTGTCGCCGATGGTTCTTGTTCCGGAGTTGGCTGTTGCCAGACATCCATCCCTAAAGGGGTGTGGAGCATTGATATCCAGTTAACTAGCTATAATAACTATACAAAGGTATCAGGCTCCAATCCTTGCGGCTACGCCTTTATTGCCCAACAAAATGAGTTCAAATTCACACCAAAGTACCTTAGAAAACTGCAAAACACCGACACGCTTCCAATGGTGGTCGATTGGGCCATTGGAAACGAAACGTGTGAGGTGGCCCAAAAAACTTGGCTACTTATGCATGCAAAGACAATACCAAGTGTTACGAACCCGATAATGATTATGCCACTTCTGGGTATCGTTGTGATTGCTTGGAGGGGTACGAAGGTAACCCATATCTCACTAACGGATGCCAAGGTATTATTATAGTATACCCATCTTTAGTTTTATTGTTTTTTATTGCATACTATCGATAGCTTCGTTAATGGGTGCCTTTTCTTTTCAATTGTTTTGCAGACATTGACGAATGTCAAGATCCAAGTCGCAATAACTGTAAATTTGCAAAAGGTTGTCATAATACGATAGGGAACTATACGTGCACCTGCCCCGAGGGGTACCATGGGGATGGCAGAAAAGGTGGAGAAGGTTGCACAACCAATCAGTCACTAGTGATCAAGGTTGCTTTAGGTAACTTTACTTGCTGTATTTTTCCTATTATGCACATGGAAGCTTTCTTTGCTAATCCATTGTTTGCTAGTCAGGCAACTACTGGTGGGGTTATCACACTGTTGCTCCTCTTACTAGTGAAGAGATCACAGATTTGCTTGTGTCCTGAGGAATCAAAATTTTATTTCCTTCTGTTAAAGAAAGTTAGCTTGATATTCCATTTGGATTGGAATGAAATTTTATACTTCTTATGTCATTTTTCCACTCTTTCTCTCGTAAAACTATCAGTGAAAAGGGAATTTTGTTTCTGGTTTATGAAGTAGTCATTAGGAAGGTCTAAAGTAAGACTTCAATTGAATCTTAGTATGATCTATAGGTATCATGCATGGTTTAATGAAGTTGTTCTTTTCGGAATATTAGATTTATTTTTTGGACCTTAGTGAAATTCATAGCCCAATTAGCATTGAAAGTTAAATCCCTTTTTCATCCTCGAAGCAGGGGCATGCTTTTAGCTAATGGCAAAATGATGTTGATTTTTCCTAGGAGACTGTTAAACTTCTTTGGAAACAACATCCATCTTATTAGTGGGATATTTCTTGTACCACTTTCTCTCCCAACCCTGTTAGAGGTGGGAACCTTGCATGCTTGTATGCCATTTTCATTCCTTATCATTCTCGGATCATTGAGTAACATCCATCATACTTATATGCAATGTCTTACTAAAACGATTTATTCCTTCTTCTTTGTTGTTCTTCAAATGCAATTATAGGTATTTCTGTGGGCATTGTGCTGCTGTTCGTTAGTATCTCTTGGTTGTACTTTGATCTGAAGAGAAGAAAATCAATCAAGCACAAACAAAAGTTCTTCCTGCAAAATGGAGGCTTTATGTTGCTTCAACAACTTGCCGGACAAGAAGGATCAACGAATGCAGTAAAAATTTTTACCTCTGAAGAAATTGAGAATGCAACCAACAACTATGATGATAGCAAAATCATCGGGCGAGGCGGATATGGCATAGTTTACCAAGGATTCTTAACAGACAAAAGAGTAGTTGCCATCAAAAGGTCAAAAATAGTAGATCAAACTCAAATTGCGCAGTTCATCAATGAGGTGGTGGTTCTCTCTAAAATCAACCACAGGAATGTGGTTAGGCTCTTGGGTTGTTGTTTAGAGACACAAGTCCCTCTACTAATTTATGAGTTCATTAATAATGGCACTCTTTTTGATCACATACACAATAAGATCAAGGCGTCTACTCTCTCTTGGGACACCCGTTTAAGGATAGCTGCAGAAACTGCTGGAGTGCTCTCGTATTTGCACTCTGCAGCTTCTCCCCCTATCATCCATAGAGATATCAAGTCTACGAACATACTCTTAGATGACAATTACATTGCAAAAGTAGCCGATTTTGGAGCATCAAGGTTGGTTCCTCTGGATCAAAATCAGTTATCTACGATAGTGCAAGGAACTCTGGGGTACTTGGACCCTGAATATATGCAAACAAGCCAATTGACAGAGAAAAGTGATGTTTATAGCTTCGGAGTAGTTCTTGTAGAGCTTCTAACAGGAAGGAAGGCACTATATTTCGATAGGCCAGAAGAGGAGAGAGTTCTGGCTAAGTACTTTATGTCTTCACTGAATGAGGATCGGTTGTTCTAAGTCCTTGAGGGCCATTTAGTACGCGAAGGAGACGCTAAAAAACTCAAGGAAGTTGCTAAGCTAGCAAACAGGTGCTTGAATTTAAAAGGGGAGGATAGACCTACCATGAAGGAAGTAGCAATGGAGCTAGAGGGATTGAGACTGGTGTCGAGGCATCCATGGGTTAAAGCTGAGTTGAACTCAGAGGAGACTGAGTTTTTGCTTGATGAGAGATCAAATGTTTACGGAAACACTGGTGATACTACCACAACTCAAGTTGGGTATGACAACATGATGCATCATATAATATTGCCAGTAGATAATGGGAGATGATTGTGTCGAATATGGAACTTGATGGTGCAAGAATGTGCCAGTTTTGCTATATCAAGTTGTGGACCTCCTGGAATATGGACTGGGCGAGGCTATATCTGATTGTTTCTACTGTTTTTATATGTAATATTTCCTCTTGAGTTGCAAATATGTTTATAGTTCCTTGGTCATGTGGCTAGTATGTGTTTTGGCTTCACGTTTCTACTTTTGTTTTTCCTCTGCAGCTTGTATTTGATGGCTATTCTGAATAAAGCATTGTCAATTATTGGTAGATCAAAATGCCACCTTGTGTTCTAGGAGTAACAAAAATTTGTCACTATAAAAAAAAAAAATCTTTTTAGTTTTTACTGCATCGTCTCAATGGCATTAGTCTTTTCCATAATAAGTAGTACCACAAAAGGTATTAGCGGCAATAAAAGTTCCATTGCATTGCTTTTTGCAGCGATAATAGGCATCACAAATAAAACAGCAATATGGATTTTTTTTTCCCATTTGAATTCTCGACGTGCAATCTACTAAAGAGAAAAATAGAGAAAATATGTTTCAATAAGCTTGACATTTCCCGTCTTACTCTCTTGTTCATTTTTTGGCCCAAGATATACGGAGGCAGTCGGACGGTCGCTGCTAATAATTCATTGAGCTGGTAAGTGCATTAATGGCTATTCCAAGATGACGAGAAATGTCAAGCTTATTGAAAATTAAAAGGATTAATTTCACTTTGAATACTTGAAAGATGCTCTAATTTTCAATTTGTACCCTAAAATAATTAAATTATAAAATTCCACCTTCAATATTATAAAATAGATGCAATACAGGATGAAATTTAAGATTGAGGTTACAATTTGATCTTGAAATAGGCCATATTACACTGTTTTATAACATTTAGGGTGCAATTTAGGCATCCAATTCTTTAAGGGTTAAATTGAGAATTAAAACATCTTTCAATACAAAGTGAAATTAACCCAATTTGAAAACAATGTATGTACTATTTTCTTCATGACTATTTCAAAATTTAATGTGCTGAAATTTCTTCTCGATATTTTGTTTTTTCCGTAGTTTTTTTGTATTTACTTTGGTTGGAAGTTGTGTTTGATGTTATGAAATATTTTTTTTGCCAGATAAGATTTATGTAAAATCTTGACTTGTATAACATTTAAACATAGTTATTAAAACCGGACTAAACATTGAATCGGTGGACGAACAAGGTCAATAGTTCAACCGTTGGGTCAACTAGTCGGACCGGTCTTATTATAAAAAAAATTATATAATTTAACTAAAAAAAATATGAAATATGCTTACAATGCATACAATTTACCTTAGAGACAAGACATAACAGACTATTATTAGCGAAATTTACGGCCCAAAACAATCAACAACAATGGAAGATGTAATTGAAATAATATAACATGAACATCAATACAAGAAAATTACTTTTAAGAATGCAAATTAAAACAAAACTCAATAATATTAAGCATAATAGTCAGCAATGCCTTTTAAAAATTAGTATACCCAAATTAGAGTCTTCTCCTAATCTTCCATTGCCTTAAGATTCAGATAACCAAAACCAAAGACACAGACCGGGAGAGGTGAGAAGACAGAGACTAATAGAGAGAGAAGAAGAAGAACCAAATGGAGAAAACTCGAAATAGAAATCAACATTTAGATCTTATGATCCAAACTAAATATTATCACTATATTATATGAAGTTTATTTTGATAAATTTTATACCATTAAACTTTGACACTCAAGATAACAAAAGTTGAATCACCAATTAAATAAAAAAAATTATTCCGGCATTTGTTTTTATTTGGCCCCCCTTATAATTAAATTTTGACTTCATCTCCGAACAAACGTAAAGGTTGGTTTTCTTATTGATGATATCAATATTGATGTTTGGCTATTTTTCCACTGAAATATTTGACCAACTGTTAGAACCTTGCTCAAAGAGGTTTTTACTAAAAAGCCCAAATTTGTTAAGGACTTTTAAAAGTTTTTGACAATGCAACAAAAGATGTTTACTGTGTGCATTATCAGACATCTTCTCTTGTTTTATTTCATTTAACTAAATCTGTTTAGTATTAGACCTATGGGTCTACCAGAGTGGTAATCCACTCTATTTGGGTACTAAAAGGATGTCAGTTCAAATCCTTTCTCCTTCTATATTTGTATGACAAAAAAATAATAATTAAATAATTTTGACCATATTAAATATTTGAGGAGTTTAAAATTTGATAAATATTGACACAATCAACCACTCATCATAGTTTGAAACTGAGTGAATGACTAACATTATTTTAGGAAAAAAAAATGTCTAAACACTTTATTAAACTCAATTTAACCAACTAACGACAACAAAATCACATTAACTATAAATTTGCTTACTACAACTTTAAATGCACTATTTCATTACTACAAACAAATGCATAGAAAATATAGATTTTATTACCTCCACAACTCATCCACTTCTTCTCAATGTTTGAGAATAGGGATCCAAATTTTATTTCATTGCATTATTTCAGCCAATTATGAACCAAAAACGTTTTAGAAACAAAACGAAAATGAATAAAAAATTTGAAAATTTATTTAAAAAAAATTCAAAATATTAGTCGTAACATATTAAAACATTTTGAAATATCTCAAAACATTCTGAAGCATTAGTGAAAACATATAAAAACACCTTGAAATATTCCAAAACATCTTAAAATAATGAAATTTCGATTCAATTACTAATTCATTTTGATGTACTTGGAAAAAAAAAACATTTCCATTGTTTGAAAACAAACTTTTGATTCAAGAACAATGTACTCAGTGGGGGAAAAAAAGAAAATAACAAACACCTTCATTTGGTAGTTATGATGAATTACAATCGTAAGTTACCTTGAACAACATCTTGTCGAACATGATGTTGTGTCACCTTTAATTGAATTGGTTTAAAGCACAAAAACATAAGTATCATGTACTTCCATCATAGCCCATGATTTACAAATAAAGCCTGAATCACTGTATTTTCAAAACCAATTTTTTTTCTCCAAGTAATCAATTAGTATCGGCGAGTCGAAGCGTTATCAAGCCATCTAAAATTGAAGCTTTGATTTTCCTTGAGGGCGAATTATATTTTGTATACTGAAAGATTTAAAAAAAAATTATTTTGTACCCTCAAAGATAATTTTTTTTTTTAATATTACACCCTCAGTGTATTAAAAATGTTACAATGTGACCCTTTTGTTAGTTATCATTATTTTTTTCATCAAAAACCTCCCCATAGTCAGCAAATCGATCTTTACTTGTCACAAGTCACCCTTGAATAACACGACTTCAAAGATTGAGGATGGTATGACCAGCAATGAGTGAAATATCATCCCCAGTATGTAGGAAGATCCGCGCCATCCTCTTTTGCTCAGACATAACAACATCCGAGTTGACCTCCAAACCTTTAAACAAGCTTCTCCTGCAAGAAAGGTTGTACAGACCACCAAACATCATCCCAACAGCTTATCCCCTAATTTCAGGAGCTCAACCCTCTTGAATGACATCAACTTATTTCTGGAAGGTCACATCACGTCACACTTAGGGAATGTAGCCTCTAATGACCCAATATTCTATCAACAAAATTTTAATAAATTTGGAAACTATGTGATGATAACATAAGGACCACCCCGCCTATGGGTTTAAATACAATTGCCTTCACCATGTAAAGGCTGTTGAAATATGTGGCTAAAATCTTTCGATATTAATTAAGCCACGGTTGGTGGTTAAATTCAGAATATATAAAACCTGAATTCATTGGTCAAATATTGCATTATTCATGACATATACTGATAGTGTTTAACTATGTTAATTGAGCAGAAAGTATGAGTTGCACCAATCGATCAGAATCGAGGTGCTCAAGGGTTAGGAGACTAAGGTGCTTTGCACAGTGAAAGTATAGTGGTTCACCGAACTCGAAAGCTCGACTAATCTACTTTTTAATGGATTCTCTTGCTCTTTAGGTTTGTATTAATGACGGTTGTGATTACAGAGTATCTTTGATAACACTCGGGCTTCTCTGCCCACTTTGGAGGCTTTTTTACAATATTTATAGCCATGTTCCTATTTCTAAGGGATCTTCAAGGAGATATTTTCCCCTCATTCATTGGATCTCCCTTGATTTCTGGAGAGGATCTTGGTTGGTTAAGAGTCTTTTGCCTCGATTATAGTCTTCTGCTTTCTTGGGAGCACCAAATGTCTCCTCCTTGATTTCCCTCCTGATTTCTTTGAGGGAGCTCGAGGTCTGGCCATAGGAGCCCTGGACAACTAACTTCCTCTGGGTATCATCAATTGCCCCCCAGTCCCTAATCAAAGTGGCCTTGACTAGGGGCTGACCCAGAGTTAACCTCGATTCGCTTGTGGAAGTTGTTTTTTGACTATTTTTAGAAATCATTCCTTTTTCTCATTTCCCGTGCACGTTACAACCCACGTCTTTCGAGCTTTAAATACTCACATGGCAATAAAAAATCACCAAAACTTCCTGTTCATCTTCTTCCTTTGGCCTTTGATTTCTCATCTTTCTACACCCCTTGCTTCCCTTTCTTACTAGCAAACTTTGGGTTTCGCTAAAAACTCCTCCCCTCTAAATTCTATTTCGAAGGCTTTGTGAGACTTGCCTCCTGATTTTGCTTTGAGGTTTTGTTTTGTCATCTCTGACTAGGTACGTTTCTCAGCCCTCTTTTGTTCCTTCATTCTAGATCCCTTGAATTTGAGGTGATTGTTGTATTTTTGGACTTTTTGATTATACTATTTTAGGAATCGGGGTTATTCCTTATCTCGTCTTCCTCTCTTCCTCGACCTTACTCTACGACTAGAATTTTTCTTATTGGAAATTATTGTGTTGACCCCTTGACCCTCAGCGAGTGTTTCTTAGAGATTCCTCCTCTTTATAGATCTTTTCAACGACCCTACTCTTGTCCAGCTATGTCTTCTTCTTCCGAGACCACAGGCACATCTATTTCCCTCATGAGGAATAGATCTCCCAAAGCAGAGGATTCTGGTTTGGTTGACGAGGTAGAGGAGATTGATAGCTTTTCTAGTGTCGATTCTGTTGATATAGAGGAAAATGTCAAGGAGCCTCCCTCTTCGTCCTCTCCAATGCCTAAAAACCCCAACAAAGGTAAGGCCAAGGTGAGTGGCATAGGGATCTCAGGCAGCGCTAAGGGTGCAGGGGCTGTATCCAGAGCTGCCAAGCTCGTTGGTGCTAGTGAGGTCTCTCTTCCTCAGATGAAAGTCTTAGTTGCTCGTTTCGGTTTTCCCTAGGATGTGCGATTTTGGTGCCAAGACGAGTTTACCCAATGTGACTCTGTGGTCCCTGAGATGACTTGTTTCTTCGTAGCCTCTTTTGAGAACGGGCTTAGATTTCTCGTGCATCCCTTCATCAAATCTTTCCTCCAACATTTTAACTTCTGCCCTGCTCAGATCTCTCTTAACTTTTGGCAGGTCCTGGTGGGTATTCTGGTCTTTTTCAAAAAAAAAAAAAATAGCTTGGCACCCCTTCTATTCCTCTGCTCATGAAATTTTTCAATGTCAAGTTTAATCCGGATGAGATTTTGTACATTTTCAAGCAGGTGAAAACCCCAGCCTTGATTACAGACCTGCCCAGCTCTCATAAGAACTGAAAGAAGCAGTTCTTTTTTGTGTCAGGAAAAGCATGGGAATTTAACCCCAGCGATGCCACTAACTCCCTTCCAGTTCCACGCTCCTAGGTAGGTCCAAACAACTTGGGTAAGCCTGAAATTCCAAAAAAGGTCCCCATTTCTTCTCTTTAATGTTAGATGCTGAGTTCGTTTATTTGGTTGTTCCAGGTGTTCGCCCTGAGTTAGGAGCAGAGGATAGGAGAGTCCTACTCACCTTTAGGGATTGGAGATCGAAAAGGTATTCCACTCTAACTGACCATTTCGAACTCATTAAACTAGGCTTTAGCCCTCCAGAGGTGAGGATTGAAACTCGTGTTCCCCTTTCTGTTACTGGAGCTAAAGGAGTGTCAGGTGACATTTTTGTTCTCAATTCTTATCATTTCTTACCCCCCTACTTCGGCCTTTTCTTCTAACCTATTTGACCTCAACTCTCAGGTCCCTCGTCAATGGAGCCCACACCAAAGGATTGCACGGTCAAAGTGGCCTTGTGAAGGAAAACTAGGAGTGGGAGCAAGCGCAAGAATGAGGTCGGATCCGGGAGTGATTCAGATAACCAGGTTCCTAGGTTGGAGGCTCGTCCTTCTTCTCCCCAACTATCTCAGGTGAACCCCCATCTCCTTCAAGCTCCCTGAAAGTTGTCCAGACCTCTCTTCCACAAGAGACTGGGCTGCCAACTTTCGGGGGGACCTCTGAACAAGGCATAGTTCTGATATCTCCCTCCTCGACAGAGGTTGAGAGAGTTTTAGAGATAGTCTCTCATATTCTGCCTGGGTCGGTTCTTCCTTGCCCCACTAAGAGGCCCTCTTCATAACTCCCCAAGGTTTCTAAGAGCGAGAAGGGCAAACTTCCCGGTGGTGAGCTAGGTGGGGGCTTGCTAATTGATAACGCCAAGCGTGCTGCAGAAGTCGTTGTCTCCATTCTTCTAGAATTCGATATTCAGAGGGCTACAAGTACGCCCGTAGGATCTTTCATTTCTTCTGCCCTGTTTGGCGCTACTTCTGAAAATCTCTAGCCTCTCGACTTTTCTTTTTTTAGCTTGCTTCATCTCTTCATGCTAACTCTAGCCTTTTGGAGGTTGTGTTTTGCTCTTAGATGGCCATTAATGTAAGTGGCTTATTGAAAATTATCCAAGCTTTAGAAGGCTCTGCCAAAGCTTCCAAGGCCTTTGAGCTCAAGGTTGCTGAGCTATCTTTTAAAAATAGCGACCTTAGAGCCCAGATCCTGGACTTGCAGGCGTAGTTGGAGAGGCAGACCTCCCTCAACAAAGGCTTCGAGATCGAGAAAGAGAAGATTGAAAGTGAGGGCAAGCTCATCAAGGAGAAGTTGGGGAAAACAAAGGAGGATCTTAGGCTAAAAACATATGATTGGATTAAAGTCAGTCAAGAGAGTCTCGAGGCCTTTAGCTCTTATAGGGTCATGAAAAGAGAATATGACATCTTGGCAGAGACAAGTGACATTCTTTAGAATAAGCTTAAGGTGCAGAAAGTTGTTGCTCAAAAGAAGGACGATCTGATTGCTAAGCTCGCAGACGATGTCATCACCCAGTGGGCCACCAGATGGCTGGCCTTCCAGGACAGAGCTGAGGAGCTTTATCCTGGCCTAAATTTCAAATTTGAGATCCTAACTAAGGAAGAGTCTGAAATAGCTAACTCTGAGGCCAGCGCCAAATCCCCCCTATTCCGGAGACAGCCCTTAAAGATGCTAGGATTCCCTCCTCGCTTGCAGAGGCCTCTTCTCAATGTATGTCTTCTTCTTTAATCACACCTATTGCTTCTACTCCTATAGATATTGTGCCCCCTGTTGTTCCTTTTGTTACTCCTGGGGTTGCCCCCTTTTCTCCTGACCTTGTTTCTAGAGCTCTGGCACAGAGTCCACCAACAGATGTAGTGGCAATCCCAGCCCTTCTGGCTACTCCTGGACCTCCATAAACTACTGAACTTCAAATTACTTCAACTATTGATCTACCAGAGGCTTCTCCTGCTGAGCTCTTTGTCATATCAACTGCTGAGGTATATATTTTTATATGTAAGGCCAGAACTTCTATTTTGAAGTGTAATATTGATGCCAAGATATTAATGCCAATGTCCAATGTTTGAATGTTTAGAGTAAATTTCCTCTGTTGCTGAGTTACTATGCTCATTGCTTTGCTTTATCTTCCCCTTGCCCCTTGCTTTGAGGGGTCCTTCAGATCTCTTTAAAAGCAAGCAAGTTTAGAATAGCTGGCAAGTTGAATATATGCCTAGCTGAGATCTTACGCATGAGGGTTTGGTCCTTCTTGATGGAGACTCACCTAGAGAGCTACTGATCTAGAAACCTATCAAGAGGTTTTACCCCTAGAGATCTCCTTTCTATTGTCTGGTGCTTCTAAGGGGTCAATGGATGACAAACTTGACCTCCCTCATAGTGACAAGAAGTTTACTGGATAAAGTTCTCTACTTTGGAGAACAGTGTCAACTCTCAAGAATTCTTTTGTTCTGCGTTAGGGTCATCAAGAAGATCAGTTTCCACTCTTCCTTCCTGTAGAGTTGGAATCTCCTATGGTAGCCACTGAGCCCCAAGTACCACAAAGGCCCACGTAGGTACTGTCTTTCAATAGCTTTTGCCCCAAGCTCAAACTAGCATTGGGTCGTGTAACAACTCTCAGAGGTCTTTCTGATACAACCTAGGTTCCCAGGACTTAACAAAATTGCGAGAATAGAGTTGAGGGTTCCTTATTTTTTGTGCCCAACTACCTTCCAAAAAAGTAACTACCTCCTTAATTTGGAGACACTTTAAAATGCAACGTCTTGTCCTTGATCTTCCTCCCCCCCCCCCAAGGGATAGGCTTAGTGTTTCTTTTTTGTCTCTGGGGATTCTTGGAGGTCCACTGAACTGCACTATAGAGAATGTAAGGTTCCTCGTTCCTGGAGGAGGTACTCTTATACAAGTAAGTGTTCTGAATACCCTCACTGGTTAGATCCCACGATGGTTTGTTCTCACTGAAACTTTGCCACGCAGGCGCATCTAACCTGGACTTGGAAGAGATGATGAAGGTTGAATAGATGGTCCACGCTAAGCCTATGTCCTTTCTTGAGCTGATGACATCAGATAATCTCTTCATGTTCAGTGTTGCGACGGCTGCTATGGATTTTATTTCTTTCCCTGATTCCCCTTATCCTTGTCCTCCTGAATCAGATGAGGATGAGGACACTGGTACATCTTCCCAAAAGCATAAGAGGAGTGGCTCCATTAATGACTCCTCTTCATCCTCGTCAAGATCTTCACTGAAGTAGTTCTATTCTCTTCAGCTAGGCAGAAACTTATGAATCTTCTTTCGGAGGTGGAGAAGGAGAGAGATGAGCTAAAGGAAGAGAATTCATGCCTTTTGGGATACAAGCACGTCACTGGAGGAGGAAATAGATGAGCTAAAGGGGAAACTTTGGAGAGTGTAGAACCCTTCATCTTTTCTTCTTCGTTCCTGTAGTGACAGACTTTTTCATGCTGTTTTGTAATTTTCTTTCTCTTGTTGTTGAGCGTTGGCTCTCTCATATGTGCTCATGAGCAGCGGATTTATTGAGTTACTTCTTTGTTCTTTCATATGTGCCCATGAATGGCTCATCTCTTTATGGGCTGAAAAGCTCACTATATTTTTATGAGCTGGAGAACCCATCTTACTTTTATGATCTGAAGAGCTTATCGTAATTTTATGAGATGAAGAGGTTAGAGCTCATCATAATTTTATGAGTTGAAGAGCTCATCTTATTTTTATGAGCTGAAGAGCTCATCTTACTTTTATAAGCTGAAGAGTTCATCGTAATTTTATGAGTTGAGGAGCTCCTCTTTAGCTTTTTTGCTACTTTGTGGAGTCAAGAAGTGGTGAATCAAAAAACCTATTTTATTAATAATTTTACTACAAAAGAATCTTACTGAAAAAATTTCTTAAGATGCTCTGCATTCTAGGAGTGAGGTAGAATTTTTCCCTCCTCTGTTCGTAACTCTAGTTCCCTGGCCTAACTACCCTTGAGATGACATAAGGACCTTACCAATTGGGGCCCAGTTTTTCATGAGTTGGGTTCTTCCTCGCTAGCAGGAGTTTTCTAAGTACTAAATTTCCGACTTTAAAATTTCTAGGTCTGACCCTCCTGTCATAATATCTTACTGTCTTCCTCTGGTAGCTTTTTATATGCTGTAGGGCTCTGTCTCTCTTTTCATCTAGGAGGTCAAGGTTCAATAGAAGTGATTCATCATTGTGTTCTAATTCTGCGAATTCAACCCTAGGGGATGAGACTCCTACTTCTACAGGCGTCACTACTTTGCTTCGGTTCCAAATGCCAGAGCAAAGGGTGTTTTCTGAGTTACTGACCTAGCAATTGTTCTGTAAGCCCACAATACTTCTGGGATGTGCTCGACTCATCTTCCTTCAGCTTAGTTTTTAAAGCTGCCTTTATAGTTCGGATGGTGACCTCTGTCTGTCCATTAGACTGAGGGTGAACAGAAGCTGAAAAGTAATTCTTTATCTCCAGCTAAGTACAAAATTTTTTGAATTTAGGGTTGTCGAATTGCTTTCCATTGTCGGAGATGATTGCCCTGGGGATCCCAAACCTGCAAATTATGGACTTCCATGTGAAATTTTGAATCTTCTGCTCCGTGATTATTGTCAAAGGCTCCATTTCTACCCATTTGGTGAAGTAATCCACTTCAATGATGGCAAACTTGCACTGTCCCATTCCTACTGGAAGGGACCCCAGAATTTCTAAGCCCCATTGCTGGAACGGTCAAGGACTTACTACTGAATTCAGGAGCTCTAGTGGGCAGCGAGAGATATTGGCATCCATTTGGCAAACCTTACACTTCTTGACCATGTCGCTGGCATCTTTGAGCATAGTGGCCCAGTAGTATCCTTGCCTCAAAGCTTTTTCTACTAGAGCTAGAGCTCCAATATGGTTACCATAGACTCTTTCATGAATTTCTCTAAGTATGTAATCAGCGTCCTCGTCTCTCATGCATTTGAGGAAAGGTGTTGAAAAACCTCGTTTATACAAATCCCCCTATAATATTGAGAATCTGGCTGACCTTGTTCTCAACTTTACGGCCTCCTTGGGGTCTGCTGACAAGGTTCCATTCTGGAGATACTCTCTGACGGGGTCCATCCAACTTGGTGAGGCCAAAACAGGGAACACTTCTTCCCCCTCAAGACTCACTAACGGCTCTGCTAGGTGCTCCACTGGTATCAACCTATCCAAGTTCTCTTGTGAGGCAGTTGCTAGCCTCGCCAATGCATCTGCTCGAGAATTTTCAGACCTAGGGATGTGTTTACTCTTAACCTGTATGAATTTTTTTAATCAGCTCCTACACCTTTCTGAGGTAAAGGATCATCTTCTCGTCCTTGGCCTCATAAGATTCCTCTATCTACTTCACCACGAGCTGGGAGTCACTGCAGATCTCGAGTTGTTTCGCCTCCATTGAGTATGCGATGTTGAGTCTAGCAATGATTGCTTCGTGTTCCGCTTCATTGTTCAAAGCCTTAAATCCAAACCTAAGAGCATATTCAACATCTATTCCATTTGGAGAAGTCAGAATCAGACCAGCACCACTCCCTTGAGCGTTGGCTGCTCTGTCTACGAAAAAGCTTCCACATAGGGAGGTCAAAAACCAACTGTGTTGCCTTCGCAGGTGCTTCTGATTTGAATTCTGTAATGAAGTCCACTAGAATCTGTCCTTTAATCGCTGTCCTCAGCTTATATCTGATTTCAAACTCACTGAGCTTAATGGCCCATTTAATCAACCTCCCAGAAGATTATGGTTTATGCAACACCTGTTTCATTGGTTGATCTGTAGGGACCTCAGTTATATGGGCTTGGAAGTATGGTTTGAATCTTCTAGCAGTTGTAACTAGGGCCAAGACAAGTTTCTCCATCTTTAGATATCTTTCTTCCACTCCCCTCAGAACTCCGCTACAGTAATAGAATGGCTGCTGAGTTCTGTCTCTCTCTCTCACCAGTGTTGTACTGGTTGAGAAATCTAAAATCGTGAGGTATAGCGTAAGTACCACTCCCTCCAATGAACTTACTAGGATAGGGGCGAACTCAGATAGTCCTTCAAGGCTCTAAATACTTCCTCACATAGGGTATCCCATTGGAAAGTCTTCTTTAAGATTTGAAAGAAGCGTTGACATTTGTCGCTTGACCTAGACACAAAGCGACTCAGTGCAGCTATTCTCCCTATTAGCCGTTGTACTTCCTTTTTGTTGGAAGGTGGCTACATATCCATTACTACTTTAACCTTTTTGGAATTAGCTTCAATTCCCCTGTTGTTGACTATGAAGCCAAAAAATTTACTAGCAGAGACTCCGAAGGCGCATTTGGCAGGATTGAGCTTCATCCATTTTCTTTAAGGATTTGGAATGATTTGCTAGATGCTTGACGAGGAGGTCTTCCTTGACTGATTTTATGAACATATCATCAATTTAGACCTCCATGGTCGTCCTAATCTGCTTTTGAAATATTCGATTTACTAGTCGCTGCTAAGTAGTTCCAACATTCTTCAATCCAAAAGGCATAACTTGGTAGTAATACGTCCCTTGCTCTGTCCCGAATGAGGTCTTCTCTTGGTCATTGAGATCCATTCCAATCTGATTGTACCCAAAGAAGGTGTCCATGAAGCTGAGGAGCTCGTGTCTAGAGGTGGCATCCACAATCAGGTCTATACGAGGTAGAGGAAAATTGTCTTTAGGGCAGGCACGGTTGAGTTCAGTGAAATCGATACAGAGACGCCACTTGCCATTGGTTTTCTTGACAAGGACCACGTTCGCCAGCCAGGTAGGGTAGTTCACTTCTCTGATGGCTTTGGCATGAAGAAGTTTGCTGACCTCCTCATTAATTGTCTTTTGGCGTTTTTGGGGTAAAATTTCTTCGTTTCTATTTAACGGGCTTTAAATGAGATTAATACTAAGCTTGTAGGTGATGACTGAAGGGTCGATGCCTTCCATGTCCTCTTGCTTCCAGGCAAATACTTATATATTTTTCTTCAGGAATTGAATGAGAAGGTCTTTAATTTCTATGCTCAGCTTAGACCCCATGTAGAGAAGGTGTTCTGGTTCTTTGCCAAGTTGAACTGATTTCAGCTCTTCCAATGGTGTTGGTCTAGTGCCCAACTCATCCCTCATGTCAAGCTCATCCAATTGGATATTTTCTACTTATTTCCTCTTGACAGATGTCATGTAGCACTCCCGTGTCACACGCTGGTCCCCTTAGACCATACCAACTCCATATTTCGTAGGAAACTTCATGACCAAGTGGTAAGCAAAAGGTATGGCCCTCATTGCGTTGAGGGAAGGTCTCCCAAGCAACATATTGTATGCCGAAGGAGCATTAACCACCAAGAACTTCACAGTAGTGGAGGTTTGACAGGGAGGGTCCCTGATTGTTAGTATGAGTTGTATTGACCCCAGGGATAGTACCCTTTCTCCTAAGAACCCTAACAGATCGGTGTTTACTAGCTTGAGCTTTTCTCAGCCTATTTCCATCTTATCAAATACTGGCACAAAGATGATGTCTGCTGAGCTCTCGTTGTCAATCAAAACTCGATAAACAGTTCTATTGACAATGACTGCTTTTACCACCAAGGGGTCATCATGGGGATAGAGGCAGCCTTCCAGATTTGAATCTGAGAAAGTGATTGGTATGTCCAGACGTGGAGTCTTGGATATGGTATGCACTTCCAATGTCTCATCAGCTTTGATTTTGCGTAAGTGGGCTTTCCTAGCGGAGTTGGATTCCCCCCTTCCTGCAAATCTTTTGGATATTACTCTGATTTCACCTAAGGGTTGATGTGGACTACCTGCACCTAGAGAAAAAGACCCTATGAAGCTTCACTGTTCCCTGGGATTGGCTAGTGACTAACTAAGTATTCACGTTTTACGAGTACTTTAGTTTTATCATTTGACCAATTGTAACTTCTTGATGTTGTATAGGAGTGTACTATTGAGGTGTTGGGGGTGGTGGAGCACTGTTCTGGTTATCATGGGCAACAAAACGATGCAGTTGTCCCCTCTGGATTAAGAACTCAATCTCTTTCTTTAGTTAGATGCAATCGTCAGTGTGATGGCCATGGTCTCTGTGATATTCGCAGTACTTCGTGAGATCTTTCTTTGCTGGATTTGCCTTCATTCGAGGGGGTCATCTTAAGAACTTCTCATTCTGCACCTCGTACAAGATCTGGGACACTGTGGTAGTGAGATGGGTGAGTTACCGAGGTGCATACCTTGGTTGTAACTCTGGCTGTGGAGGACTTAGGTGTTCTCTAGCATCACCCTTTTCTCTTTAGGGAGCAACCCTTGTCTCTTTTTGTAGACCTATCTCATCCCCTTTCTTTCCTGGGACTTTGGTCCCTCTTCTTTTCTTCTTTCCCTTTTCCCTTTTGAGAGGTCGAGTTCCCTACCTTTGACAGAAGGGCTTCCTCACCATTAATATACTTTTTCGCCTTAGTCAGCACCTCTGCCATTCTTGCCTACGGATTCTTTGATATCAAAAACATCAAATTCTTTAACTGCACTCCTAACCCAGCGATGAAAATAATGATATCGAACTTCTCATCTGTTACATCTACCTTTAGGGATTTTGAGTTAAACATTTGGGCATAAGACCATAGGTTCTTGTTAGGTCCCTGTTTCACGTTCAATAGGTGGTAACTCAACTTTTGGTAGGTTCAAGCTCCTATGAAATGGGACACGAAAGATATGGAGAACTCTTTGAAGGAGGAGATTGACACAAGGGGAAGTCTATTGAACCAAGCAAGGGTTGAACCTTTGAGCGTGATAACGAAGGCTCGGCATCGCACAGGGTCCTGATATCCATGTAGCTCCATCTAGTTTTTGTAGGTGTCGAAGTGGTCCATGGGATCTTTGGTCCCATCAAATGTTTCTATCTGAGGCATTCTAAACTTCTGAGGAAGGGAAAAAAGTAACATCCCAATAGTCAATAGGGACTCAATTTGCTACACCAACGCATTCATTGTCATTGGGGTCTTACCCCTCATAGCTTCCTTCATGTGGTTGAGCTCTTTCTAGATGTCATGGAAGCGCTGCTCCCAGTATTGCTCTCTTCTTACTTGCTAGAAAAGGAGGAAATCATTCTTCTGGATCCTATTGTTCTGAATGTGTCCCTCTTTATTCTCACCATTCCTAAGACGCAGAGGGGGCATGGTTATTCTCTCCCCCTTCGTTGACTTCTTTAAGGGGGTCGAGGTGTCAATGCTCTCCCTGAGGGAGACCTCCTTGGGCTGGTCTGGTCTGGTCTGCTGAGGACCTTGTAGGAGCTTTAGGAGCTCTTCGTTTTGCCAAAATAGGCGCTGGTTTACTAAGAAAAGGGCCTCCAATTGATCGATCTTAGGGGGATCAATTTCGATGGCGGGGATGAAATTCTAAGGGACTTCGTGTTGCTCCCCGTTAGTAGCTTCTTGTTGGTTTTGGATTCATAGGGGATTCATTTGATTTTTACTCATGTTGCGTGTTGAGACCATCAATCACTGAAGAATCAGAGTACTTGTAATAGGAAAAATCATTCCCACAAACAATGTCAAACTGATGGTGTTAACTACGTCAATTGAGTAGAAAGCATGAGCTACACCAATTGATCAGAATCGAGGTGCTCAAGGGTTAGGAGACTGAGGTGATTTGCACAATGAAAGTATAGTGATTCACTGAACTCGGGAGCTCGGCTAATCCACTTTCTAATGGAGTCTCTTGCTCCTTGGGTCTATATTAATGATGGTTCTGATTATAGAGTATCTTTGATAACACTTGGGCTTCTCTGCCCACATTGGAGGCTTTTTTACAATATTTATAGCCATGTTCCTATTTCTAAGGGATCTACAAGGAGATATTTTTCCCTCATTCATGGGATCCCCCTTGATTTCTGGAGAGGATCTTAGTTGGTTGAGAATCTTGTGCCTCGATTATAGTCTTCTGCTTTCTTGGGAGTGCCAGTTGTCCCCTCCTTGATTTCCCTCCTGATTTCTTTGAGGGGAGCTCGAGGTCTGGCCATAGGAGCCCTGGACAGCTGACTTGATCTCTTAGAAAATTGAGAAAATATTTGTGGAGTTGAGAAAATATTGGGGAGTTGAGGATATTATTCTGAGTGGTAACAACTAGTTGAACAGCTAGCTGATATATCCTCCCTTATAAATAAGGTTCTCTGCACAATTTGTGAGAAAACTCATTGAGGAAAAATCTCAACTCTAGTGCTTTCATATTTAAAGAGAAATTTTAATTCTCAAAGGTTACCTCCTCATTCATTAAATTTATCAAGTTCTGTTCCACAAATTTCCTACATTGATATTAGAGCACCAGGAGATCAATCAATTATTCGTCGTTAGAATATTTCTGATTTCTCAATTTGTTTGGCCGAAAAAGCATTAACCTCCATTAAAGCTATTCTGTCAAGCAATCCTTTAGCCAAAAAGCAAATTATTTGGCCATTTACACCTAACACGTTTCACGAGAGGATTTTTTTTTTTTTGCCTTATGTTTTTCTTCCCAACAAATTTCACAAAAGAAAAAACAAATTACGTGAAATCAGAATTTTTAGCTTGAGTCTCCTCATTGTATCGAATCTCTTGATGACAAAATTTTCTTCTTCCACAAAGAGCCTTTGTTGACGACAAATTTTGGAGGTACTTGATTACAGTTGCTACTGAATTGAGCAATTGGTGTTGTAATCTACTCAAAGTACTCTTGGAATCACACATTGGTAACAAATTTAAATCGGGTCAGTTATAACCAATTTAACCTATTAATTTATTTTCCTATAATTTTTCAATATGGTCTCAAAGGCTGCTAGTATAGAACTAAGCAAAATTGAGAGACTTGATGGTACAAATTATTCAACTTAGAAATGTAGGATTCGTCACATATTATTTTAAGATAAAGTTGAATATGTCATTGACACACCATACCCAAAAGAACCACCTCTTAGAGCTAGAGAGGCAGTTAAAAACACCTACGAAAGATTCGTAGAGAACGAAAAATTGGCTAGGTCAATCTTGCTCACTTTTGTGAAACCCGATTTAGAGGTCATTTTTTAGGAACATGAAACTGCTAAGTTTATGTTTAATGCTATAACACAAGCTTATGGTACTGCCTCTAACACATATATTCAACTTTTGATTGAAAAATATAATTACACTTTTATGAAAGATAATGAGTCTGTTGTTTAACATGTCAATCAACTTGTGGTAATAGCTAAAAAGTTGGCATCTCTAAGCAATCTAATTCCCGATAAAATGCAAGTCTCTATTGTTTACATAGTCTTCCTAATTCATGAGAGTCCGTTGTGATTTCTTTGAGTATGTCTGGACAAGATTTAATAATGGCAAAGTTACCTATGTTGTTAGGCATTGAGACCGAGATAAGGACTAGAAAGAAAATTAGTAATGTGTCAGACCTAGTTTCTGGTGCCCTATCTTCCCAATTTGTCACGAATGCCCCATCTAATAGTGTGTCAACTACTCCGTCTTTTCTTAAGCCAAGACAAGACAAGCATTTTAAAATGAATAATAAGAAATATAATAAGTTCAAAAGACATGATAATTTTAAGGGAAAACAATAGGTACTTGTTATAACTATGGGTAGCCCGGTCATTACAAAAGAATAATGGTCAAAATTTCAAAGGATCAAGAGACATTGTGTGTGTGGTTCTTGAGTCGCTTCTTGCAGACTGTGACTCTCTTGCTTGGTAGATTGATTCAGCCTTTTCTCGGCATGTGGCTAAGACTAGAGATAATTTTGTTGAAATGAAGGAGGTGAAAATCGATGACCACAAGTTATACATGGAGAATAATACTTATTGTGATGTGCTTGGAATTGGCACTGTGAGAATTTCGATGCCCGGATAAAACAACGTCCTCTTGACTTATGTACTTTATGTACCTAATATGCGCCGCAATCTTTTGTCTATACCACGATTAGATGATAAGGGTTTTTAAGTCCGTTTTCGGTCTTCTAAAGTTTCTATTGGTAAATATGATCATATTCTTGCATGGGGGACTAAAATTGTTGGTCTTTACCGTTTGAATGTTGTTAGTGGCAATAATAAAATTGGTTCTTTTTCTGCTTATATCGATGTCTCTTGTGATGTTAATATTGATTCTATTTTATGGCATATGAGACTAGGTCATATTAATTATAATAAAATGACAAAGGTGGCTAACATGGGATTGATTCCAAATTTAGATCTCGACTTGAAACCATGTGAATCTTGTATAAGTGAAAAAATGACTAGAAAGCAATTTGAAAAATTAGAAAGAGCTAAAGATTTGTTAGAATTAATACATTCGGATATTTAAGGTCCTCTAAATGTTAAAACCCATCGTGGTATGAAATATTTTATTACTTTTACCGATGATTATTCAAGATATGGTTATATATATTTACTAAAGAATAGATTGGATGCCATACAAAAATTTATTGAATTTAAGGCGGAAGTAAAAAATCAACTAGGTAGAAAAATTAAACTATTAAGGACGGATCGATGTGGTGAATACATGGCTGAAATTTTTGAATCCTTTTGTAAAGAAAATGGAATAATATATCAATTAACAATTTCTTATACATCTCAACAAAATTGTGTTGGCGAAAGGAGAAATGAAACACTTCTTGACATGGTTAAATCTATGCTTGGTCATGCACACTTAAACACTACTTTTTGAGGTGAGGCTATTTCTACCACTATTTATATTTTTAAAGAGTACCCTCTAGAACAATAGAAATGATACCATACGAAATTTGGAGGGATAAAAAATCAAGTCTTTCTCATTTAAAAGTTTTGGGTAGTTTGGCTCATGTTAAACTTTTAGACCTAATAGAGGAAAATTAGATCCTAAATAAATAAAGTGTACTTTTATTGGATATTGTGAAAATTCTATTAGCTATAGATTTTTAATTCACCATAGTGATGGATCAATGAGAGTCAATGAAAGTAGAGATGTTTTTTTCTTTGAAGATGACTTGGATAAAATTGAGAAAATGGTTGAACTATTTGAAATTACTAAGAAAATTGAAAATATACAACCACAAGAGTAAATAATAAAAGAGCCTCCACCCAAAGATACTTTAACTAGAATACAAAGGGAAAGACATACACCTAACTACTTAAAAGATTATTATGCATTCAATAGTGAAGAAACTCCAAATGATCCTAGTGATTTTAATGATGCTATGAATTCAATTGATTATTTAAAATAGAGAGAAGCAATTAAAGAAGAGATAGAATCTATAGAGAAAAACAAAGTTTGGAAATTAGTTGATTTACCAATATATAGAAAAGCAATTAGATGTAAATAGATCATTAAAAAGAAATTTAAATCGGATGGATCTATATATAAATATAAAGCTAGACTAGTGGCTAAGGGTTACACACAAAAGGAAGGTATAGATTATGATGAAACCTATTCTCCCGTAGCTAAGTTTACCTCAATAAAAATATTAATGTCATTGGTTGCATAATTAGATCTAGAGTTACATCAAATGGACATTAAGACTATTTTCCTTAATGGTGAACTTAAAGAAGAAATTTATATGTCTCAACCGTGAGGATATGAAGTTGAAGGGAAGAAGATAAGATGTACAAATTGAATAAATTCTTATATGGCTTAAAACAATCCTCAAGGCAATGGTATCATACTTTTCATAATGCAATTATATCTTATGGTTTTGTTCCAAATAACTATGATCATGGTATATATCCTTGGAATAGTGAGAGTTATTAGATTATTTTTTCCTTGTATGTGAATGATATTTTACTTGTCAGAAATGATATAAATAAAATCTTAGAATTAAAAGATTGGTTAAACACCAAGTTTGAAATGAAGGATATGGGTGAAACTCATTATGTACTTGCAATTAAAATTTCTAGAGACAAAAAACAAAAAAAATTGAGATTGTTTCAAAAATCTTATTTAGAAAATATTTTAAAGAAATTTAAAATGAATTCTTAAAAACCTATTGAATCACACATTTATAAAGGAGCAAAATTATCTGAGAATATGGCTCCTAAAATTGAAGAGGAAATACAAAAATGAAATCTAAACTTTACGCGAAAGTTATTGGTAGTCTTATGTATGTTATGTTATGCACTAGACCGGACCTTAGCTATGTTATTGGTTTGATTAGTCAATATCAAAATAATCCGGGTATACCTCATTGGTTAGCTGGGAAACGTGTACTTAAATACATATAAGGCACGTTAGATTTTTCATTAACATATCAAGTTGATGATATAAAATGTTAATGGTTATTGTGATGATGATTTTGTTGGTGATATTGATGATAGAAAATCCACCACGGGTTATATATTTGTTTTGGGTGGTGGTTCTATTTCATGACCTAGTAAAAAACAAGGTTGCATAGCTAAAAGTACTATGGAAGCTGAATATGTTGCTTATAGTATGGTTTTTTCTGAGGCCATATGGTTGAAATAGTTTCTAATTGATTTTAGCTTGCCTGTGTAAATAATATGCCTATGCATATTTTTTTTTTGTGATAATGAGACTGCGATAAAAACTATTAAAAATGGAGAAATCAGGCCTAAAGGTAAGCATATTGCGTTACAGTATCACTATATAAGTGATATAATACAAAACAAACATGTTACTATTGACTATCTTTGTACAAAAGACATGGTTGCAGACCCATTGACAAAACATATTGGAACTGAAGAATTTAAACGACATGTCGTTGCTATGAGTTTAAGTTATGAATGAATATCTCGAGCTTGTAGCCAAGTGAGAGATGTTGAAATATGTGGCTAAAATCCCTCAATATTAATTAAGCCACGGTTGGTGGTTAAATTCGGAATAACCCTAATTCATTGGTCAAATATTGCATTATTCATGACATATATCATAGATGCATTTTTTGTGAAATTATTATAAATTAAATATTATTTTATAATGATGCATGCACACATATATTATATTGATATAATTGGATGTTTTGGTTGAATATTTTCTAGTCAGTATGGGTGACTTAACTAGAGAGACCCATCAAGTAGTGAAAGACTAATCAATCTTACTTAGAGTATAATTAGCTTTCTTTGACTGCAGAGAGTTGAGGAAATATTGATAGAGTTGAAAAAATATTTGGGAGTTGAAGATATTATGCTGAATGGTAACAACTAGTTGATATATCTTTCCTTATAAATAAGGTTTTTTTTATACAGAGAGATGACACCAAGAAAACACCCAATTTATGTGAAAACTTATTAAGGGGAAATCTCAACTCTAATGCTTTCATAATAAAGAGAATTTTTAATTCTCAAATGCTAGCTCCTCATTCATCAAATTTATCAAGTTCTGTTCCACAAATTTCCTACAAAGGCAATGAAAAACGACTATATATAATATAACATATCTTCTCTCTCAAGCAATAGACAATCTCCCAAGAGTAAGAGACTCCATTAGAGTGGATTAACCAAACTTTTCAGCCAGTAAACAACTATAGTTCGTGTATTCATTCCATTACCCATAACTCATTCAATACTCATACTATTACTCACAAACCTTGAACTCTTCAGTTTAAGCCTCACCCTCTCATGCTTTGAGTTCACACATTATCAAAAATGTTGTAATATGACCATTATGTTAGTTTTTATTATTTTTTTCGTCAAAAACCTCCCCTTTGACATTGACCGAAAAAAAAAATAACAGAATCTAATAATAGAATCACATTGTAACACTTTTGCTACATTGAGATTGTAATGTGGAAAATTTAATCTTTAAGGGGACAAAATAAATATTCTTAAATCTTTCAAAGTATAAAATGAGATTCTCCCTTTCTTTAAATATTGGAGTCTCACTTGAGAAGATAATAATGAAGAACTAGTCGGAGTGTGAATGGAAAATGAATTTAGATAGAGAAGATTGAAAGCTTGCAGAAGATAATTAATTAGATTGTTTGATCTATAATCTTTAACGAGGTGAAAAATTATAAATAATTTTGATAGTTATGTATGTATATGCGAAATGTACTCAATTCAATCTGTACTAATGCAAATTGGTCTTACCCATCAATGTAATACTCTAATTTTGTAATGAAGATTCGTTAATGTACATCAATAAAAATGATTTTAATTTAATTTTTTTTTTAGTATCCAAATTTATGAATTCATGTTTATCTTTATATTTTGATATTTTAATTTTTTTTAAAAAAAACACCCATTTAGGACCCGTTATTCGGCCTGTTAAGGGCCCACTATGGAAGCTCCTTGTGCAGGCCGTGGGCCTCGCTTGTTGGCCATCCTTATTTCTATTGATATATCCAAAAAGCATAGGTGTCTACCAACAAATTTGATTTCTTCCGAGCATCACTAGCATCAAGGTTTTAAGGATTGAATGAAGGTACATGAGAAGAGCATCACCGAATGTTTTTTTTTTTTTTAAACACACTAGTTTAATTATACTAGTAATATGAACGAGTTTAAACGAGATGAAACCAAAATGTAAAGCCCTATAGGTAACAACTCTATTGAGTTACGTCATTAAATTAGCCACAAATGACATTGGCCTTATTCTTTTTCTTTTTTTTCACTTGGGGTACATCTTATAAAATTAAAAAGATACAGAAAATATTAACATGACATCTATGCAAAGATGACACACACAAATCAATAAATGATCCAAATTTAAAAAGTAAAAAAAATAATTATTATATTGTTTTCCAATGTGATCAAGCAACTCTCTTACAAGCATTGTTCTTGGGCCTCGACCATAATGACCATTGATCCAGGGAAAGGTTGAACTTTTTTTAAAAGGAAATTTGGGGCGGTCCACTTTTGAAGACTTAAGCAAATCGCATCCCACATTCAAAATTGAGTAACGCTATTAACACATAATTTATTAACCTAATTCATTATAACATTTGAATTGATTATAGGTTCCATCAAACATTAGAACTTGGAGTTGATCTAATGATTTCATTGAAGCCACATTATTATATCAACAAATTAGGTCAAATTTTTAGGTCCCAATAGGATTACTCTTCAAATTTTGAATGGAAAAATCCCATTATTTTTGGCTGAAAATAGATTTATGTAATCTTGGTGCTATCAATAATTCGAAATCATATTGCTCCTGAAGGAATTCAAAGTCAATTCCATTGGAACTACAATTTAGACTGTTGGGCTCATCCATTCAATCATCAGCAGCAATTTTCTAATCAGGTATGCATTCTTGACCTAAAATTAAACCCAAAACTAAATGGATGATAAGAAATATATTCCATTGTTACTAAATCAAGTACCTCAAAACCCTAGAAAAAATGTCTTATTCAAAAATCTCAATCTGTATGAAAGAGAATGTGTGTTATATGTGTCCTTTATTACAATAAAATTTGAAACAAAATAGATCAGAACAATTTTTTTTTTGTTTGAAATACACGTTACTTTTTTGAAAATTTGAGTTACTGTTTTTTTGTTTCATTTTTTTCGAAATATAGTTTTAATTGTCCACTTTGGTAACTTTGATTACTTCTCATGTTACTGTTTGGAGACCGAGTTATTAGTTCTCATCTTACTAATTTCAATTGATTCACATGTATTTAAATCATGTTGCTATTTTTGAATATGTGAGGAGTTATTGGATCTCATGTTACTAATTTTAATTGATTCTGGTGTATCTAAATTATGTTACTGTTTTTTAAATATGTGATGAGTTATTGAATCTATTGTTACTAATTTCAATTGATTCCGATTTAAAAAGTTAAAGTAGACAAAAAATAGAAAATGTGTAAAATTATATCTTTTGTTGGTTCCACTTGGTGTTACTGAATGATGCTACTATTTTTTCTAATAGATATTCCTGTTTGTGGTTAATGTGTTTCATTAGTTGTTAATATATTGATACTACTATATGATATTATAGGCTAATGGCAAGAACAAAGAGGATCTTCGTAACAAAAATATGAACCTTCTACCGACTTCCTCTTCGTCAAAACCTGATGATTCAGATATTGACGAAGAGGAAGTTAGTAGAAGGTTCAGATTTTGACGAAGAGAAAGTCAGCAAATTTAGCTTCTATTGATGCGAGCAAATGGTGAAATTGAATTTAAAGAGAAACAAAAGAGCAGCTGAAAAAAACACCTTTCTGGCTATTGTTCCAAAGCATAATGACAACCAAAGTAGACAGATCTTGGTCCAAGAAGGGTGACCATAATATTATTGACTTATTTTCCAAAATGAATTTGGACAATTATAATTGTACGTGAATATGAATTGGATATGCTGTTGTGGGGTGAAGTATTATTTATACTGGTATGTTTGAAAAACCTAGTAAACATTGTTCAGGTTTTTTTCAGAAAACAGTAACATGAACTAAGAAGGAATACAATAACAATATGGTGAATTCTGACGAGCCCAAATCCAATTGAGCAGGACCAATAAACCGAGTAAGCCCAAGTCAGCTAAAAGATAGGTCAAACCCAGTTCATAAATTCGACCCAACCAAAGGTCCGAAGAGTTCATGAAAAATTAGAGCACGCAGGGAAGAATCATCGGGATACACACTCTGAAAGATCAAGACTACCTTAATTGTACTTACCTTTTGTAATTATCCTCCCTAGATTCTAGTGCCTTTACTCTCACGTCACCGCCTCTCAATGCCTATAAATTATAAGCCCTCTCCACATGAGAGGACACATCTTGATATCTCACCACACCTCTCTACACACACACATAGTTTCTCTCTTCTAGCTATTGTATCTCACCCGGAGCTACCCATTGCTCTCTCCCTCGTTTACCTTGTTTCATCAATAAAGAGCCCTCGGCCACCATTGTCTTTTCCAGAGTGAAGTAGATCACCCGAACCAAACTATTATATATCTGCACGTTGACTCCATATTTACATTACTGTTATTAATTGCTTTATTTATTGTCCATTAATTACACCTTGTCACACACTCGACTGTTGATCTTACACGAGACAGTTTTGTGCATCATTAAATTCTTATTCTCAAATGACCTGAGTGTGATATAAATTTTTAGGGTTGAGATTGTTAAAACTAGTCTGATTGAAAAATACACCACTTACTCTCTAAGTTCATTTTTAAAAACACTAAATGAACACATTATGAACAATATGATTGCATTATAAGTTTGGTGACTTATTCCACTTAAGGCACAAGATTTTTTCACTTTTGGTATTCTATTAAGTAAATAAAAATTAAAAAATCTGATTATAGTAACGTGGAAACAATAATATGACCATCAAAAAATAGTAACATGTGCCCAAAACCTATTATACACAACGTGTTTACCCCAACTTCCTAGTTCATTTGTCAAATCATGATCACAAATCGGAAAATGAAAAAAATGTCACACATCCATTTAAATGAAGCTTAAAAATAACAACAATGGTCTAAATCTTATTGATTGTGATAAATAGAAGTTTACAAAGGCTCATTACAAGTTTTCTTATTATGATTATCTAAACGACCACAATGCCCATAATGAAGCTTTCTAACGAGTTTACCTCTAGACCTAATTCTATGTTACTTCGGTTGGTCTGATTGTTGTTTTACAATGATGGCAACACATCGACATCCTCCACTAAAAATTCAAGACGACCAAGAGTTGGGATGAGGTATATAGGCTAAGAATAAGACATCTGGTAAGTAGTAACATGATACAGGTAGTCGACAAACTCGTTGATGTGCCTCCACTAAAAATACGCATGAATGAACATTTACATCTTTGTATCTCAGTGCTGTATTTTTTTTCAAAATATTTTGTTTTATATATTTTTTGTCAAATAAATCTAATTTGATATATCGACTTTCAAAGAGCCTTAGAATTTGTAATGACTTTGTCAAAGTTGTTCGGATCATTCAATTGCATTTTGGGTGGTCTTAGAATGGTCTTAGAGAGAATAAGATAGCAACATGGAATCCAAAGTCAAGTCTACTGACAATCTTACAAATTACAAACGAGCATTTTCCTTGAATGAAGAACAGACAATAAATTGATTAGCTGTTGGATAGTGACCTTTTCATGCCTTCTTCCACTCATCTTTAGTATTTCTATTCCTTTTGTGCTGAAAGACTTTAAGTCTATTCTAAGTAAGCGCAACGCTGCAATACCAACTTCGGTACCATATATCCATAAATATTGGTGATTGATTTTGAGTTGTATGATCTATAATTATGAATTGATAAACTAAATGAAGTAATAAAAAATTATAAAATAAGAAATTATATGCACCTAACACGTTCTTAATAATGAAAAACTAAAGATATGGTATCAAAAAAATGTTTATACCTATCTCGTAAGTAAAATGAAAAGAATATAGCTATTGCAAATAGTAGTCCCTTTGAGTCATTTGATGAAAGCTGAATTTGGTCCTAATCATTGGAGAGATCTAAAAACTGATAGGTGTTACACCTGAAATTTCAAACCTGATTAAGAATTTTCCAATCAGTGGGACAACCAGCAAGACTAAGTTTGCATTAATCACTATCAAGATTGACACATATTTCTACACATTGAATTCTAAAACTCCAATATTTTTTTTTTTTACTTCTAATACTCCTTTTCTTTGCTAATTTCCCAACAAATTATCATGAATTGGCTATAATTTGTAATTATAGAAGAAGTACTCTTAATGAATCAATAAGGACAGTGACCATCAATTCCTTATAACACCATAAAACTAGTCTGATTGAAAAATACACCACTTACTCTCTAAGTTCATTTTTAAAAACACTAAATGAACACATTATGAACAATATGATTGCATTATAAGTTTGGTGACTTATTCCACTTAAGGCACAAGATTTTTTCACTTTTGGTATTCTATTAAGTAAATAAAAATTAAAAAATCTGATTATAGTAACGTGGAAACAATAATATGACCATCAAAAAATAGTAACATGTGCCCAAAACCTATTATACACAACGTGTTTACCCCAACTTCCTAGTTCATTTGTCAAATCATGATCACAAATCGGAAAATGAAAAAAAATGTCACACATCCATTTAAATGAAGCTTAAAAATAACAACAATGGTCTAAATCTTATTGATTGTGATAAATAGAAGTTTACAAAGGCTCATTACAAGTTTTCTTATTATGATTATCTAAACGACCACAATGCCCATAATGAAGCTTTCTAACGAGTTTACCTCTAGACCTAATTCTATGTTACTTCGGTTGGTCTGATTGTTGTTTTACAATGATGGCAACACATCGACATCCTCCACTAAAAATTCAAGACGACCAAGAGTTGGGATGAGGTATATAGGCTAAGAATAAGACATCTGGTAAGTAGTAACATGATACAGGTAGTCGACAAACTCGTTGATGTGCCTCCACTAAAAATACGCATGAATGAACATTTACATCTTTGTATCTCAGTGCTGTATTTTTTTTCAAAATATTTTGTTTTATATATTTTTTTGTCAAATAAATCTAATTTGATATATCGACTTTCAAAGAGCCTTAGAATTTGTAATGACTTTGTCAAAGTTGTTCGGATCATTCAATTGCATTTTGGGTGGTCTTAGAATGGTCTTAGAGAGAATAAGATAGCAACATGGAATCCAAAGTCAAGTCTACTGACAATCTTACAAATTACAAACGAGCATTTTCCTTGAATGAAGAACAGACAATAAATTGATTAGCTGTTGGATAGTGACCTTTTCATGCCTTCTTCCACTCATCTTTAGTATTTCTATTCCTTTTGTGCTGAAAGACTTTAAGTCTATTCTAAGTAAGCGCAACGCTGCAATACCAACTTCGGTACCATATATCCATAAATATTGGTGATTGATTTTGAGTTGTATGATCTATAATTATGAATTGATAAACTAAATGAAGTAATAAAAAATTATAAAATAAGAAATTATATGCACCTAACACGTTCTTAATAATGAAAAACTAAAGATATGGTATCAAAAAAATGTTTATACCTATCTCGTAAGTAAAATGAAAAGAATATAGCTATTGCAAATAGTAGTCCCTTTGAGTCATTTGATGAAAGCTGAATTTGGTCCTAATCATTGGAGAGATCTAAAAACTGATAGGTGTTACACCTGAAATTTCAAACCTGATTAAGAATTTTCCAATCAGTGGGACAACCAGCAAGACTAAGTTTGCATTAATCACTATCAAGATTGACACATATTTCTACACATTGAATTCTAAAACTCCAATATTTTTTTTTTTTACTTCTAATACTCCTTTTCTTTGCTAATTTCCCAACAAATTATCATGAATTGGCTATAATTTGTAATTATAGAAGAAGTACTCTTAATGAATCAATAAGGACAGTGACCATCAATTCCTTATAACACCATAAAACTAGTCTGATTGAAAAATACACCACTTACTCTCTAAGTTCATTTTTAAAAACACTAAATGAACACATTATGAACAATATGATTGCATTATAAGTTTGGTGACTTATTCCACTTAAGGCACAAGATTTTTTCACTTTTGGTATTCTATTAAGTAAATAAAAATTAAAAAATCTGATTATAGTAACGTGGAAACAATAATATGACCATCAAAAAATAGTAACATGTGCCCAAAACCTATTATACACAACGTGTTTACCCCAACTTCCTAGTTCATTTGTCAAATCATGATCACAAATCGGAAAATGAAAAAAAATGTCACACATCCATTTAAATGAAGCTTAAAAATAACAACAATGGTCTAAATCTTATTGATTGTGATAAATAGAAGTTTACAAAGGCTCATTACAAGTTTTCTTATTATGATTATCTAAACGACCACAATGCCCATAATGAAGCTTTCTAACGAGTTTACCTCTAGACCTAATTCTATGTTACTTCGGTTGGTCTGATTGTTGTTTTACAATGATGGCAACACATCGACATCCTCCACTAAAAATTCAAGACGACCAAGAGTTGGGATGAGGTATATAGGCTAAGAATAAGACATCTGGTAAGTAGTAACATGATACAGGTAGTCGACAAACTCGTTGATGTGCCTCCACTAAAAATACGCATGAATGAACATTTACATCTTTGTATCTCAGTGCTGTATTTTTTTTCAAAATATTTTGTTTTATATATTTTTTGTCAAATAAATCTAATTTGATATATCGACTTTCAAAGAGCCTTAGAATTTGTAATGACTTTGTCAAAGTTGTTCGGATCATTCAATTGCATTTTGGGTGGTCTTAGAATGGTCTTAGAGAGAATAAGATAGCAACATGGAATCCAAAGTCAAGTCTACTGACAATCTTACAAATTACAAACGAGCATTTTCCTTGAATGAAGAACAGACAATAAATTGATTAGCTGTTGGATAGTGACCTTTTCATGCCTTCTTCCACTCATCTTTAGTATTTCTATTCCTTTTGTGCTGAAAGACTTTAAGTCTATTCTAAGTAAGCGCAACGCTGCAATACCAACTTCGGTACCATATATCCATAAATATTGGTGATTGATTTTGAGTTGTATGATCTATAATTATGAATTGATAAACTAAATGAAGTAATAAAAAATTATAAAATAAGAAATTATATGCACCTAACACGTTCTTAATAATGAAAAACTAAAGATATGGTATCAAAAAAATGTTTATACCTATCTCGTAAGTAAAATGAAAAGAATATAGCTATTGCAAATAGTAGTCCCTTTGAGTCATTTGATGAAAGCTGAATTTGGTCCTAATCATTGGAGAGATCTAAAAACTGATAGGTGTTACACCTGAAATTTCAAACCTGATTAAGAATTTTCCAATCAGTGGGACAACCAGCAAGACTAAGTTTGCATTAATCACTATCAAGATTGACACATATTTCTACACATTGAATTCTAAAACTCCAATATTTTTTTTTTTTACTTCTAATACTCCTTTTCTTTGCTAATTTCCCAACAAATTATCATGAATTGGCTATAATTTGTAATTATAGAAGAAGTACTCTTAATGAATCAATAAGGACAGTGACCATCAATTCCTTATAACACCATAAAACTAGTCTGATTGAAAAATACACCACTTACTCTCTAAGTTCATTTTTAAAAACACTAAATGAACACATTATGAACAATATGATTGCATTATAAGTTTGGTGACTTATTCCACTTAAGGCACAAGATTTTTTCACTTTTGGTATTCTATTAAGTAAATAAAAATTAAAAAATCTGATTATAGTAACGTGGAAACAATAATATGACCATCAAAAAATAGTAACATGTGCCCAAAACCTATTATACACAACGTGTTTACCCCAACTTCCTAGTTCATTTGTCAAATCATGATCACAAATCGGAAAATGAAAAAAAATGTCACACATCCATTTAAATGAAGCTTAAAAATAACAACAATGGTCTAAATCTTATTGATTGTGATAAATAGAAGTTTACAAAGGCTCATTACAAGTTTTCTTATTATGATTATCTAAACGACCACAATGCCCATAATGAAGCTTTCTAACGAGTTTACCTCTAGACCTAATTCTATGTTACTTCGGTTGGTCTGATTGTTGTTTTACAATGATGGCAACACATCGACATCCTCCACTAAAAATTCAAGACGACCAAGAGTTGGGATGAGGTATATAGGCTAAGAATAAGACATCTGGTAAGTAGTAACATGATACAGGTAGTCGACAAACTCGTTGATGTGCCTCCACTAAAAATACGCATGAATGAACATTTACATCTTTGTATCTCAGTGCTGTATTTTTTTTCAAAATATTTTGTTTTATATATTTTTTGTCAAATAAATCTAATTTGATATATCGACTTTCAAAGAGCCTTAGAATTTGTAATGACTTTGTCAAAGTTGTTCGGATCATTCAATTGCATTTTGGGTGGTCTTAGAATGGTCTTAGAGAGAATAAGATAGCAACATGGAATCCAAAGTCAAGTCTACTGACAATCTTACAAATTACAAACGAGCATTTTCCTTGAATGAAGAACAGACAATAAATTGATTAGCTGTTGGATAGTGACCTTTTCATGCCTTCTTCCACTCATCTTTAGTATTTCTATTCCTTTTGTGCTGAAAGACTTTAAGTCTATTCTAAGTAAGCGCAACGCTGCAATACCAACTTCGGTACCATATATCCATAAATATTGGTGATTGATTTTGAGTTGTATGATCTATAATTATGAATTGATAAACTAAATGAAGTAATAAAAAATTATAAAATAAGAAATTATATGCACCTAACACGTTCTTAATAATGAAAAACTAAAGATATGGTATCAAAAAAATGTTTATACCTATCTCGTAAGTAAAATGAAAAGAATATAGCTATTGCAAATAGTAGTCCCTTTGAGTCATTTGATGAAAGCTGAATTTGGTCCTAATCATTGGAGAGATCTAAAAACTGATAGGTGTTACACCTGAAATTTCAAACCTGATTAAGAATTTTCCAATCAGTGGGACAACCAGCAAGACTAAGTTTGCATTAATCACTATCAAGATTGACACATATTTCTACACATTGAATTCTAAAACTCCAATATTTTTTTTTTTTACTTCTAATACTCCTTTTCTTTGCTAATTTCCCAACAAATTATCATGAATTGGCTATAATTTGTAATTATAGAAGAAGTACTCTTAATGAATCAATAAGGACAGTGACCATCAATTCCTTATAACACCATAAAACTAGTCTGATTGAAAAATACACCACTTACTCTCTAAGTTCATTTTTAAAAACACTAAATGAACACATTATGAACAATATGATTGCATTATAAGTTTGGTGACTTATTCCACTTAAGGCACAAGATTTTTTCACTTTTGGTATTCTATTAAGTAAATAAAAATTAAAAAATCTGATTATAGTAACGTGGAAACAATAATATGACCATCAAAAAATAGTAACATGTGCCCAAAACCTATTATACACAACGTGTTTACCCCAACTTCCTAGTTCATTTGTCAAATCATGATCACAAATCGGAAAATGAAAAAAAATGTCACACATCCATTTAAATGAAGCTTAAAAATAACAACAATGGTCTAAATCTTATTGATTGTGATAAATAGAAGTTTACAAAGGCTCATTACAAGTTTTCTTATTATGATTATCTAAACGACCACAATGCCCATAATGAAGCTTTCTAACGAGTTTACCTCTAGACCTAATTCTATGTTACTTCGGTTGGTCTGATTGTTGTTTTACAATGATGGCAACACATCGACATCCTCCACTAAAAATTCAAGACGACCAAGAGTTGGGATGAGGTATATAGGCTAAGAATAAGACATCTGGTAAGTAGTAACATGATACAGGTAGTCGACAAACTCGTTGATGTGCCTCCACTAAAAATACGCATGAATGAACATTTACATCTTTGTATCTCAGTGCTGTATTTTTTTTCAAAATATTTTGTTTTATATATTTTTTGTCAAATAAATCTAATTTGATATATCGACTTTCAAAGAGCCTTAGAATTTGTAATGACTTTGTCAAAGTTGTTCGGATCATTCAATTGCATTTTGGGTGGTCTTAGAATGGTCTTAGAGAGAATAAGATAGCAACATGGAATCCAAAGTCAAGTCTACTGACAATCTTACAAATTACAAACGAGCATTTTCCTTGAATGAAGAACAGACAATAAATTGATTAGCTGTTGGATAGTGACCTTTTCATGCCTTCTTCCACTCATCTTTAGTATTTCTATTCCTTTTGTGCTGAAAGACTTTAAGTCTATTCTAAGTAAGCGCAACGCTGCAATACCAACTTCGGTACCATATATCCATAAATATTGGTGATTGATTTTGAGTTGTATGATCTATAATTATGAATTGATAAACTAAATGAAGTAATAAAAAATTATAAAATAAGAAATTATATGCACCTAACACGTTCTTAATAATGAAAAACTAAAGATATGGTATCAAAAAAATGTTTATACCTATCTCGTAAGTAAAATGAAAAGAATATAGCTATTGCAAATAGTAGTCCCTTTGAGTCATTTGATGAAAGCTGAATTTGGTCCTAATCATTGGAGAGATCTAAAAACTGATAGGTGTTACACCTGAAATTTCAAACCTGATTAAGAATTTTCCAATCAGTGGGACAACCAGCAAGACTAAGTTTGCATTAATCACTATCAAGATTGACACATATTTCTACACATTGAATTCTAAAACTCCAATATTTTTTTTTTTTACTTCTAATACTCCTTTTCTTTGCTAATTTCCCAACAAATTATCATGAATTGGCTATAATTTGTAATTATAGAAGAAGTACTCTTAATGAATCAATAAGGACAGTGACCATCAATTCCTTATAACACCATAAAACTAGTCTGATTGAAAAATACACCACTTACTCTCTAAGTTCATTTTTAAAAACACTAAATGAACACATTATGAACAATATGATTGCATTATAAGTTTGGTGACTTATTCCACTTAAGGCACAAGATTTTTTCACTTTTGGTATTCTATTAAGTAAATAAAAATTAAAAAATCTGATTATAGTAACGTGGAAACAATAATATGACCATCAAAAAATAGTAACATGTGCCCAAAACCTATTATACACAACGTGTTTACCCCAACTTCCTAGTTCATTTGTCAAATCATGATCACAAATCGGAAAATGAAAAAAAATGTCACACATCCATTTAAATGAAGCTTAAAAATAACAACAATGGTCTAAATCTTATTGATTGTGATAAATAGAAGTTTACAAAGGCTCATTACAAGTTTTCTTATTATGATTATCTAAACGACCACAATGCCCATAATGAAGCTTTCTAACGAGTTTACCTCTAGACCTAATTCTATGTTACTTCGGTTGGTCTGATTGTTGTTTTACAATGATGGCAACACATCGACATCCTCCACTAAAAATTCAAGACGACCAAGAGTTGGGATGAGGTATATAGGCTAAGAATAAGACATCTGGTAAGTAGTAACATGATACAGGTAGTCGACAAACTCGTTGATGTGCCTCCACTAAAAATACGCATGAATGAACATTTACATCTTTGTATCTCAGTGCTGTATTTTTTTTCAAAATATTTTGTTATATATATTTTTTGTCAAATAAATCTAATTTGATATATCGACTTTCAAAGAGCCTTAGAATTTGTAATGACTTTGTCAAAGTTGTTCGGATCATTCAATTGCATTTTGGGTGGTCTTAGAATGGTCTTAGAGAGAATAAGATAGCAACATGGAATCCAAAGTCAAGTCTACTGACAATCTTACAAATTACAAACGAGCATTTTCCTTGAAGGAAGAGCAGACAATAAATTGATTAGCTGTTGGATAGTGACCTTTTCATGCATCTTTAGTATTTCTATTCCTTTTGTGCTGAAAGACTTTAAGTCTTTTCTAAGTAAGCGCAACGCTGCAATACCAACTTCGGTACCATATATCCATAAATATTGGTGATTGATTTTGAGTTGTATGATCTATAATTATGAATTGATAAACTAAATGAAGTAATAAAAAATTATAAAATAAGAAATTATATGCACCTAACACGTTCTTAATAATGAAAAACTAAAGATATGGTATCAAAAAAATGTTTATACCTATCTCGTAAGTAAAATGAAAAGAATATAGCTATTGCAAACAGTAGTCCCTTTGAGTCATTTGATGAAAGCTGAATTTGGTCCTAATCATCGGAGAGATCTAAAAACTGATAGGTGTTACACCTGAAATTTCAAACCTGATTAAGAATTTTCCAATCAGTGGGACCACCAGCAAGACTAAGTTTGCATTAATCACTATCAAGATTGACACATATTTCTACACATTGAATTCTAAAACTCCAATTTTTTTTTCTTTGCTAATTTCCCAACAAATTATCATGAATTGGCTATAATTTGTAATTATAGAAGAAGTACTCTTAATGAATCAATAACGACATTGACCATCAATTCCTTATAACACCATAATGAATCAATTAACTTGTTGATTCACATAACATAAGCCTACAGAATTTCTTGGAATAAATTTGTATACAGTTTTTCATGTCCTCTATAATGTAATATTGTTCTAACATTCTCTTGGACAACCCAAGAAATATACGTCTTTTCTACTTTGTTCCGATCTATTAATTAATTGCGAGGAAAAACAAACATTGGTGGCCAGCATCAAAGAATAAGATCTTGACTAGTAATTCTCAATTGCAGATACCGATCTAGTTTATGGGAAAAATGTTTCTCTCTCTACTTAGATTGATTGGTGGTGCATGAATTTTCAATGCAATTTTTGAGTTTGGGCATCCATTTGGGCAATTCTTATGTAGAGGCGGCTCAACAAGATTAAAAAATAACTCGGGATTTAGACCCTAAATTTTTAAAATGCTCCATAATTTTAAGTACATTATTAACCCAGAAAAAATTTAAATCCTTTAAATTTTAAACCCTAAAAAATGGCCCAAAAATTTAGCTACAATCAAAATTTTTATTATAATAATTTGGCTCCATAATCCAATTCATAACATTAGAAACCTATAAAAATAAAATAAAAAATACTCAAAATCAATTCATATTTATCCCTACCCACCCTCTCTGTGTAAAAATAAGAAAAAAATATTAAAAAAGTTAAAATTAAGCACTTTTTCTGGTAAAAAATAAAACAAAATTTAAAACATTTTTCTTGGCAACACTAACATGTCATTTTTCTGTCTCTCTCTCACATAATAAATTAAAAATAAATTAATTTTTTTTAAAAATTAATATTAAAAAAAAACCCTCATTTAATATTTTCACTTTCAGCCTCAAATTTCCTTGAGCCACCCTTGTTCTTATTCCTTGCATAGTGTGTTAAACCACCAAATAGGGAAATAGTTCCTTCGAAGAAAAGAAATCCAAATTTAAATTCTCAGGAGAAAATTCGAAATCCACCATCTAAAATTAGTCATAGCAATTGCTTTTATGAATTATGATTACCCTTTAATCATGAAAAAGTGGAGAATTTGCATCAGAAAAAGTCTGATAAACTGCTCGCTAGTCCAAAGTGCTTACTCTTCAACGGTAAAACACTTGATCTGATCAAAGATCTTACTCTTCGATATTGGCTATGTGCGCTTGTTCTTGTTTCTGTTCCATGATTTCTTCCCCACAGTTAATTAGTTGATTAGAAGGTAATAAAACACGCTTGTATTTTCAGGTTCTTCGTGAGATTTGTTTACTTTTTTGGTGTGTGTAGTCCCTAGTGTTGGACGAGTAATCGAAAATTTAAACACCCCTAATTATAAGATATAATTGCTGTCTTTTGAGGCCATTGTGTAGGACTTCGTCTTTAAACTAAAAGCATCTCTAATAGTATTATCTATTTTATATATGTGCCATCTTTTCATACATTAAAAATAGAATAAAGAGTGAATTAAACACTCCATATGTAAAAAATCAAACAAGAATCTTTATTTTAGCTAGTCTAAATAGAGAGCTTGTTGGAACTTGACTTTTGATAATTGGCTCTCTAAAATGGTGAGTTGAGTGAAAATAAAGAGCCTTAGGCAGCCATTTTGTGTGAATACTATCTAGTTACGTCATTACCTAGTCTATCTCTCTCGCACTTGCAATTGACGCAATCAAATTGGGTAATCACCCTTAATTATCGGACTCATATCCCCTCCAATACACTTTTATTTTTTATTTTTTTCTTGACCAATCATTCATCATTAAAAAGTGAGAACTCTACTTGTATACAATTGATTTCACTTAAATACATGATAAATGATTCTCCTAGAACAGAATTAAAAGGAAAATGATGACTAAGTCAAATTGTTGAGGTCAATCAATTCCATTTTGGTGGTCTGAGTAGCAATCAAAGCCAAGTCTACATATTAGACATGGGCAGTCAACTTCAATTTGTATCCGTCACGGAAGGACAGACTGCAACAGAAGCTGCACTTCTATTTCCAACTATTGCGTATAGAAAGACTGGAAGTCCATGCCAAGTCAAATGACAACAATTCCAACGGTCTTTTTGGCTCGTTTGATGAAAGCTGAATGCGGTCCTGAGCGATCGGAGATACCCAATATTATTTACTTCTGATGATGCTTAAAATAAATTTTAAGTGTTAGCTCAGGAGTTCAGTTCAGACCGAGAGGTCAGAAGACAAGGGTTGAATGTCTTTTGAGACAAGACAACGACTGGATAACTACGAGAGATTTCTAATTCGTGAGGAAGCTATAATCAAGGTACCTAATTTCAACTAATTAAGATCTTCTTCTAGAATTAAAGAGAAGCCCACGAAATAAGGACAAGAATATCGGTCAAGATCCCACTGAATAGGTAACAGCCCTATAAATACTATGTAACGCCCTCAAAGAAGGAGAGAGAATCCTAGAGACAAAAACTAGTCATTGTACTCTTGTAATCATCATTATTGAAAGGCAAGGAGCAAGAGTCTCCATTAAAGAGTGGATTAGCCGAGCTCCCAAGCTGGTAAACTACTATGCTTCTTCTGTGTTAATCCTCTAGCCCCTAGAAAAATATTTCTTTCATTATCACATCACCATCAATGTAAAACATAATTACGATTCATTAGTCATACAATACAATTCGGTTTACACCATCAGTTTGGCGCCGTCTGTGGGAACGACTGTTCCTGTTACAAATAAAGCTGATTTTCCAGTGACTGATGGTATCAACGCGAAATATGAGCCGAAGTCAAACAAATCCTCTACGGATGCAAGATCAACAGGAAGTCGCAAATAATAGACAACCCAAAAATACGCAAGAAGCAGATCCCCTCATGGGGGGCCTTCCCATGAATAATGAGATGGAGGCCCTTCGTCTTGTCAATGAACTTCTGATAAAATAGAACGAAGAGCTCTTAAAGCTCCTACAACGCCCATAGGAGGCGCGACCGACCCAAGGACGCCAGAATAATCCACCACCAAGGGAGCAACCGCATCTCGACCCCCTCAGAGAAGTTAATGAGGTGGGAGAGAATAGTCAGACCTTAGAGCAAGAACTTCGCCTACTCCATAGGAATGGTCACAACGAGGAAGTGCAAAGTCAGTATAAAGAAGGGGAGAGGAGTGACTCCTTCCCTTATCAACAGGAAAGAAGAGAACATCACTGGGAGTAATGTTTCAAAGACATCCAGTAAGAACTTAGCCAGATGAAGGAGGTAGTGAAGAGCAAGGCTCCAGTCACTATGGATGCCTTGGTGCAGCAAATCAAATCCCCATTCACTGCTGGGGTGCTGCACTTTCCTCTCCCACATAAATTCAGAATGCCGCAGGTAGATGCTTTCGATGGGACAAAGGATTCGTGGACCACCTCAACACCTACAAAAACCAAATGGAGTTGCATGGATATCAAGATCCAGTGAGATGCAGGGCCTTTGCTATCACCCTAAAGGGCTCAGCCTTAGCATGGTTCAACAGACTCCTCCCAGCCTCGATCTCCTCTTTTAAAGAGCTATCAATCTCGTTTGTTTCCCACTTCATTGGAGCTCAGACCTAAAGAAAATCGAGCTACCATTTGTTAAAAGTGAAACAGGAACCTGATGAGAACCTATGGTCTTATGTCCAACGGTTCAACTCAGAATCCTTAAAGGTGAATGTCCCAGACAAAAAATTTGCTATTACAACCTTCATAGCAGGTCTGGGAGTTCAGTCAAAAGATCTGATATTTTTCATCTCAAAGAACCCCCAGGCTAGTATGGCAGAGGTGCTTGCCAAAGCAGAAAAGTACATAAATGGTGAGGAAGCGCTCCTCTCCAAGGTCGGAAACTCTTCGTCGAGAAAGGAGAAAGGGAAGGAAGAAAAGAAGAGAGAACGAATTCCCAGAAATGAGAGAGAACGAATTCCCATAAAGGAAAGAGAACGAGGCAGGTCTCCAAGAAGAGACAGAGAGCATTCCCCGAAGAGAAGAGGAAATGTCAGGGATCGCCTCGGCACTCCACAACCAAAGCTACAACCGAGGTATGCACCCCGGCAACTCACCCCTCTGACTGCTACGGTGTCTCAGATATTATATGAGGTGCAAAATGAGAAGTTCTTAAGGTGGTCATCCCGGATGAAAGTAGACCCGGCAAAAAGGGATCCTACAAAGTATTGTGACTTCCATAGAGACCATGGTCATCACACCAACGACTGTATCCAATTGAAGAAGAAAATAAAATTTCTGATCCAACGAGGGCAGCTGCGACGCTATATGGCCAATGATAATCAAAATCGAACTCTCCCACCTCCACCCCCTCAGCGTCAAGCACTCGAGTCACACCAACAACCTATGGGGGAGATCAGAGTGATATCTAGAGGATTTGCCGGAGGAGGAGAGTCTAGCTCTGCCATAAAGGTCCACTTGGGAAAAATCAGAGCCACAGAAGCTCTCGAAGTACATACTGTGTCTAAGGCTCCACGCTTAGACACGGCTATCACTTTCTCAGATTCAGATCTGGAGGGCTGCCAACATCCCCATAATGATCCTTTGGTGGTAAGAGTTGTAGTGGCCAACAGGACTGTCCATCGTGTTTTGATTGACAATGGTAGCTCGACAAACATCATTTTTGCTTCTACTTTCGACAAAATGGGTATAGGAAGGGAAAAGCTTGAACCAGTAAGTGCCCACCTATTGGGATTCTCAGGAGAAAAGGTGCTGCCCCCGGGGTTAATCCAACTCATCTTGACCTTAGGTGACCCACCCTGTCAGACTACAACAACTGTAAAATTCCTAGTGGTTGATGCACCTTTAGCATACAATATGCTCCTTGAAAGACCCTCGCTCAATTCTATAAGGGCTATTCCCTCTGCCTATCACCTTGTAGTGAAGTTTTCAAAAGAAAACGGAGTTAGAGTGGTCCGAAGAGACCAGCGCGTAGCACGAAAATACTACATGGCATCCATGAGAAATAAGGAGGTTGAGATCATCCAATTGGATGAGCTTGACATGAGGGATGAACTCGAGACCAGGCCAACACCATCAGAAGAGCTGGAACCTGTACAAATGGATGAGGAGCCAGAACATCTTGTTTACGTTGGATCCAAGCTAAGCAAGGAAATCAAGTATCTCCTCATCTAATTCCTGAAAAGAAACAAGGATGTTTTTGCATGGAAGCAAGAGGACATGAAAGAGATTGATCCCTCTGTCATCACTCACAAGCTCAGCATGAATCCTGCCTATAAGCCTGTTAAGTAGAAGAGGAGAAGCTTCGCCCCGGAGCGTCAGAAACCCATCAACGAAGATGTCAGAAAGCTCCTTCACGCGAAAGCCATTTGAGAAATGGATTACCCAGTCTGGCTAGCCAATATAGTCCTAGTCAAGAAGACAAATGGAAAATGACGTCTTTACATTGACTTTACAGACCTTAACCGTGCTTGCCCGAAAGATAGTTTTCCTTTACCACTGATAGATTTGATTGTAGATGCCACTGTGAGATATGAGCTCCTCAGCTTCATGGATGTCTTCTCTGGGTACAATTAGATCAGGATGGATCCCAGTGACCAAGAGAATACCTCATTCATAACTGAGCTAGGGATATACTGTTATCAAGTGATGTCTTTCGGGTTAAAAAATATAGGAGCCACTTACCAGCGCCTGGTGAATAAGATGTTTCAAAAAAAGATTGGGACCTCCGTGGAGGTCTATATTGACGACTTGCTGGTCAAGTCACTAAGGGCAGAGCTCCACATTGGACACCTAATAGAGTCATTTCAGGTTCTGAGAAAATACAAGATGAAGTTCAACCCAGCTAAGTGTGCCTTTGGAGTGTCGGCAGAAAAATTTTGGGCTTCATAGTTAATAGCAGAGGGATAGAGGCTAACCCAGAAAAGGTAAAAGCAGTGTTGGATATGCAACCTCCCTCCAACACGAGGGAAATACAGCGTTTAACCGGGAGAATAGCTGCCCTGAGCCACTTCATTTCCAGATCAAGCGACAAGTGTCAGCCCTTCTTCCAAGTCTTAAAGAAAGCCTTTCAATGTGATGGTTGGTGTGAAGAAGCATTCAAAGCATTGAAAGAATACTTGAGTTCCCCACCTGTCTTGGTAAGTCCGTTTGAAGGAGAAGTACTTACCCTTTACTTGGATGTTTTAGAGTTCTCAACCAGCGCAACGCTAGTAAGGGAGAAGGACAGAGCTCAGCAACCAATTTACTACTGTAGCCAAGCTCTGAGGGGGGCAAAAGAAAGGTATCCTAAAATGAAAAAACTCGTTTTAACCTTAGTGACAACTGCCAGGAGATGAAGACCCTACTTCCAAGCTCATACTATCGAAGTCCCAACAGATCAACCTATGAAGCAGGTGTTGCACAAGCCAGAATCTTCGGGGAGACTGGTTAAATGAGCCGTAGAACTTAGCGAGTTTGACATCAGATACAAGCCAAGGACAGCCATTAAGGGGTAGATTTAATTGCAGAATTCACAACTGGGATACCTGCAGAGACAGCGCAGTTAGTACCTGACCTCCCCACGTGGAAACTTTCAATAGATGGAGCTGTCAATGCTTAGGGCAGTGGAGCTGGTTTGATTTTGACTTCCCCCGATGAGATAGATGTTGAATACGTACTGAGATTTGGATTCAAAGCTTCAAACAACGAAGCCGAGTATGAGGTAGTCATAGTAGGGCTCAGCTTAGCTCATTCAATGGAAGTCAAGCAACTAGAGATCTGCAGTGACTCATAACTCGTGGTGAGACAGATAGAGGGTGCTTACAAGGCTAACGGTGAGAAGATGGTCCTTTATCTTAGAAAGGAGCAAGAATTGATCAAGAAATTTGTGCAAGTAAAGATCATACATGTCCCTAGAACTTAAAATTCGAGAGTAGACGTTTTGGCAAGGTTGGCAACAGCTTTACGAGAAAATCTGGACAGGTTAATCCCCGTGGAGCATCTGACGGAACCATATGTGTGTATTGAGAAAGGAGAATTTTTTCTTGTGCAGAGTCCAACTAACTGGATGGACCCCATCATGGAGTATCTCCAAAATGGGACCTTACCAGAGGACCCCAAGGAAGCAACAAAGCTGAGAACCAGGTCAGCTAGATTTTCCATTTTGCAAGGAAACTTGTACAAGCGAGGTTTTTCAGCGCCACTCCTTAAATGCGTGGGGAACGAGGACGCTGATTATATACTCAGGAAAATTCACGAAGGAGTTTATGACAATCACATCGGAGCTCGGGCTTTGGCGGGAAAGACATTAAGGCAAGAGTATTACTAGCCCACGTTGCTCAAGGACACAACAGACCTGGTCAGGAGATGCAAGGCTTGTCAAATACACGCTAATATCCCGCACGGCCCACCAGAATTCCTAACCTCCATAGTAAGCCCCTGGTCATTCCAACAATGGGGTCTAGATATATTAGGGCCTCTTCCCACTAGTGTAGGACAATTCAAGTTTACCATTATAGGGGTAGATTACTTTACCAAGTGGGCAGAGGTAGAACCTTTGGCAACTATTACAGAACAAAAAGTTCATAATTTTACTTGAAAATTCATAATCTGCCGATTTGGGATTCTCAGAACAATTGTGTCAAACAATGGCAAGCAGTTCGACAACCCAAAGTTCAAAAACTTCTGTGCCGAGCTCGGAATAAGGAATTATTTTTCTGCCCCAGCTCATCCTCAGTCTAATGGACAAGCAGAAGTCATCATCAGGACTATAAATTCAGCCCTGAAGACCAAGCTGAAATATCTGAAGGGCAAATGGGTAGAACACCTCCCAGAAGTACCATGGGCTTATAGGAAAACCACTAGGTCGACAACACAAGAGACTCCATTTGTTTTGGCTTTCGATTCTGAGGCAGTGGCACCTATCGAAGTTGGGCTCCCTTCACTTAGAACAAAATTAGCGAATGAGGAAAACAATGATAATTCTCTTTTGCTAAGTTTGGATCTGTTGGAAGAAAAGAGGGAGGCAGCACTGAACAACATAAAGAACTACCAAAGTAAAACATCTACGTACTACGACAGGAAGGTCAAGCATAGGAGTTTCAAGGTCGGAGATCTGGTGCTGAGGAAGCTTCTGCTGGCAAGAAGGATCCCACTCATGGGAAACTGGGGCCTAACTGGGAAGGTCCATACATAGTCTCTCGAGTAATTAGACCAGGAAATTATGAGTTACAAACAAAAGAAGGGAAAGTCCTGCCCCATTCATGGAATGCAAAACATCTTAGGAAATTTTTTCAGTAAGTATATCTTCTATTATGAACCATTGTTAAAAAAGTAGCAAATCTGTGATTCATCTATCCTTATGAGCACGCAAAAAGAAAACACAAGAGCTTTAGAGCTCATGACGAACTCATCAGTTCGTAACAAGAGCCTTAGAGCTCACAACGAATTCATTAGCTCATAAAAAGAGCCTTAGAGCTCACGATGAACTCATTAGTTCATAAAAAGAGTCTTAAGTTCACGATGAACTCATTAGTTCACAAAAAGAGCGTTAGAGCTCACGATGAACTCATTAGTTCATAAAATGAGCCTTAGAGCTCACGATAAACTTATTAGCTCATAAAAAGAGTCTTAGAGCTCACAATGAACTCATTAGTTCACAAAAAGAGCCTTAGAGCTCACGATAAATTCATTAGTTCATAAAATGGGCTTTAGAACTCACGATGAACTCATTAATTCATAAAATGAGCCTTAGAGTTCACGATAAACTTATTAGTTCATAAAAAGAGCCTTAGATCTCACAATGAACTCATTAGTTCACAAAAAGAGCCTTAGAGCTCACGATGAACTCATTACTTCATAAAAAGAGCCCTTAAGCTCACGGAGAACTCACCTATTCATAAGAAGAGCTCAAGAGCTTGGGATGAACCTACTAATTCATAACAAGAACGATGAACTCATTGGTGTATGGTAAGAATCATAGGGTTCACGATGAATTCAATAAAAGAGTCATGGAGCTTAGAAACATCAGAGATTACAAAATAAAAGACTTTTTCAAATCACAAATCGTTCATAATGTGCAGCAAATAAGAGAAAATTAAGGTTTTCAATACATCAACAATTACAAGGATACAATCAAAACAAATTCCTAGTCGTCTCTCCAACTTAGTTATCCTCTCCTTCAGACGAAGGTTCTCTTCTTTCAACTCATCCCTTTCCTTCTCAGCTGATGACAGAAGATCCATCAGCTTTTACCCAGCAATGGAGAACAGAACTTCCCCCAGGCCAGAGTCAGAGGTAGGGGAGGAAGAACCATCCCTCTTACGCCTCTTCGAAGGAGCTCCAGTGTCTTCGCTTTTATCAGACTCTGAAGAAAAAAAGTCGGGTTCAGGAAAAAAAGGAAAGTCTTGTTCAGCCGCGACAGCACTAAATAAGAACAGATTGTCTGATGTCATGAGCTCAGAAAAGGACATGGGCTCAGCTTGGGTCATTAGTTCCACCCTCATCAATTCAAGTAAGTCCAGATCAGGAACACCTACATACCAAGAAACAAGATAAGTAGAGAACATCATAAAATTTGATCCCAACAGAGAGATCCTCATCACTTTCACCTGGGTAAGAATAGCTCTTTCAGGACTGAAGGACTCTGCACTCTCTAGTGCCCACCTCGGAAGACCTCCATGAGTCACTTGAAACAAAAAAGAAGCGCTGAGCCCATCCTGAAGGAAGGGAGGGGAGACCAAACACTAAATGAAGAAGTCAGAAATCTCTCCACCGGAAGCAGACAAAGCATGGAACTTCATCCTCCTCAAGGGTAAAAAGTGGAGAAACTCGGCAACCGTAGAGAACTCGTCATTACCTCGCAGACGCCAGAAGAGGAAGAAATTGGTCATAACAGCCCATCCCATGGGTGAAAGACGAGAGGGACACAAGCCACAATAGGCCAAAATAAATCTAATAGAAGGGTGAATGGGAAGGCGCAGACCTAACTCCAAAGCTGCTTCAAAGAAGCACGTCGTCCTAGGAGAAAGGTAATTACATGGTTCATCAGAGCTTGGAGCACGTAGAGGTAACTCCAAATCAAGAAAGAATTTTTTCCTTATCCTCTCTAAATCGGAGGACATCACCACTGAGGGAACAAAGTAGCGAGTATGTCACATCCACTCAACCCCAAAGGAGGTTTGCTCTTGGAACATAACAGAAAAGGGGATAGACATAGTGGATTCAAGCGAAAAAGAGAAGAGAAGGAAATAGAAGGTGTTAAGCCCTCAAGAATAACAAAGGGATACCCGGAGGGAAGTGATAGCCAGTACTTATAGAAATCCTTTGAAGAGCCCAGATTTTTAGGAAGTTTTTAATTACACAAAACCTTAAGTCAATGGGTCTCTAGGTTTCCAAATTAAGGAAGCAAGAACCTTTTTGGTAAGAAGGCTATGCATCGAAAGAAGACATCAATGACACCCCGGGATAAAACAAGTTGGCCTCCAAAAAGGAGTCTTGAATATAAAAAAAAAAGAGGTCAAACAAACCCTTGCACGTTGGAGAGGTTAGCGAGTCAGAAATAAGGAAATCAATGCACCCAAGCAGCTGCATCTAGGCATGCTCTTCTAGGTCGTCGCCTTGCCAAGGGGCCATGACCAACCCAGAGCTCGGAATGTCGGCACTAGAGGACAGAACATGGTAGCATGCTCTCCACCTCTCTTAATCAGAATGGCTGAACTCGCAAACAGAGAAGAGAACCAGACTAATGGCTACACGTGCACATATCCCCTAAGGCTTGCCAAAAGGATGAACCCTCACCCTAAGCTGCGTAGAGCTCGGTGGTTATTTAGCCCTAAAAATGAGTCATCACCAAGCCAGTTTGCTATGCATGAAAGGATGAACCCTTACCCTGAGACAAGAGGAAAAGGTCTACTTATATCCAACATAATAAATCCTTCAGGTACAGTTGATAAGAGTTGAGAAGATTGCATTCTAATCTAAGAAGAATTCCGTAGTTGCAGTTACATAGTTGCATTCTGATCTAAAATTGTTACAACCATGAGTTGATAAGTTCAAATTTTTTTTTTTTTTCATATCCTAACTTTGAGGATGAAGTAAGGCCAGAGCTCTGGAGGTCAGTTAGTGGAGTTCGGGCAGAAGCAGGTTGAGAAGCTGGAAGCTCAACTAGGCGCATCAACAGGTATTCCTAACCTTTCTGCTTCAAGAAGATCTGAATGACCCCCTGAAGCAAGGGGGGAAGAATATAAGAATATCATATTTGATAGGTGGTAGAATAGAATAAAACAACAAGTTGGAAAGCAAATGGAAAGGAGAGCTATAAGCTATAAATTAAACACAAAATATTACAATTCTGACATTTTCATTTCAAATTTCATTTCAAAATGTTACAATTCTGAGATAATTAGCCCAAAGCTACAAGCAAAAATTTCTCTACATCCCAATATCTTAAGTTCCCGAAGGAAGAGTAGGCGAAGGGCCTAGCAGTGCAGCAGTCGAAGTCTCAACAGAAGGAACTGAAGAAGGGTTCCCTAGCTCAGCAGGCGAACTTACTGGCGATGAAGCAGTTGAAGTCTCAAGAGGGCCAAGAGAAGGAAAGGAGGCAGGGACCTCAGCTTCGAACGAAGCTCCAATGACTAGCTCAGCAAGGATGGAAGAAGTTGTAGAAAGCTCGGCAACCATGGGAATAGAGGTGTCTTACGAGGCAGAAGCATCTTGAGCTGAAGTCCCAACTAAAAGAATGAGCCCTTCAAAGTCTTTGGACACATCTTCAGAAACAGGAGTAGCTGGAGCACCATCCTCTTCTTCATCAGACCCCTCGGCCTCTTCCTTAAGGGGAATTGAAAAGTCAAAGTTCAGTTCAGGGTAAGTTCTTTCAGCTATACCCTAGAAAGCAATCCACCCTTTTTCCCACCTGGTGAGAACGTCATCCTCTAGCTGGGCAATCAGATCATCCTTTTTTCGGATGGTAGTGTCTCGCACCTCCAGCACCTCCCTAATAGCCTCTAACTCCTCCCTGATAGCATCATTGGTCTCTAATAGCACCTCGTACTCCCTTTTCACGTTCTTGAAGGAAGCTAGAGCATCAAGGGAATTTCGGCTCTCCTCGATCTAGTCATCGATTTTTGACCGGAGGTCTTCCTTAGTCTTGTTGAGCTCCTTTTGTCTGGATTTGGCAAGGGAAGACTAATGCTTCACTTGTTCTTGCAATTCCTTTACTTGGACCTTAAGGTCATTATTCTCGAAAGCCAGATTGGCACACTTCAGCTCAAAAGCATTGGCCGACCCCTCTAGGTCTTAGATTCACTTTAACAAGCTGCTTATTTGAATGATAGTCTAAAGACAAGCATGAAAGATTAGTGCAAAGGAAAGAGCGCAAGACATCAAAAAAAAAAGTAGAATTTGACAAATTAGAATCTCACCGAAGTACAGCCATGCAACGCAGTGGAAACACAGGTTCTCAGGGGTACAGAAATGGTTGCATCAATGTCAGACTCTGGGATAATGGAGGCAATGACCTCTACAACACACTTCACATCGGTAATAAGAGAATTCTCAGACTTTGAGAAGACCCCTTTGCCTGTCATGAGAGGTTGGGAGGTCTCCTTGGTTGATACAGAAGCAGCATGACCAGAGAAAGTGCGAGCAGTATCCAAGACCCTCTCAACTTCAAATATAGAAGGGGAGGTCTGGTCTTTCCTAGGAGCATCTTCAGTGGTAGGTCGGGTCCCTTGTGGGAAAGGAAGTCCTAAGGTCGGTGAAGCATGTAGTGGGGATGGCGGGGCCTTTTGGATAGAGGCAGAGGCAGAAGAAGTACCCATTTTCTGAACCTTAGCTCGAGTAACTAGGCTCCCACCAAAACTGCCCTCAGCTTTGCGCTTGGTGTCACCCTTGTTTTGCTTCTTCATAGCTCTATCTTAGCTTGAAGCATCTCAGGGGTAGGCTTCATTGTAGAAGACCCTGGGAGATTTGACTTGAGCTGGTTAGTCAAAAGAAAAAAGAAAGGGAGGAAAATAATGAAACCAAATAAGGGAAAGAGCATTACCTTCTACGTCCTTAGGTCAGATAAAGGAAAGTGTGATTGGAGGAGGGCCGAATCCCTGCCTTTCTAATTCATAGGGCTTAATGAGCTCAGAGTACCTCTCTGGATTACACTTAGCCAACTTCAACTTCACCCGCTCGTCCTCGGCGCTGAGTTCATGTCAAATGCCTAAGAAGATGATGGTGCTCCTGCTCCTCCTGTTTCTGAAGATGTGTCCAAAGACTCTGAAGGGCTCATTCCTCTAGTTGGGACTTCAGCTCAAGATGCTTTTGCCTCCTTAGACACCTCTATTCCCATGGTTGCTGAGCTTTCTACAACTTCTTCCATCCCTGCTGAGCTGACCGTTGGAGCTTCGTCCGAAGCTGAGGTCCATGCCTCCTTCCCTGCTCTTGGCCCTCCTGAGACTTCAACTACTTCATCGCCAGTAAGGTCGCCTGCTAAGCTAGGGAGCTCTTATTCAGTTCCTTCTGTTGAGACTTTGGCTGCTGCATTGCTAGGCCCTTCGCCTACTCTTCCTTTGGGAACTTAAGATGTTGGGATGTAGAGAAATTTTTGCTTGTAACTTTGGGCAAATTATCTCAAAATTGTAACATTTTGAAACGGAATTTGAAACAAAAAATGTCAGAATTGTAATATTTTGTGTTTAATTTACAGCTTATAGCTCTCCTTTCCATTTGCTTTCCAACTTGTTGCTTTATTCTATTCTACCACCTATCATATATGATATTCTTATATTCTTCCCTCCTTGCTTCAGGGGGTCATTCAAATCTCCTTGAAGCAGAAAGGTTAGGAATACCTGTTGATGCGCTTAGCTGAGCTTCTAGCTTCTCAACCTGCTTCTGCCCGAACTCAAGCAACTGACCTCCAGAGCTCTGGCCTTACTTCATCCTCAAAGTTAGGATATGAAAAAAAAAATTTGGAACTTATCAACTCATGGTTGTAACAATTTTAGATCAGAATGCAACTACATAACTTCGACTGCGTAATTCTTCTTAGATTAGAATGCAATCTTCTCAACTCTTATCAAGTGTACCTGAAGGATTTATTATGTTGGATAAAAGTAGACATTTTCCTCTTGTCTTAGGGTGAGGGTTCATCCTTTCCATGCGCAGCAGGTTGGGTTGGTGCTGACTTATTTCCAAGACTAAATAACCACCGAGCTCTACGCAGCTTAGGGTGAGGGTTCATCCTTTTGGAAAGCCTTAGGGGACATGTGCACGTGTAGCCATTGGTCAGGTTCTCTTCCCTATTTGCTAGTTCAGCCGTTTTGATTAAACGAGGTGGAGAGCATGCTACCATGTTCTGTCCTCTGGTGCCGACGTTCCGAGCTCTGGGTTGGTCATGCCCCCTTGGCAAGGCGACAACCTGGAAGAGCATGCCTAAATGCAGCTGCTTGGGTGCATTGATTTCCTTATTTTTGACTCGCTGACCTCTCCGACGTGCAAGGGTTTGTTTGACCTCTCTTTTTTATTTTAATTCTTCTCTTTGGAGGCCAGATTGTTTTATCCCGGGGTGTCATTGATGTCTGCTTTCGATGCATAGCCTTCCTACCAAAAAGGTTCTTACTTCCTTAATTTGGAAACCTAGAGACCCACCGACTTAAGGTTTCGTGTAATTAACAACTTCCTAAAAATCTGGGGTCTTCAAAGGATTTTTATAAGTACTGGCTATCACTTCCTTCCGAGTATCCCTTTGTTATTCTTGAGGGCTTAACGCCTTCTATTTCATTCTCTTCTCTTTTTGCTTGAATCCACTATGTCGGCCCCTTTTTTTGCTCTATTTCAATAGCAAACCTCCTTTGGGGTTAAGTGGATGTGGCATACTCGCTATTTTTTTCTCTCAGTGGTGACATCCTCCGATTTAAAGAGGATAAGGAAGAAATTCTTTCTTGATTTGGAGTTACCTCTACGTGCTCCAAGCTCCAATGAACCCTGTAATTACCTTCCTCCTGGAGAGACGTGCTTCTTTGAAGCAACTTTGGAGTTAGGTCTGCACCTTCCCATTCACCACCCTTCTATTGGATTTATTTTGGCCTATTATGGCTTGTGTCCCTCTCGTCTTTCACCCATGGGATGGGTTGTTATGACTAGTTTCTTCCTCTTCTGGCATTTGCGAGGTAATGGCGAGTTCCCTACGGTTGCTGAGTTTCTCCACTTTTTACCCTTGAGGAGGATGAAGTTCCATGCTTCATCTGCTTCCGATGGAAAGATTTTCGACTTCGTCGTTTAGTGTTTGGTCTCCCCTTCCTTCCTTCGGGATGGGCTCAACGCTTCTTTTTTGTTTCAAGTGACTCGTGGAGGTCTTCCGAGGTGGGCACTAGAGAGTGCAGAGTCCCTCGGTCCTGGAAGAGATATTCTTACCCAAGTGAAAACGATGAGGATCTCTCTATTGGGGTCAAATTTTATGATGTTGTCTACTTATCTTGTTTCTTGGTATGCAGGTGTTCCCAATCTGGACTTACTTGAATTGATGAGGGTGGAACTAATGACCCAAGCTGAGCCCATGTCCTTTTCTGAGCTCATGACATCAGGCAATCTATTCTTGTTTAGTGTTGTCGCGGCTGAACGAGACTTTCCTTTTTTTCCTGAACCCAACTTTGTTTCTTCAGAGTCTGATAAAAGCGAAGACACTAGAGCTCCTTCGAAGAGGCGTAAGAGGGATGGTTCTTCCTCCCCTACCTCCGACTCTGGCCTGGGGGAAGTTCTGTTCTCCACTACTGGGCGAAAGCTGATGGATCTTCTGTCATCAACTGAGAAGGAAAGAGATGAGCTGAAAGAGGAGAACCTTCGTCTGAAGGAGAGGATAACTAAGTTGGAAAGACGACTAGGAATTTTGTTTTGATTGTACCCTTGTAACTGCTGATGTTCCGGAAACCTCAATTTTCCCATATTTGTTGCACATTATGAACGATTTGTGATTTGAAGAAGTCTTTTGTTTTGTAATCTTTGATGTTTCTAAGCTCCATGACGAATTCATCGCGAACCCTATGGTTCTTACCATGGACCAATGAGTTCATCGTTCTTGTTATGAATTAGTAAGTTCATCCCAAGCTCTTGAGCTTTTCTTATAAACAGGTGAGTTCTCCGTGAGCTCCAGGGCTCTTTTTATGAACTAATGAGTTCATCATGAGCTATAAGGCTCTTTTTGTGAACTAATGAGTTTATCGTGAGCTCTAAGACTCTTTTTATGAATTGATGAGTTCATTGTAAGTTCTAAGGCTCATTTTATGAACTAATGAGTTCATCGTGAGCTCTAACGCTCTTTTTGTGAACTAATGAGTTCATCGTGAGCTCTAAGGCTCTTTTTTATGAACTAATGAGTTCATCGTGAGCTCTAAGACTCTTTTTATTAGCTAATGAGTTCATCGTGAGTTCTAAGGCTCATTTTATGAACTAATGAGTTCATCGTGAACTCTAACGCTCTTTTTGTGAACTAATGAGTTCATCGTGAGCTCTAAGGCTCTTTTTATGAGCTAATGAGTTCGTCGTGAGCTCTAAGGCTCTTGTTATGAACTGATAAGTTTGTCGTGAGCTCTAAGGCTCTTTTTTTTTTTTTTTGAGTGCTCATAAGGATAGATGAATCACAGACTTGCTACTTTTTTTAACAATGGTTCATAATACAAGATATACTTACTGAAAAAATTTCCTAAGATGTTCTGCATTCCATGAATGGGGTAGGACTTTCCCTTCTTCCGTTTGTAACTCATAATTTTCTGGTCTAATTACTCGAGAGACTGTGTATGGACCTTCCCACTTAGGTCCCAGTTCCCCATGAGTGGGATCCTTTCTTGCCAGCAGAAGCTTCCTTAGCACCAGATCTCCGACCTTGAAACTCCTATGCTTGACCTTCTTGTCATAGTACTTAGCTGTTTTCCTTTGGTAGTTCTTTATGTTATTCACTGTTGTCTCCCTCTTTTCTTCCAACAGATCCAAACTTAGCAAAAGGGAATTATCATTGTTTTTCTTGTTTGCTAATTATGTTCTAAGTGAAGGGAGCCCAACTTCGATAGGTTCCACTACCTCAGAACCGAAAGCCAAAGCAAATGAAGTCTCTTGTGTTGCCGACCTAATGGTTGTCCTATAAGCCCATAGTACTTCTGGGAGGTGTTCTACCCATTTGTCCTTCAAATTTTCCAGCTTGGTCTTCAGGGCGGACTTTATAGTCCTGATGGTGACTTCTGCTTGTCCATTAGACTGAGGATGAGCTGGGGCAGAAAAGTAATTCCTTATTATGAGCTCGGCACAGAAGTTTTTGAACTTTGGGTTGTTGAACTGCTTGTCATTGTCTGACACAATTGCTCTAGGGATTCCAAATCGGCAGATTATGGATTTTCAAGTAAAATTCTGAACTTTTTGTTCTGTAATGGTTGCCAAAGGTTCTACTTCTGCCCACTTGGTAAAGTAATCCGCCCCTATAATGACGAACTTGAATTGTCCTACACTAGTGGGAAGAGACTCTAGTATATCTAGACCCCATTGTTGGAATGATCAGGGGCTTACTACGGAGGTCAGGAATTTTGGTGGACCGTGTGAGATGTTAGCATGTATTTGGCAAGCCTTGCATCTCCTAACTAGGTCTGTTGCGTCCTTGAGCAACGTGGGCAAGTAATACCCCTGCCTTATTGTCTTTTCCGCCAAAGCCCGAGCTCCGATGTGATTGCCACAAACTCCTTCGTGAATTTTCCTGAGTATATAATCAACGTCCTCGTTCCTCACGCATTTGAGGAGTGGCGCTGAAAAACCTCGCTTGTATAAGTTTCCCTGCAAAATAAAAATCTAGCTGACCTGGTTCTCAGCTTTGCTGCTTCCTTGGGGTCCTCTGGTAAGGTCCTGTTTTGAAGATACTCCATGACAGGGTCCATCCAGCTTGTTGGACTCTGTACAGAAAAAACTTCTCCATTCTCAATACACACAGATGGTTCCGCCAGATGCTCCATGGGGATCAACCTGTCCAGATTTTCTCGTGAAGCTGTTGCCAACCTTGTCAAAACATCTGCTCTCGAATTTTCAGTTCTAGGGACATGTCTGATCTTTACTTGCACAAATTTCTTGATCAATTCTTGCACCTTTCTAAGATAAAGGGCCATTTTCTCATCGTTAGCCTCGTAAGCACCCTCTATCTGTCTCACCACGAGTTGTGAGTCACTGCAAATCTCCAGTTGCTCGGCCTCCATTGAATGAACTAAGTTGAGCCCTACTATGACTGCCTCATACTCGGCTTCGTTGTTTGAAGCTTTGAATCCAAATCTCAGTACGTATTCAACATCTATCTCATCGGGGGAAGTCAAAATCAAATCAGCTCCACTGCCCTGAGCATTGGCAGCTCCATTTACTGAAAGTTTCCACGTGGAGAGGTCAGGTACTAACTGCGCTGTCTCTGCAGGTATCCCAGTTGTGAATTCTACAATGAAATCTGCCAATTTTTGCCCCTTAATGGCTGTCCTTGGCTTGTATCTGATGTCAAACTCGCTAAGTTCAAAGGCCCATTTAACCAGTCTCCTCGAAGATTCTAGCTTGTGCAGCACCTGTTTCATAGGTTGATCTATTGGGACTTCGATAGTATGAGCCTGAAAGTAGGGTCTTAATCTCATGGCAGTTGTCACTAAGGCTAAAAAGAGTTTTTCTATTTTAGGATACCTTTCTTCTGTCCCCCTCAGAGCCCGGTTGCAGTAGTAAACTGGTTGCTGAGCTCTATCCTTCTGCCTTATTAGCGATGCGCTAGTTGAGAACTCTGAGACAGCCAAGTAAAGGGTAAGTACTTCTCCTTCTAACGGACTTACCAAGACAGGTGGGGAGCTCAAGTATTCTTTCAATGCTTTGAAAGCTTCTTCACACCGAGCATCCCATTGAAAGGCTTTCTTTAAGACTTGGAAGAAGGGTTGACACTTGTCGCTTGATCTGGAAACGAAGTGACTCAGGGCAGCTATTCTCCCGATTAAACGTTGTATTTCCCTCGTGTTGGAGGTAGGTTGTATATCCAACACTGCTTTTTCCTTTTATGGGTTAGCCTCTATCCCTCTATTATTAACTATGAAGCCCAAAAAATTTTCTGTCGACACCCCAAAGGCACACTTAATTGGTTTGAGCTTCATCTTGTATTCTCTCAGGACCTGAAACGACTCTGCTAGGTATCCAATGTGGAGCTCTACCCTCAATGACTTGACCAACATATCATTAATATAAACCTCCATAGAGGTCCCAATTTATTTTTGAAACATCTTATTCACCAGACGCTGGTAAGTGGCTCCTGCATTTTTTAACCTGAAAAGCATCACTTGATAGCAGTATGTCCCTTACTCAGTTATGAATGAAGTCTTCTCTTGGTCACTGGGATCCATCCTGATCTGATTGTACCCAGAGAAGGCATCCATGAAGCTAAGGAGCTCATGTCCCGCAGTGGCATCTACAATCAAATCTATCTGTGGTAAAGGAAAACTATCATTCGGGCATGTATGGTTAAGGTCTGTAAAGTCAATGCAAAGACGTCATTTGTCGTTTGTCGTCTTGACTAGGACTGCATTGGCTAGCCAGACTGGGTAATCCACTTCTCGAATGGCTTTCGCGTGAAGGAGCTTGCTGACCTCTTCGTTGATGGCTTTCTGACGCTCCGGGGCGAAGCTCCTCCTCTTATGCTTAACGGGCTTATAGGCTGGATTCACGCTGAGCTTGCGAATGATGACAGAAGGATCAATCCCTTTCATGTCCTCTTGCTTCCATGCAAAAAATTCCTTGTTCCTTTTCAGGAATTGGATGAGTAGATCCTTGATTTCCTTGCTCATCTTGGATCCAACATAAACAAGATGTTCTAGCTCTTCATCCATTTGAACAGGTTCCAGCTCTTCTGATGGTGTTGGCCTGGTCTCGAGTTCATCCCTCATGTCAAGCTCATCAAATTGGATGCTCTCAACCTCCTTATTTCTCATGGATGCCATGTAGCATTTTCGTGCTACACGCTGGTCTTCTCGGACCACTTCAACTCCATTTTTTGTTGGAAACTTCACTACAAGATGATAGGCAGAGGGAATAGCCCTTATAGAATTGAGCGAGGGTCTTCCAAGGAGCATATTGTATGCTGAAGGTGCATCAACCACTAGGAATTTCACAGTTGTTGTAGTCTGACAGGGTGGGTCACCTAAAGTCAAGATGAGTTGGATTGACCCCAGGGGCAACACCCTTTCTCTTGAGAATCCCAATAGGTGGGCACTTACTAGTTCAAGCTTTTCCCATCCTTTACCTATTTTGTCGAAAGCAGAAACAAAAATGATGTATGTCGAGCTGCCATTTTCAATCAAAACACGATGGACAGTCCTGTTGGCCATCACAACTCTTACCACCAAAGGATCATCATGGGGATGTTGGTAGCCCTCCAGATCCGAATTTGAGAAAATGATAATCGTGTCTAAGCGTGGAGCCTTAGACATAGTATGTACTTCAGGAGTTTCTGTGGCTTTGATTTTTCGCAGGTGGACCTTTCTGGCAAAGCTAGACTCTCCTTCTCCTGCAAATCCTCTAGATATCACTCTGATCTCCCCCATAGGTTACTGGTATGACTTGGGTGCTTAACGTTGAGGGGGTAGATGTGAGAGAGCTCGATTTTGATTATCATTGACCATATAGCATCGCAGCTGCCCTCGATGGATCAAAAATTCTATTTCTTTCTTCAATTGGATACAGTCATCGGTGTGATGACCATGGTCTCCGTGGAAGTCACAATACTTCGTAGGATCCCTTTTTGTCGGGTCTGCTTTCATCTAGGGTGGCCACCTTAAGAACTTCTCATGTTGCACCTTATACAGTATCTGAGACGCCGTAGTAGTCAGAGGGGTGAGCTATCGGAGTGCATACCTCAGTTGTAGCTCTGGTTGTGGAGGGCCGAGGCGATCCCTGACATTTCCTTTTCTCTTCGGAGAATGCTATCTGTCTCTTCTTGGAGACCTACCTCGTTCTCTTTCCTTTCTGAGACTTCGTTCTCTTTTCTTTTCTTCCTTCCCTTTCTCCTTTCTCGACAAAGAGCTTCTGACCTTGGAGAGGAGCGTTTCCTCACCATTTATGTACTTTTCTGCTTTGGCAAGCACTTCCACCATACTAGCCTGGGGGTTCTTTGAGATGAAAAATATCAGATCTTTTGACTGAACTCCCAGACCTACTATAAAGGCTGTAATAGTAAATTTTTCGTCTGGGACATCTACTTTCAAGGATTCTGAGTTGAACCGTTGGACATAAGACCGTAGGTTCTCATTAGATCCCTGTTTCACATTTAACAAATGATAGCTCGACTTCCTATAGGTCCGAGCTCCAATGAAGTGGGACACAAACGAGATTGACAACTCCTAAAAAGAGGAGATCGAGGCTGAGGGGAATCTGTTGAACCATGCTAAGGCTGAGCCCTTTAGGGTGATAGCAAAGGCCCTGCATCTCACTGGATCTTGATATCCATGCAACTCCATTTGGTTTTTGTAGTTGTTGAGGTGGTACAGGGATCCTTTGTCCCATCGAAAGCATCCATCTGTGGCATTTTGAATTTATATGGGAGAGGGAAGTGCAGAACCCCAGCAATGAATGGGGATTCGGTTTACTGCACCAATGCATCCATAGTGACTGGGGCCTTGTTCTTCACTACCTCCTTCATCTGGCTGAGCTCTTGCTAGATGTCTTTGAAACATTGCTCCCAGTGATGTTCTCTTCTCTCTTGTTGATAAGGGAAGAAGTCGCTCATCTCCCCTTCTTTATACTGACTTTGCACTTCCTTGTTCTGACCATTCCTAGGGGGTAGGCAAAGTTCTTGCCCCAAGGTCTGACTATTCTCTCACCCCTCATTAACTTCTCTAAGGGGGTCGAGATGCGGTTGCTCCCTTGGTGGTGGATTATTCTGGCCTCCTTGGGCTAGTCGCGTCTCTTGTGGGCGTTGTTGGAGCTTTAAGAGCTATTCGTTCTGTTTTATCAGACGTTAATTGACAAGACGAAGGGCCTCCATCTCATTATTCATGGGAAGGCCCCCCATGGGAGGATCTACTTCTTGCGCATTTTTGGATTGTCTGTTATTTGCGGCTTCCTGTTGATCTTGCATCCGTAGAGGGTTGGTCTGACTTCGGCTCATATTTCGCGTTGATGCCATCAGTCACTAGAAAATCAGCTTTATTTGTAACAGGAACAGTCGTTCCCACAGACGGCGCCAAACTGATGGTGTAAACCGAATTGTATTGTATGAGTAATGAATCGTAATTATGCTTTGCAGTGATGGTGATATGATAATGAAAGAAATATTTTTCTAGGGGTTGGAGGATTAACACAGAAGAAGTATAGTGGTTTACCAGCTCGGGAGCTCTGCTAATCCACTCTTTAATGGAAACTCTTGCTCCTTGTCTTTCAATAATGATGATTACAAGAGTACAATGACTAGTTTTTGTCTCTAGGATCATCTCTCCTTCTTTGGGGGCGTTACATAGTATTTATAGGGTTGTTCCCTATTCAATGGGATCTTGACCGAGATTCTTGCCCTTATTTCGTGGGCTTCTCCTTAATTCTAAGAGAAGATCTTGGTTGGTTGAGATTAGGTGCCTTGGTTATAGCTTCCTAACGCATTAGGAATCTCTCGTGGTTATCCAGTCGTTGTCTTGCCTCAAGAGACATTCAGCCCTTGCCTTCTGACCTCAGTTAATATGACTGACCTCCCGGTCTGAGCTGAACTCCTAAGCTAACACTTAAAATTTATTTTAAGCATCATCAGTCTGGTATACTACTATACATATGATTAAACTTTGATGAAGGAAGCAAATTCAAAGAAGGAAACAACAAAAAAGCAAAAACACTAACCAAAATGCTACTTGAAAAAGTATCTAACCAAGAAAAAAAAAAGAAAATTAAAAATCTTCACCAAAGGGTGCCTAACGTACAAAATAGTATAGATTATATTAATTAATTCCTTGGGTTTTTGCACCAGGTTAAAGTGAGCGAGGCATGAGAGCAAGTATTTGAGCCTGATTATTTGAGCAATGCTTTCCTAGGAGATTGCAAAAAAGGAATTTTGTATGAACTATAGATATGTGGCCCGATCCTACTAATTTCAATATCTCCCTATTTTTTATAAGTTTAGTGACTCATTGTTAATGTTGGAACTCATCGATGTGGAGATAATTGGGACTTAATAACTTTGAAATCTATAAATGAAAAACACAAATTAAACTTAATTATGAGTAATGCTACATTGATCAAATTTTGGGACTAAATTTGGAGCTCAAATGACATGGCAGCTGACTTGGATTTCTTTATTTGGTGTCATGTCATTTGGGCCCTAATAAAGACTTCAAATAATATGTTGTCAAGTCATTTGGTCTCAAAATTTGGTCAGCATAATATTACTGCTTAATTATTTATTGATGAATAACTAAAATTAATAAAAAAAAATAAAAAAAATAAACAATCAGGGTATTTCGAATGAAAAACCTCAGAAATTAAAATATCAATGTCCAAAGTTTGAGGCTAGACACTCTCACTGTTCTGATATGTGTGGTTTGTGAGTTATTGTGGAGACGCCAGTCCATAGAATGTGTGGTTTGAATGATTTTCGGTTTTAAGAAATTGAAATATCCAGAAATTAATTGAGTGAATCCAGATAATTGAATTCACGGGGAGTGGATTTTACTTGAGTGTAATTACACGGCTTTGACAGTGTGGCCGCCCTGCACAATTGGCAAAAGCCGGAGCACCTTGGTCAAGTTTTGTAAGCTTGGGGATACAAGAACATTTATTTAACTGTCCTATGTACCTCTGGGTTGACCTTGTCTTCCTTGGAGGCTGGGAGTTGAATTAATTGAACGAATCCAGATAATTGAATTCACGGGGAGTGGATTTTACTTGAGTGTAATTACACGGCTTTGACAGTGTGGCCGCCCTGCACAATTGGCAAAAGCCGGAGCACCTTGGTCAAGTTTTGTAAGCTTGGGGATACAAGAACATTTACTTAACTGTCCTATGTACCTCTGGGCTGACCTTGTCTTCCTTGGAGGCTGGGAGTGCCTACAAAAGGACCAAGAAGAACAACATTTTCTGCAAGCACAAAGTTCACCATTAGCAAAAATTAGTGACCATGGCCTCAGCACACCATTTTCATGTGTTGCTAGTGCACCTCAGTACCCTTGCATTCCTGTTGTCCGAAGCACCAACTGCTACTCAAGCAACGACAGCCATGGTCAAGCCAGGCTGCGCGGATCGTTGTGGGAATTTAAGAATCCCATACCCATTTGGCATCACTAAAGACTGCTATCTAGACGAAGCCTTCCTCGTCACTTGCAACCACTCTTTCAACCCTCCCATTGCATTTTTGGGAACCAGTAACCTAAATGTCACAGAGATATCCCTTCAAGGTCAGTTGCAGCTCTGGCAGTTTGTAGGCTATGATTGTTATGATCGGAAGGGGAAGGAACGGTCCTATAGCGGAGCCACGTTTGAACTTGCCAAATTTACCATCTCCACCGAGAATAAGTTCACAGTAATCGGTTGTGATACTTTAGCGTATATGGATTTCTATCAAGGTGAGGAGCTAGAGAAGTATTCCACAACTGGATGCGTATCTATATGCGACAACCTCAACAGTGTCGCTGATGGTTCTTGTTCCGGAGTTGGCTGTTGCCAAACATCCATCCCTAAAGGGGTGTGGAGCATTGATATCCAGTTATCTAACTATAATAACTATACAAATGTATCAGGCTCCAATCCTTGCGGCTATGCCTTTGTTGCCGAACAAAGTGAGTTCAAATTCACACCGACGTACCTTAGAAAATTGCAAAACACAAGCATGCTTCCGATGGTGGTCGATTGGGCCGTTGGAAACGAAACATGTGAGGTGGCAGAAAAAAAACTCGGCTACTTTTGCATGCAAAGACAATACCAAGTGTTACAAACCCGATAATGGTTATGCCACTTCTGGGTATCGCTGTGATTGCGTGGAGGGGTACGAAGGTAACCCATACCTCACTAATGGCTGCCAAGGTATTATTATAGTATACCCATCTTTAGTTTTATTTATTTTTTATTGCATGCTATCGATAGCTTCGGTAATGGGTGCCTTTTCCTTTCAATTGTTTTGCAGACATTAATGAATGTCAAGATCCAAGTCTCAATAACTGTAAATTTGAAAAAGGTTGCCATAATACGATAGGGAACTATACGTGCACCTGCCCAGAGGGGTACCATGGGGATGGTAGAAAAGGTGGAGAAGGTTGCACTGCCAATCAGTCAATGGTGATCAAAGTTGCTTTAGGTAACTTTACTTGCTGTATTTTTCCTATTATGCACATGGAAGCTTTCTTTGCTAATCCATTGTTAGCTAGTCAGGCAACTACTGGTGGGGATTATCACACTTTTGCTCCTCTTACAAGTGAAGAGATCATAGTATGTGGTCGTGTCCTGAGGAATCAAATTCTTCTTCCCATCTATTGCTGTTAGTTTGAGAAAAGTAGAAAGTTTTTGCTTTCTGTTAAAGGAAGTTAGCTTGATATTCCATTTGGATTGGGCTGATTGAAATGAAATTTTATACTTCTTATGTCATTTTTCCACTCTTTCTCTCATAAAACTATCAGTGAAAATAATTTTTTTCTGGTTTATGAAGTAGTCATTAGCAAGGTCTAAAGCAAGACTTGAACTGAATACGATCTACAGGTATCATGCATGGTCGGAGGAAGTTGTCCTTTTCGGAATATTAGATTTATTTTTGGGACCTTAGTAAAATTTGTAGCCCAATTAGCACTGAAAGTTAAATCCCTTTTTCATCCTCGAAGCAGGGGCATGCTTGTAGCTAATGGCAAAATGATGTTGACTTTTCCTATGAGACTGTTAAACTTCTTTTAAAACAACATCCATCTTACTTGTATGATATTTCTTGTATCACTTTCCCTCCCAACCCTGTTATAGGTGGGAACCTTGCACGCTCATCTGACATTTTTATTCCTTATCTTTCTCGGATCATTGAGTTACATCCATTATACTTATATGCAATGTCTTACTAAAATGATTTATTCCTTTTTCTTTGCGGTTCTTCAAATGCAATTATAGGTATTTCTGTGGGCATTGTGTTGCTGCTCGTATGTAGCTCTTGGTTGTACTTTGATCTGAAGAGAAGAAAATCAATCAAGCTCAAACAAAAGTTCTTCCTGCAAAATGGTGGCTTTATGTTGCTTCAACGACTCGCCGGACAAGAAGGATCAACAGATGCAGTAAAAATTTTCACCTCCGAAGAAATTGAGAATGCAACCAACAACTATGATGATAGCAAAATCATCGGGAGAGGTGGATATGGCACAGTTTACCAAGGATGCTTAACAGACAAAAGAGTAGTTGCCATCAAAAGGTCAAAAATAGTAGATCAAAATCAAACTACACAGTTCATCAATGAGGTGGTGGTTCTCTCTAAAATCAACCACAGGAATGTGGTCGGGCTCTTGGGCTGTTGTTTAGAGACACAAGTCCCTCTACTAATTTATGAGTTCATTAACAATGGCACCCTTTTTGATCACATACACAATAAGATCAAGGCGTCTGCTCTCTCTTGGGACACCCGTTTAAGGATAGCTGCAGAAATTGCTGGAGTACTCTCATATTTGCACTCTGCAGCTTCTCCCCCTATCATCCATAGAGATATCAAGTCTACCAACATACTCTTAGATGAAAATTACATTGCAAAAGTAGGCGATTTTGGAGCGTCAAGGTTGGTTCCTCTGGATCAAAATCAGTTATCTACGATAGTGCAAGGAACTCTTGGGTACTTGGACCCTGAGTATATGCAAACAAGCCAATTGACAGAGAAAAGTGATGTTTATAGCTTCGGAGTAGTTCTTGTAGAGCTTCTAACAGGAAGGAAGGCAATAAATTTCGATAGGCCAGAAGAGGAGAGAGTTCTGGCTATGCACTTTATTTCTTCACTGAATGAGGATCGCTTGTTCCAAATTCTTGATGGTCATTTAGTACGCGAGGGAGACGCTGAACAACTCAAGGAAGTTGCTAAGCTAGCAAATAGGTGCTTGAATTTAAAAGGGGAGGATAGGCCTACCATGAAGGAAGTAGCAATGGAGCTAGAGGGATTGATACTGGTGTCGAGGCATCCATGGGTTAAAGCTGAATTGAACCCAGAGGAGACCGAGTTTTTGGTTGATGAGAGATCAAATGTTTACGGAAATACTGGTGATACTAGCACAACTCAGGCTGGGTATGACAGCATGACGGATCATATAATATTGGCAGTAGATAATGGGAGATGATTGTCTCGAATCTGGGACTTGATGTTGCAAGAACGTGCCAGTTTTGCTATATCCTGTTATGGACCTCCTGGAATATGGACTGGGCGAAGCTAAATTTGATTCCTTCTACTGTTTTATATGTAATATTTCCTCTTTAATTGTAGAATTGTTATGCAAATATGTTTATAGATCTTTGGTCATGTAGCTAGTATGTGTTTTGGTTTCACCTTTCTACTTTTCTTTTTCCTTTGCATCTTGTATATGATGGTTATTATGAATAAAGCATTGTAAGTTATTGGTAGCACAAAATGCCACCTTGTGTTCCAAGAGTAATAAAAAATTGTCACTACAAAAAAAAAAATTATTAGTTTTTATTGCGTTGTCACAATGACATTTCTCTTTTCTGTAATAAGTAGTACCACAAAAAATATTAGCGGAAATAAAAGTCCCGTTGCATTGCTTTTTGCTGCAATAATAGTTATAACCAATAAATCGTTGCAAAAAGACTATGATTGACTTTGTTTCCCATTTTGTTTTCTAGTGAAAAGGTTATTTATTCTCGACACGCAATTTATTAAGGAGAAAAGTAGAGAAAATGTGTTTTAGAAGAGATCTTACTCTCTCGTTCTTTTTTTTTTTTTGTTTTTTTTGGCGCAAGATAGAGGGAGTCAGTTGACAGCTGCTAATAATTCATTGAGCTGGTAAGTGCATTAATGGCTATTCCAAGAAGACCAGAAATACCAAGCTTATTGAAAATTAAAAGGATTACTTTCACTTTGTATTGAAAGATGTTCTTTCTTTTTAATTTGTACCCTAAAAGAATTAAATTCTAAAATTTTACCTTCAATATTATAAAATAGATGCAATTTAGCCCAATTCGTGGATGAAATTTAAGATAGAGATTACAATTTGATCTTGGAATAGGGCCACATTACACTGTTTTATAACATTGAGGGTGCAATTTGAGCATCCAATTCTTTAAGGGTTAAATTGAGAATTAACATATTTTTTGGGATACAAAGTGAAATTAACCAAAATTGAAAACAATGTATGTACCATTTTCTTTATGACTATTGCAAAATTTAATGTACTGAAATTTCTTCTCGTTTTTTTGTTTTTTGTATTTATTTTGGTTGAAAGATGTGTTTGTTGTTATGAATTATTTTTTTGCCAGATATGATTTATATAAATCCTTAAATTGTATAACATTTAATTATAGTTATCAAAATCGGACCGAACATTGAATCGGCATAGAGAGGATGTCAATGGTTTAATTGTTAGGTAAACTAGCCAGATTGATCTTATATTATAAAAAAAAATAAAAAATTATAAAATATAATAATTTAGTTAAAAAATTATACATAACAGACCATTATTAGTGAAATTTACAGCCCAACACAATCAGCAATAATGGAAGATGTAATTGAAATAATATAACATGAACATCAGTACAAGAAAATTACTTTTAAGAATGCAAATTAAAACACAACTCAATAATATTAAGCATAATAATCAGCAATGCCTTTTAAATATTAGTATACCCAAATTAGAGTATTCTCCTAATCGTCCATTGCCTTAAGATTCAGATAACCAAAACCAAAGACACAGACCGGGAGAGGAGAGAAGACAGAGACTGATAGAGAGAGAGAGAGAGAAGAAGAAGAAGAAGAAGAAGAAGAACCGAATGGAGAAAACTCGAAGTCGAAAAGGAAGAGCCGACTGTTGTTCGACTGTTCGAGCTCCACAGAGAGAAGTCTCTGACGGTTCGAGATCCACAGAGCTAGAAGACTTCAAGTTTTCAAGAGAGAGTTTAGTGGAAAATTGCCCAAAAAACCCTCCCAATCAATTCTTTTTTCAGTTGAAAGTCGAACTAGCGGGTTTTGAAAAATTGTCTGATTCATCAGTTTTATTTGAAATCGACCAGTTTAATGGTTTACAAGCAGTTCAGTTGCTTGAGCGGTCCAATTAATAAATCGGACCAACCAAGGGTCCGGTCCACAATCCAATCGACCTATGGTCCAATCAGTTGCATGACAGTTAACAATTAAATAGGTAATATTAATCATATGGATGAGTGTCATTCTTGCATACAAATGCACTTACTTGGATGAGTATGACGATTTACAATAGGATAAGGCTAAACTAATCTTTACAATTAAATTTTTTTCATAGTCATTACCATATTATAAATGAGATAATAAATAGACACATTTTGCAAATTAATTTTCACAATCGTAAATAGAAATCAACTTTTAGATTGTATGATCCAAACTAAATTTCATTACTGTATCATATGAAGTTAATTTTGATAAATTTTATATCATTAAACTTTGATACTCAAGATAACAAAAGTTGAATAACCACTTCAATAAAAAAAAATTATTGTGGCATTGTTTTTTATTTGGCCCCATTTATGATTAAATTTTGACTTCGTCTCTTAACAAACATAAAGGTTGGTGTTCTTATTGATGATATCAATATTGATATTTTGCTTTTCTTCCATTGACGTATTTGACTCAGTGCTAGAATTTTGCTCAAAGATGTTTTTAATAAAAAGGCCAAATTTGTTAATGACTTGTTAGAAGTTTTTGACAATGCAACAAAAGATGTTTGCGGTGTATATTAACCGTTTTTCCGTTTAAGTAAAATTAATATAATAATAAATTAATAATTATTTAAAAAAATTAGCAAAAAATTATTTTTGTGACATTAATAAAAAAATATATAAGGTATCTTTCTCTCCACATTTCTATTGATAAATACCCAGAAGTCAACACGTTTTGAAATTCAATTCTAGATTAAAATCCTACCCACTAACCCCCTATGAAATTAAAACTCTACCCACCAACTTCCTTTGAAATTAAAACCTTACCCACCAACCCCCTTTGAAATTGAGTCCCAAAATAATTCAACAGATCGTCTGACAGAATATATGCTTAGGAACATAAAACAAAATAAATGATGGAATATATGCTCCAAAATTCAACAAATTGCCTGATATCGGCATTCTGTATGGCTTAAGACTATTGTGTTATTGTGTATTTGTGTTGGCTTGAATGACTTTATGTATTTGATATCAGAATATATGTTTAAGGTTATTGTGTTGGCTTGATATCAGAATATATGCTTGAGTTTGATTAATCAACATTCTGTATTTGATATCAGCATCCTGCCTATTTTTATTATTGGATATAAGCATTGGTGTAATTGTTCTTTAGTGTAATTGTGTTATTTCGGATTGTATTTATGATTTGTAATATGGTTGGTGGAATTTAGTTGTTTTAGATTGTGGTTTATACTTCGTAATACGGTGTGATATTTCTAAATATCATTTTTTTTGTTAGTTTGTTAGTTTTATAAAATTATATAGCATTTTTTAAAAAATATGTAAATGGATCAAACAGGTGGTTTACCGTGTTAACCCAATCCAATCTAACCCAACTCGTTTGAAACTAAACGTGTTAAACGAGTCGTGTCATATTACTCGTTTATTGAACGAGTCGTGTCATGTGAAGGTTTTTCACCTTTTTATTAAACGTATCGTGTACGGGTTTATATGTTTTTAACCCGTCACTCATTTAACCCGACACGTTTGACACTCCTAATTCTGCCCTAACCCATGTGCTCTCTCTCATCATATTTGGGTCTGTGGTGGAAGTGTAGATGGTATTGTGGTGGTTGTATGTAGATTTTTGTGTGGTGGTTTGGGCAGTGCTGAGGTGGTGGAGGTGGAGGTGGCACTATTGTGCGCGGTGCTGTGTAGGAGGAAGAGGGCGAGGGGGAGAAGAAAGAGGTGTTTGACATTGCAGCCATCAGAGCAGACTAGAGATGCTATTGTACCATAGATGTTGATCCATGGCATAGGCGAATCAAAGATTTCTTGCATCACAATTGAAGAACTGTCAAGTGGTGGTGGTGGGGGTGAAATTGCTGCATTGATGGGTGGTATAATCACAGTCTGGTATACTACTATACATGTGATTAAACTTTGATGAAGGAAGCAAATTCAAAGGACACAGCAAAAAAGCAAAAACACTAACCAAAATGCTACTTGAAAAAGTATCTAGCCAAGAAAATAAAAGAAAATTAAAAATCTTTACCAAAGGGTGCCTAACGTACAAAATAGTATAGACTATATTAATTAATTCCTTGGGTTCTTGCACCAGGTTAAGATGACTGAGGCATGAGAGCAAGTATTTGAGAAGGTCAATCCTAGGTGCCAATTGGGCTCCAAATGAGCCTGATTATTTGAGCAATGTTTTCCTAGGAGATTGGCAAAAAAGAATTTTGTATGAACTATTGATATGGGTCCCGATCCTATTAATGTAAATATCTCCCTATTTTTTCTAAGTTTAGTGACTTATTGTTAATATTGGGACTCAATGATTTTGAAATCTACAAAGGGAAACCACAAATAAAACTTAATTATTTATTGGTGAATAACTTAAATTAATAAATAAATAAATAAAAAAAAGCAATCAATATAATTCGAATGAAAAACCTCAGACATTACAATGCCAAGGTCTAATGTTTGAGTCTAGACATTCTGGCTGCTCTCATATGCGTGGTTTGTGAGTTATTGTGGAGACACGAGTCCAAAAAATGTGTGGTTAACGTACAAAATAGTATAGATTATATTAATTAATTCCTTGGGTTTGTTAAAATGAGTGAGGCATGAGATCAAGTATTTGTTCAACCATACGACCTCAGAAACAACCATACTATAAGTAACATATTCAGCTTCCATAATACTTTTAGCTATGCAACTTTGTTTAAAATATTTTCTAAATAAGATTTTTGAAACAAACTCAATTTTCTTTGTTTTCTGTCTCTAGAAATTTTAATTTCAAGTACATAATGATCTTCACTCATATTCTTCATTTCAAACTTGGTGTTTTACCATTCTTTTAGTTTTAAGATTCTATTGATATCAATTCCGGCAAGTAAAATATCATCCACATACAAGGAAAGAATAATATAATAACTCTCACTATTCCAAGCATATATACAATGATCATAGTTATTTGGAATAAAACCATAAGATATGATTGCATGATGAAAAGTATGATACCATTGCCTTGAGGATTGTTTTAAGCTATATAAGAATTTATTCAATTTGTACATCTTATCTTCTTTACCTTTAACTTCATATCCTTGCGGTTGATACATATAAATTTATTCTTTAAGTTCATAATTAAGGAAAACAATCTTAACGTCCATTTGATGTAAATCTAGATCTAAGTATGCAACTAAGGACAAAAATATTTTTATTAAGGTAAACTTTGCTACGGGAGAATAGGTTTCATCATAATCTATACCTTCCTTTTGTGTGTATTCCTTAGCCACTAGTCTAGCTTTATATTTATGTATAGATCCATCCAATTTAAATTTCTTTTTAAGGATCCATTTACATCCAATTGTTTTTCTATCTATTGGTAAATCAACTAATTCACAAACTTTGTTTTTCTCTACAAATTCTATCTCTTCTTTAATTGCTTCTCTCCATTTTAAATAATCAATTGAATTCATAGCATCATCAAAATCAATAGGATCATTTGTAGTTTCTTCACTATTTAATGCATAATAATCTTTTAAGTAGTTAGGTGTATGTTTTTCCCTTTGTATTCTAGTTAAAGTATCCTTGGGTGAAGGCTCATTTATTATTTACTCTCATGATTGTATAATTTCACTTTCTTTAGTAATTTCAAACAGTTCAACCATTTTCTCAATTCTATCTAAGTCATCTTCAAAGAAAAATATATCTCTACTTTCAATAACTCCCACTGATCTATCACTATGGTGAATTAAAAATCTATACCCAATAGAATTTTCACAATATCCAATAAAAGTACACTTTATTGATTTAGGATCTAATTTCCCTCCATTAGTTACTAAAATTTTAAATGAGAAAGACTTGGTTTTTTATCTCTCCAAATTTCATATGATGTCATTTCTATTGTTCTAGAGGGTACTCTATTAAGAATATAGATAGTGGTAGAAATAGCCTCACCCTAAAAAGTAGTGTTTAAGTGTGCATGACTAAGAATAAATTTAACCATGCAAGAAGTGTTTTATTTCTCCTTTCGCCTACACAATTTTGTTGAGGTGTATAAGAAATTGTTAATTGATGTATTATTCCATTTTCTTTACAAAAGGTTCAAAAATTTCAGCCATGTATTCACCACCTCGATCCATCCTTAATATTTTAATTTTTCTACCTAGTTGGTTTTCTAGTTCCACCTTAAATTCAATAAATTTTTGTAAGACATTCGATCTATTCTTTAGTAAATATATACAATCATATCTTAAATAGTTATCGGTAAAAGTAATAAAATATTTCATACCATGATGGGTTTTAACATTTAGAGGACCTCAAATATCTGAATGTATTAATTCTAGCAAATCATTAGCTCTTTTTAATTTTTCAAATGACTTTCTAGTCATTTTTTCACTTATACAAGATTCACATGGTTTCAAGTCAAGATCTAAATTTGGAATCAATCCATGTTAGCCATCTTTTTTATTTTATTATAATTAATATGACATAGCCTCATATGCCATAAAATAGAATCAATATTAACATCACAAAAGACGTCGATATAAGTAGAAGAAGAACTAATTTTATTTTTGTCACTAACAACATTCAAACGGTAAAGACCATCAACTTTAGTCCCCCATGCAAAAATATAACCATATTTACCAATAGAAACTTTAGAAGACTGAAAATGGACTCCAAAATCATTATCATCTAATCGTGGCACATACAAGAGATTGCGTCGCATATTAGGCACATAAAGTACATCAATCAAGAGGAGGTTGTTTTGCTCGGGTAATGAAATTCTCACAGTGCCAATTCCAAGCACATCCCAATAAGTATTACTCTCCATGTATAACTTGTGGTCGTCGGTTTTCACCTCCTTTATTTCAACAAAATTATCTCTAGTCTTAGCCACATGCCGAGAAAAGGCAGAATCAATCCACCAAGCAAAAGAGTCACAGTCTGCAAGAAGTGACTCAGAAACCATACACACAATGTCTCTTGATCCTTTAAAATTTTAAACATTATTCTTTTGTAATGACCGGGCTGCCCACAGTTATAACAAGTATCCATTTGTTTTCCCTTAAAGTTATTATGTCTGTTGAACTTATTATATTTCTTATTATTCATTTTAAAATGCTTGTCTTGTCTTGCCTTAAGAAAATACGGAGTAGTTGACACATTATTAGATGATACATCTGGGACAAATTGGGAAGATGGGGCACTAGAAATTATGTTTGACACATTACTAGTTTTCTTTTTAGCCATTCTCTTGGTCTCAATGCCTAGAAACATAGGTAGTTTTGTCACTGTTAAATCTTGGCGAGACATACTCAAAGAAATCACAACGGACTCCCATGAATTAGGAAGACTATGTAAACAGTAGAAACTAGCATTTTATCGGGAATTGGATTGCTTAGAGATGCCAATTTTTTAGCTATTACCACAAGTTTATTGACATGTTCAACAACAGACTCATCATCTTTCGTAAAAGTGTAATTATATTTTTCAATCAAGAATTGAATATATGTGTTAGAGACAGTACCATAAGCTTGTGTTATAGCATCAAACATTATCTTGAAATAATATGTGATGAATCCTACGTTTTCAAGTTGAATAATTTGTACCATTAATTCTCTTGGTTTTGCTTAGTTCTACACTAGTATCCTTTGACCCCATATTGACAAATTATAGGAAAATAAATTGCTAGATAAAATTGTTTATAATTGACCTGATTTAATTTTGTTACCAATATGTGATTCCAAGAGTTCTTTGAGTAGACTGCAACACAAATTGCTCAATCCAGCAGCAACTGTAATTAGGTACCTCCAAAATTTGTCGTCAAGAAAGGCTCTTTGTGAAAGAAGAAAATTCTGTCATCAAGAGATTTGATACAATGAGGAGGCTCACGCTAAAATTTCTGATTTCACGTAATTTGTTTTTTTGTGAAACTTGTTGGGAAGAAAAACAAAATCCTATCGTGAAACGTGTTAGGAGTAATGGCCAAATAATTTGCTTTTTGGCTAAAGGATTGTTTGACAGAATTGCTTAATGGAGGTTAACGCCTTTTCGGTCAAACAAATTGAGAAATCAGAAATATTCTGATGACGAAGAATTGATTGATCACCTGGTGCTCTGATATCAATGTAGAAAATTTGTGGAACAGAACTTGATAAATTTAATAAATGAGGATCTAGCATTTGAGAATTAAATTTTTTTTTTAAATATGAAAGTAGTAGAATTGAGATTTTCTCTCAATGGGTTTTATCACAAATTTGGTGTTTTTTTGGTGTCATCTCTCTGTATGCAGATAACCTTATTTATAAGGGAAGATATATCAGCTAGCCGTTCAACTTGTTGTTACCGTTCAACATAATATCCTCAACTTCCCAATATTTTCTCAAGTCTACCAATATTTTCTCAACCCTCTGCAATTAAAAAAGGCTAATTATACTTCAAGTAGGGGTGACTAGTCTTTTACTACTTGAAGGGTCCCTCTAACCAAGTCACCCATACTGACTAGAAAAGATCTAACTCAAACATCCAATTATGTCAATGTAATATATGTATGCATGCATCATTATAAAATAATATTTAATACATAATAATTTCACAAAAAATGCAGAGATGATATATGTCACGAATAATGTAATATTTGACTAACGAATTGGGGTTTTATATATTCCGGATTTGACCACCAACCGTGGCTTAATTAATATTGAAGAATTTTAGACACATATTTCAACAACCTTTACATGATGAAGGCCTTTGTATTTAAACCCATAGGTGGGGTGGTCCCTATGTTATCATCACATAGTTCGCAAATTTGTTAAAATTTTGTTGACGGAATATTAGGTCGTTAGAGGCTACATTCCCTATGTGTGACATGATGTGACCTTCCAGAAATAAGGTGATGTCATTCAAGAGGGTTGAGCTCCTGAAATGCCAGAGAAGCTTGTTTAAAGGTTTGAAGGTCAGCTCGGATGTTGTTATGTCTGAGCAGCAGAGGATGGCACCGGTCTTCCTACATACTGGGGATGATATTTCGCTCATTGCTGATCATACCATCCTCAATCTTTGAAGTCGTGTTCTTCGAGGTTGAGCTGTGACAAGTAAAGATCGATTTGCTAACTATGGGGAAGTTTTTGGCGAAAAAAATAATGATAACTAACAAAAGGGTCACATTGTAACACTTTTAATACACTGAGGGTATAATATAAAAAAAAATTATCTTTGAGGGTACAAAATAATTTTTTTTAAATCTTTCAGCATACAAAATATAATTCGCCCTCAAGGAAAATGAAAGCTTCCATTTTAGATGGCTTGATAATGTATCGACTCGCTGATACTAATCGATTATTTGTAGAAAAAAAATTGGTTTTGAAGATACAGTGATTCTGGCTTTATTTGTAAATCATGGGCTATGATGGAAATACATGATACATATGTTTTTGTGCTTTACACCAATTCAATTAAAGGTGACATAACATCATGTTTGACAAGAAGTTGTTCAAGGTAACTTACGATTGTAATTCATTATAACTACCAAATGAAGATGTTTATTATTATTATTTTTTTCCCACTAAGTACATTGTTCTTGAATCAAAAGTTTGTTTTCAAACAATGGAAATGTTTATTTTTCCAAGTACATCGAAATGAATCAGTAATTAAATCAAAATTTCATTATTTTAAGATGTTTTGGAATGTTTCGAGGTGTTTTGACCTGTTTTCACTCATGTTTTAGACTATTTTGGGATATTTCAAAATGTATTAATATGTTTCGACTAATATTTTGAATTTTTTTAAATTAAATTTTCAAAATTTTTAGTCAATTTCGTTTTGTTTCTAAAACGTTTCTGGTTCATAATTGGTTGAAATAATGCAATGAAATAAAATTTGGATCCTTACTCTCGAACATTGAGAAGAAGTGGATGAGTGTGCCATGAGGTGTGGAGGTAATAAAATCTATATTTTCTATGCATTTGTTTGTAGTAATGAAATAATGCATTTAAAGTTGTAGTAAGCAAATTTATGGTTAATGTGATTTTATTGTCGTCAGTTGGGTAAATTATGTTTAACGAAGTGTTTAGACATACATTTTTTTTTCTAAAATAATGTTAGTCATTCACTCAATTTTAAACTATGATAAGTGGTTGATTGTGTTAATATTTATCAAATTTTAAACTCCTCAAATATTTAATATGGTCAAAATTATTTAATTATTATTTTTTCGTCAGACAAATATAGAAGGAGAAGGGATTTGAACTAGCATCCTTCTGGTACCCAAATAGAGTGGATTACACTACGGTAGACCCAAAGGTTTAATACTAAACATATTTAATTAAATGAAATAAAATAAGAGAAGATGTCGGATAATGTACATCGCAAACTTCTTTTGTTGCATTGTCAAAAACTTTTAAAAGTCCATAACAAATTTGGGCTTTTTAGTAAAAAAATATTTGGGCAAGGTTCTAACAGTGGGTCAAATATGTTAGTGGAAGAATAGCAAAACATCAACATAGATATCATCAATAAAAAAAAACCAACCTTTACGTTTGTTCGGAGATGAAATCAAAATTAATTATAAGGGGGGCCAAATAAAAACAAATGCCACAATAAATTTTTTTATTTAAGTGGTGATTCAACTTTTGTTATCTTGAGTGTCAAAGTTTAATGATATAAAATTTATCAAAATAAACTTCATATGATATAGTGATAAAATTTAGTTTGGATCATAAGATCTAAAAGTTGATTTCCATTTACGATGGTAAAATTAATTTGCAAAATGTGTCTATTTATTATCTTATTGATAATACGGTAATGACTATGAAAAAATTATCCTTGTAAAGATTAGTTTAGCCTTATCCCATTGTAAATCATCATACTCATCCAAGCAAGTGAATTTGTCTACAAGTATGACGCTCATCCATATGATTAATATTACCTATTTAGTTGTTAACTATCATGCAATTGACCAGACCCTAGGTTGGTTGGATTGTGGACTGGACCCTAGGCTGGTCAGGTTTATTAATTGGACCGCCCAAGCAACTGAACTACTTGTAAACCGTTAAACGGACCGATTTTGATAAAATTGGTGAATCAGACAATTTTTCAAAACCTGCTGGTTCAACTTTCAACTGAAAAAAAATTAAATCGGATGGTTTTTTGGGCAATTTTGCCCTAAACTCTCTCTCGGAAACTCGAAGTCTTCTAGCTCTGTGGATCTCAAACCGTCAAAGACTTCTCTATGTGGAGCTCAAACAGTCAAACACCAGTTGGCTCTTCCTTTTCGACTCTGAGTTTTCTCCATTCGGTTCTTCTTCTTCTTCTTCTCTCTCTATCAGTCTCTGTCTTCTCTCCTCTCCTGGTCTGTGTCTTTGATTTTGGTTATCTGAGTCTTAATTTGGGTATACTAATTGATGATGCACAAATCAGTATTGCGCAAGATCAACAGTCAAGTATATGAACGGGTGTAATTAATGAGCAATAAATAGGCAATCAATGACAAAATAGTAAATAAGAGTGAACACAAAGATTTATAGTGGTTCGGTTCGGGTAACCTACTCCACTCTCCGGAAGAGTTGCGATGGTCGGAGGTATTTTATTGATGAATCAAATTTTTCAGGAGAGTATTCTCCGAGGGAGTTACAATGCTTTGGGAGAGGGGAACAAGGTGTGTAGAGGGATGTGTAGAGGTTTCAAGTTCATTAATGCCACGATCCCTCTCCTTGTGGAGAGAGCTTATACTATATAGACTTAGTAAGACGGTGAGGTGGTGAGGTGAGAGAGAGTACTTCTACTATTTTGTTAAGTACAGTTATGGTACGATTTGATCTCCATATCCCAATATTCTTTCCCTCGTGCTCCTATTCACTCGGAGGAGGATCCTGGGCTGGATTGGACTTGAGACTGAGCTTGGACTTGAGTTGGAGTGACAAAGTCAAGAGGGCGAAGGAGAGGTAGGAGGACCAACTGGGCGACGCCCCTTGGGTGTCCCTCTTGGGCGACGCCCTCTTGGGTGACCCCATGGGTGGCTCCCCCTTGAGGGTGTCTCTTGGGTTTAGCTCCTCCTTGATGTCTCAGACTCTTCTTTGATGACTTGGACTCCTTTCGGATTTCGGTGATGTAGGCCCCTTGGGGTGGCCTCCTTGGGGATTGGTGTCTTGGTCTCTCTTGACTTGTTGGACCCGGGTCGCATTTTATTAACTTGGGTCTTCTTGATTTATTGGGCCTAGCCCAATTAATTTCGGGTTCATCATTTGCCCCCCATGTCCCAAGCCTCTGACTTTTGCGAGAGGAAGGGGGTTGTGGGCATGTGTCTTATTTTCATCGGAATTTTCTTGCATTTATTTGTCTCTAGAACTCCGCTATATTTATCGGTATCGAAAAAGATTTTTTTTTGACTCCTTTCCTTCTTCTTTCTTTTTTATTTTCTTTTTTTTTTCTTCTTCCTTCTTGGCTTGGTTGGGCGTCGCCCCTTTTGACTTCTCTTCCTCTCTTTTTTTTTCTTTTCCTTTCTTGGTTTGTTGGCTTGTTGGGCTGGGCCTCCTCCCCTCTTCCTTTTTTTTTTTTCTTCTTAGCTATCCTAGGCGCCGCCCCTTCTGATCTCTCTCCCTTTCTCTTTTTTTTTTCTTCTTTCTTCCTAGCTATCATGGCACTGCCCTCTTGATCTCTCTCCCTTTCTCTTATTTTTTTTCTCTTCTTTCTTTTTGGTTGCTTGGGTGCCGCCTTTGCTTCCCCTTTCTTTTTTTTTTTCTTTCTTTTCCTTGCTTGGGCGCCGCCCTTTGCTTCTCCTTTCTTTTTTTTTGGCTTTTGGTCTAGGTGTTGGCCCTTCTCACCTCTTTTTTTTTCTTTTTCTTTTTGGCTTCCTTCCTTGGGCACTAGCCCTTCTCATCTTTTCCCCCTTCTTTTTTTTTTTTTGGCTGCTTGGGTGTTGTCCCCTCTTCCTCTTTTTTTTTTGGTTTCCTCCTTGGGCGACTCCTGCTGGTCCAGTGAGAGGGTCTGTTGGGAGCCAGGTGCTAAGCGTCGCTAGAGCTGTGTGCTAGCTTGGGCGGCGCCAGGGGGAGACTGGAATGGTGCTTCAAGTGATGCTAGGAGGCTGGTCAGGGGCCTTAGGCGATGCCAGGAGACCTTGAGCATTACTGTGTTTGGGGGACGCCTTGAGTCTTGCTATGGGTGGCGCCTCTCTGGTGCTTGGTCACTAAATGACCTTGTCTCTAATTATAAGCATCCTAATGATAGAGCGATGTTGGAGACTTTTGTGCTTTTAGGGTGGTGTCTTCTCCTCCTCCCAAGAGGGTGAGGTTTGATGCCCCTAGTGCTTTTCGGCCAAGTCCGAAGACCAGGTTATTTCCTAAGAGCGGGATTCGATGGTGCCCCACTCTTTCCCAGATTGAGGCTTTTGTGTGTATCAGAATTAGTCCTTGTCCCGCTGTAGGAGTTGAAGCTCCAGTATACTTTTTATGGGGACTGTGGCTTCACCCTGCTTCTAGTAGTGGCTCGATTGCAGACAACCCGAGTTTCAACAGTGTGCCTGACAAAAACAATGTTATCTCAACATTAAAATATCTAACATGATTACCTGGAGAGAGGGGTAGGTTATTTGTATGAGAGCAACATCAGAGCTGTGGATGTCCCGTGAGAGGGCTACATGAGGTGAGGTCAAGCTACGTATAGTCTCGGGAGATGGTTGCCGTGACAGAGACTTGCACGAGAGCAGAGTCATAGAGGTCGAGCTACGTATAGTCTCGGGAGATGGACTTGCATGAGAGAAGAGTCATAGAGGCCGAGCTACGTATAGTCTCGAGAGATGGACTTGCGCGAGAGCAGATTCATAGAGGCCGACCTATGTACAGTCTCAGGAGATGGCTGTCGTGACAGAGGTTTACTAGGTGACTACTTGCGCGAGAGCAGAATCATAGTCCTAGCATGGAAGGCGCCCAAGGTGGAGAGGGCGAGACCCCTTGTCTAGGCATCTGCTACTGGGCGCCTGGCAATGATGCCTTTGTCTCTTTGTCTTCCTTGTTGTTAGGTCATGTTCTGACTTTTGTAAGCTATTTGTAAATTTTAGGAAGACAATTCGGACACAGTAATCTTCGCAGAGTTTATTTTATAAAATAATAAATAACAAAATAAATCAACTAAAACAATAAAGGATAGATAAAATCTTCTGGTGTTTGGCGTCCATAGGTGGGCCGAGGCTTTTTTGGCAGAGTTCGAGTCAACTCTTCCTAGCCTTTAGACGATCGTCTGGATTTCTTTGAGGGGTTGTTGACATTCTCTATCATCCTAGGTCCCGACCAGGTTGCGGGGCTTGTCCTTTGCCAGTAACATACTGCCTCAAGCGGCCATGCTGTATGAGCTCCTCGATCTGCTTTTTAAGATCGACGTAATCGTCAGTGTCATGGCCGTCGTCGTGGTGGAAGTAGTAGTACTTATTCAAACTCCTTTGGTTCGGGGCTGTCTTCATCTTCTCTGGCTAGCGTACTGTAGGGTTATCCTGTATTTGGAATAGGATATGTTCCACGGAATCATTAAGTGGCGTAAAGGCTTGTTGTTCTCTAAGAGGTAAGGGACCAAGGCTGTCCTTAACTGAGATTCTCTCTGTCCTCTTTCTCTTGTTCTCCGCCTCCCACCTGTCTTCATGAGCGCCCTTCCTTTTCTCACCCCCATAGGAGGACTCACCTCATCTGGCCTTGGTGATATCCTTGGCATTCATGTATTTTTTTGCCCTAGACAGCAGCTCGGGCATGCTGGAGGGTGGTTTCTTGAGGACTGAGAGCATGAAGCTGGAGGTGCAAAGGCCGACAATAAAGGCAGTTAGAGCCATCTTATCATCTGGCTCCTCCACTTGGAGAATCTCCTCATTGAAGCGGGTAAGGTAGTTTCTGAGGCTTTCATCGCTATCCTGCTTGATAGTGAGTAGGTGGGTCACTGGTTTCTGATGTCGGTGTCCCTCAATGAAGTGGGAGACGAAGGACCTGCTAAGCTCGACGAAGGAGCGGATGGAGGAGGGCCTGAGCTTAGAGAACCACAAGCGAGCAAACCCCTTCAAAGTAGTAGGGAAGACTCTACACATTATCTTCTCAGGCACATTGTGGAGTTGCATGAAGGATTTGTAGGTATCCAGGTGGTCTAAGGGGTCCTTGGTGCCATTGAAGATCTCAATGGTGGGCATCTTGAACTTCGAGGGTAGAGGGTAGTTAACGGTATCAGCAATGAAAAGGGGTATAGGGGGCGCCTTACCAAGTAGTCCACGGTTTTAGGCACCTGTGTCTTCCCTGGTTGTGATGAAAGGTAAAAAGATAAATGACCTCTATGTTCTTCATGGTGATACTGTGATTGGTGCAACTAGTGTGTCATCTTCAAAAATTTTAGATTCAGATACTATCTAGTTATGGCATATGCGTTTGGGTCACATGAGCTAGAGGGGCATAGAAGTCTTGTGTAAATAGGGTTTGCTTGGCAAACAAGAAATTGGGAAACTTGATTTTTGTGAGCATTGTGTCTTTGGGAAACAGTGCAGAGTCAAGTTCAATACAGCTATTCACAGGACTAAAGGTACAGTTGATTATATTCATTCAGACCTTTGGGGTCCTTCTCAAGTTCCATCTAAGGTGAAACGCAAGAAAGGTTTGGGTGTATTTTCTGAAATGCAAGAGTGATGTTTTTGGACTTTTAAGCAATGAAAAACTTTGATTGAGAAACAGACAAGCAAGAAAGTCAAGTGTCTCAGAACAGATAATGGTTTGGAATTTTGTGGAGGTGAATTTAATGAGTTTTGCAAAGATGAAGGCATTGTTAGGCATCGTACTATCCGGTCTACTCCACAGCAAAATGAGGTTGCAGAGAGGATGAACAGAACTCTTTTGGAGAGAGTACGTTGTATGCTCTCGAATACAGGATTGTATAAAGATTTTTTGGCTGAGGCTATCAACACTGCTTGTTATTTGGTTAATTATTCTCCATCCACTGCTATTGAGTTGAACACTCCACATGAGGTATGATCTGGTACTCCTGCTAATTATTCTGATTTAAAAATATTTGGTTGCACTACTTATTGTCATGTGAATGATAGTAAACTTGAGCCTAGGGCTAAGAAGTGCATATTTATTGGTTATGCTAATGGTGTGAAAGGATATAGATTGTGGTGTTCTAATCCTAAATCACCTAAGTTTATAGTCAGTAGGGATGTTGTATTTGATGAATCTTCTGTGTTTCATTTGAGAAAGGAGTTTGTAGTTTCTACAAGGAAAGAACAGGATTATAGCAAGGAGGTGGAGCTACAGGTAGAAGCTTCACAGAAAGTACTTGAAAGTACTCCAGTTGAATCTATTTCAGATTTGCCTGCTTCTAGTTCAGATGATGATCCACAGGAGCAACATGAATATAGTATTGCAACAGGCAGGGAGAGGAAGCAAATTAGACCCCCTAAAAAATATGGGTATGCAAACTTGGTGGCTTATGCACTAACTATAGCAGAGGAGTTTGGTGTTTAGGAGCCTTCCACATATTTAGAAGCTGTCACAGGTAAAGAATTTGCACATTGGGTTGTTGCTATGGCTGAGAAAATTGAATCTCTTCATAAGAACCAGACTTGGGAATTAATGAAGTTGCCTAAGGGCATGAAGACTGTTGGCTGCAAATGGGTCTTCAAGAAAAATGAGGGAATCCTAGGGGTTGAATCTGCAAGGTACAAGGCACGATTAGTTGCAAAGGGCTACAGTCAGAGAGAGGGTGTGGACTTCATTGAAGTTTTCTCACCAATGGTAAAACATAGCTCTATTCGTGTATTACTTGTCATGGTTGCTTCACTCAATCTTGAGCTTGAGCAACTTGATGTAAAGACAACTTTTCTACATGGTGAGCTAGAGGAAACTATCTACATGCATCAACCCGAGGGATTTATTGTTCAAGGTAAAGAAGATTATGTTTGCTTGTTGAAGAAATCATTATATGGTTTGAAACAGTCTCCAAGGCAGTGGTACAAACATTTTGACACCTTTATGGTAGATCATGGTTATTCTAGAAGTAATTATGATAGTTGTGTGTGTATATAGATAGTTGTCAGATGGTTCTTTTATATATTTATTGCTTTATGTGGATGACATGCTTATTGCTGCTAAGAGCATGTTAGAGATTGACAAGTTGAAGAAACAGTTGAATTCAGAATTTGAGATGAAAGATTTGGGTATTGCAAAGAAAATTTTGGGTATGGAGATTCATAGGAATAGAAGAGCAGGTATGTTATATTTATCTCAAAAGAAATATATTGAGAAAGTTATTGAGAGGTTTGGGATGTAGAATTCGAAGCCCGTGAGTACTCCACTTGCTGCTCACTTTATACTTTTAGCAGCTTTATCACCACAGAGTGAGAATGATGAGCAATTTATGTCCGTGTTCCTTATTCTAGTGTAGTTGGAAGTATCATGTATCCTATGATTTGCACTTTTTCAGATATTTTACAAGCAGTTAGTGTGGTTAGCCATTACATGGCTAATCCTGGGAAGGTTCATTGGCAGGCTGTGAAATGGATACTTCGTTATTTGAGAGGCACTACAGATGTTGGCTTAGTATTTGGTAGAAGAGATGACATCGATTCTATAGTTGTTGGTTTTGTTGATTCAAATTATGCGGGTGATTTAGATAAAAGGAGATCTCTGACAGGTTATGTTTTTACTTTATTTGGGTGCACTGTAAGTTGGAGGACGATCCTACAGTCTATAGTTGCTTTGTCTACCACAGAGGCAGAATACATAGCAGTATTAGAGGTAGTTAAAGAAGCAATTTGGTTAAGAGGTTTGGTTTGTGAATTGGGCTTGAAAAAGGAGGTAACTACTGTGTTTTGTGATAGTCAAAGTGCAATACATTTGACCAAAAATCAGATGTATCATGAAAGGACCAAGCACATTAATGTTAGGTATCACTTCCTTCGTGAAGTTATGGCTTAAGGTAATGTCATAATGAAAAAGGTTGCTACAGCGGAGAACCCAGCAGATATGTTTACTAAGCCGGTACCAGTTTTCAAGTTCAAGCATTGCTTGGACTTGATTGGTGTTTGCACTATTTGAGTATACCCTTCAGGGTATTTGACGAAAGCAGCAGTCAAGTTCACATTGGTTGGATGGATTGATGGAATACAAGTCAAGGTGAAGATTTGTTGTGATGACTTGTATTCAAGTCAATTGTTTTTTTTTTTTTTTTTGGACTCTAATTGAAGACATGAGTTTTCATTGGAGTCCTTGATAGACAAGTTTGACCTTAATTAGGATTATCTTGGTTTTATTATTTTAGTGGAGTTTAGTCCAACATGGACTTTTGTTGTTTAAACTCAAAGCCTTCAAAGAATCTTTGGTTTTTTTGTCCAACACGTGAGACCTCCTCAACATGAAGACTTTGTGAAGGAATCAAATTCCTTAGTCCAGAAGCTTGATAAAAAGGACGTCTTCTCCAGTGAGTTGAGGGTTGGCCATCGACGACAGTACAAGAGTTCTCTTTGTGTGTGATAAATTGATATTGCTCTATTTTTTTAAATCCAATAAATATTGTATTATTGGAATAGGGTAGATATCTAATTTTTACGTTGATTTGTTCTGAGAACATTATAATCTCCAACCTTTCAATAGTAAAATTTTGCCGCTGTGTTTCGTTCGTGGATGTAGGCTTTCTTGTTGAGACAAACCACGTAAATCTTTCTGTTCTATTTTTCTATTTCGTTGCGTTATTGTTTTTCTTGTGGTTTTGTTTCATAACACTTATTTATTTGACCTATAAAACATATGTTATTTGCAGAGTAGTAGCAAGCCCATATACTTGGGAAGTCCAATTTGGCAATATTTCTAACAAAAGATATGATTATATTGTTGAACATATTTCAGATTCATCACATTTCAGACTTCATATTATGGTACATATTCCAGGGGAAAGAAGAGGTCCTAGGAATCAAAGGCCGAAGGCTTGAAAGCACAATGTCCACCTGGTGTATAACTATTTTTCTAGTATGAGAAATTTGTGTATTGTAGTGTCAAATTATTTTGTGGTTAATGTTTATTTGATAATGTACGCATTTGTTGTACTTCCATTACAATAAGGAACAAATGGAGAATATCAAAGGAAACGTTGAATAAAAGTCACACACGAGGTATAATTTGTGTTACAAAGATCGAGTATTATTTGGAATAGTGAAATTAACAATGTATTCCAATTGAACTTATACTCATAAGGTGATCAAAGAACTGGCTAACCAATGGAGGAAGATGGTAGCTATTGAGATACAGAAATACAGAGAAATGTCTATTCATGCGAAGAGTGAATATGATTGTGTGAAAGATAATTCTGGGGAAATGACAGTACGGGTAAATATATAATGTTGATGTTAATTTTTATGTGCATTTACATTTACTACACCTCTCCAACTGACTTTTCTGTCTATGTTTTGCCGAATTATCAAAGGGGACGCTTGGTACAAGGTTTTCGTTTGGGATAATTTTAAAAATGTTACGAAATTTATGTGATGAGCAAAAAGCTGCAATAAAAAAACTTGGTTTTGGGGGATATTGAGCCTCAAATGTGGGGAATTGAAGCGGGGTTTATGTGCATGATTGATTGAATGGTTCGACACTGTGTCCTTGACATTAAATGTCTACAGTGAAGCTATTCAGTTATCAGCCATGGATGTAGAATGTGTCATGGGTTTGAGAAATGAAGGGTTGGACGTGTAGACTACTGGGCCCAGTGAAAGAATTCATGGCATTTGGAATTCAGTGTTCAATGGAGTTAAGAATATCCCGTTGAGACACGTGAATAAGAGACTTTGTATACTTAAAATGGCTTCAAATGAGTGTAGGATATATTTTATGCTATTTCTTGTTGGACATCTTCTATACCTAACCATGCGTACTTCAATCAGCAGCGGGTATCTTCACACTGTTGTAGACGTTCCTTCTATAGGAAAGAGAAATTGGGCGAAATTTTTATTTAATGGTATGGTTGAAGGGGGTACGAAAATATCAAACACATGATCAGAAAAATGTTAGTGGATGTTTACCTGTTTTTATGGTAAGGCATCAATTAAATTTTTTTTCGTATTTTTGTGCTGTGACTGTTTCACAATACTTTTACTAAATTACCTCTTTTATTTTTTTTAATATAAATAGTATATCTGGAGTGGGTCACACCCCAAGGGGTGTTTGTTAAACAACTGCCTTGTAGAAGCAACCCTCGAATTGCTGCATGGGGGGATGAGGAAATTAAGAAACATATAAGCATATTGAATAAGTCCAAACGACTAGCATGCCAAGAAGTTATTTGCAAAGTGTTTGACAACACCATGAATAAACCCCCACCAGTCGCTATAGTAAACTTTAGGAAACGATCCACCCATGAAGTGAAGCCATATATTTTGACATCAGATGAAAAACCACCGGTACGTATATATATCATGATACTAAAATCACATTGATATATAATAGTTATTGACACGTAATCAATTGTGTAAATGTGCAGGAATGGGAGGCCAGTATGTGTTGGATGGACATTGTGATTGTTAACCTAACTAACATGGTCGGCTCAATGGTTAGCATGATGCAAATGTTCATGGGTGGATTGTTTCCTAAACCATCAAATTACGAAGAGATAGACAATCATGCTGCTATTGGACAAGTTGATGAGCAAAAAAATAAAATTGACTTGAATGAAAATGCAAATGCCAATTCCCGTAATGAAGTGGATGTGGACTACCGGATTTGGACACCCATTGCCGCTGTGCGCACCCCACCACCAAAATCATTCCAGAAGGCACGACAAAGGCCATTGAATACTAGCAATTTGGGTTACAATCAGAATAACGTTGGTGACATGCAAGAGGCTTCTTACTCATGCAGTTAAGAAGAGATTCTAAACGGAGGCCAAGCAAATATGTGATGTCACCATATGACTAGCCAAAGGTATAACATACATAAAACTTACTGTATTAATTACATTATACATTATCGTCACTTATATTTTACTCACTTCAACTACAACATCGTGGGGGTGAAGAAGGATGATAAAAAAGAGGGCAAGGGGAGGTGAATAATCCCCCGGATCATATTCAACCAAGGGACAATTCCATGCATAAACATTTAATGCCTAAGGTTGTCACATCATTTATTATTATCCAATTTTTTTTACATGGGTATGTTCAATTTCTCTTTGCACATGGTCGTTACCACATGAATTGCTATGATAACACGGCAGTGATCGATGTGTACAAGACTCTACACAATCCTACTAACAAACTGAAATTGTCTTGTAATAGTGCATCAGTTGCTGAAATTCATAAGGCCTGTTTTTTTTCATTGTTGATTATTTGA
>CAUOFW020008592.1:0-16708 GCA_963454935.2 Ilex paraguariensis
TTTCGATAAATCAGCAATTAGATGATGTAGTACATTCACCTGTTCATGAGTACAAAATATGTAGATGATAAATATTGGGATTACACCATTCACAAAATGTACTTTGAGTACATAAACTTTACCATTTTCACAGCCTATGTAAATCGGTGATGTTTCTTGTTGGGATTGTGCAATGTGTCGAGAATCATGCCTCCCATATTCTGTACATCTATTACAATTAAGTACCAATGATCTTCCCCATCATGGATTGGTACATATTTCTACAGTTTAAAACATGTAAAACAATGATCATTGAGACATCATAAACATCCATTTATTAATAAGGATGACAAATATAATATAAGCAGCAACTTCAAACCTTATCACATTTGTTAATGTCGCAAATGAAATGGCCATAGTTGGATCTAAATTTATCGTCCAAGACACCATTTTCTGACAACTCTATTGCAACATCTTGTTGCTAAAAAAAACAATCATAACATAGAAATCATAAGCAAATATAGATGTTTTGTCTATATAGGCAATGCACAACACAGATGAGCTGGAATACTTTACCGAGACCCATGTCGACAAGTACCATCGCTCCTTATTAGTGATGTTGTTAAGCTTTTCATCATACGACATAATCAATGGCAGTGCACTTATTACCTGTTAAGTGAACAAGAAGTTAAGTGTCATTTAGTGAATGCTTTAAATCCCGCATAATAATTGAAGACAATAAGGGCATAAGAGGAAATGCCCTTACAGAATTGCACACCCTTTCTTTTTCACCCAATGATTGCAAATCTAATTGCTTAAGAAAAAAGTTGTTTTCATCAAACCACACCAACTCCTCGCTGCTTATTCAAGTCACAACATAATTCAAGTGTCACTTACAAATTATGACATATATACTTGTTTTGAGAAATTTTGCAATTCACTTATGCTGGAGGCAACTTGTTGTTCAGTATATATGCCCATAAATTTCGCTTGTGGAAATCTTGTAGGATCTCTATGTGAGGGTACCCACCTTCAGGAGGTGGAGGATAAGAGTAATCAACATCTTCATCCTACCAATGTTATGCACACAAAATTTCAATATTAAAATAACAGACAATTCTTGAAACATTAAAATAAAAAAAATACTCCGGTACACTCGCCTCTCCACTATCAACTAAGAGGACTTTTTCATTCGACTTGTTGCAAAACTTGTCTAGTCGGTCGGAAAGCTCTTGTATAAAATTCTTCATTGAGTTAAGCTCCACATTTACTTTCGCCAACTCCTCCTGCATGGCTTACTTGATAAAGGCTTGATCCACCTCTAATCTTGTAAGTCTTGTTTCAATTTCCTAAGAAAATGGAAAATGTTTGTTTAACTTAACAAACACCATTGGAAATACTGTTGTTAGGAGTAGTTGTTGAATAATATGACGAAACCCGATGGACCACCGATGGCTTCATTGACTGCTGATGGATCGGGGCGCCCCTCAGCAAATGTGAATTAATCTAATTCAAAGATGCCAAATATCGTTTGTGATAAGTAACATGAATAAATTTATAAAAAAATTAGATTGTTGTGCAAGAATCACACTGATTTACCTTGTCATTTTTGTAACCTCCCAACTTTTGTAGTCGTTGTAGCCTTGTTCTTATATCTTCATCACCCCATGATCCAATCCATGGGGTTGGTCGAGATAGCAATGGGGCCACAGTCTCCCCTATTGATGTCGCACACTCAAGGTAGAAAATCTATATGACACACAACATACGATTAATAAAAATAAAAGTGCATAAAAGACTTGGGTAACCAACAGTAACCGAATATAAATGTTACCATGAGGACAAAAATGCAACCATTGACATAAACTTGTTGTCTTGACTTGTAATGTTGTACCCCCACAATGATGGAATCAAAGACAAATTTTGCCCAATTCCCACCCCCCCAAAGATGAGACGTCCAAAAGCATGTGGAGGAGGAAGACATTTACTATGGCCTTCATTGTGGGGCACAAAAATCTCCCCCACAGCAAATAGAACAAACAAACACCGAAATTTATCGGAATCTTCTTCTATTTTCTCTAGCCTAAACCCTATTTCATGCAACAACTCATTTTTACCATAAAAAATTGAATTTTTAAGATCCTCAATTAAATCTGGGGAGCCAGACGTCTTCAATTCAAGCCCTCCATAATTTAACCTCAAGATCTATTCTACATCCATTGTTGTAAAAATGTAAGATTGGTTGCACACGTTCAGAATACGTGTATCGAGGTCAAATCTACTCAATATCCATTCACATAAACCCCTTTTTAACCAGTGGATTTTTAAACTTAATAAACCCCCCAATCCCATTTCCTTGACATCTTCCTTTTGTACATCACTAAGGTCTTCAATTGTTTTAGCCAATATTGAAGGCGAGCATCGGGTTCGAAGAAGATCCTGAAAAAAATTTTACAACTTTAAGTTAGTGAATAAACAAATATTGAAATGGTTGAAAGTTTAAGGTTGCAATCAACCTTTTCAGTTTTCTGTCGCTTTATAAGCTCTGGCTTTTCTTGTGTTTTCCCTAACCTCTTCTTCGCCCTATAACATGCACTTACAGATGTTAACACACTAAAATATAAATGAATTTAAAAAAATTATGATGAAGCCATACTTACATTGTAATAATTCAAATTCAATTTATTGTGTACTGACTTGATGACCTCACCGGTGTTTACTATGATTCTATGGTGAGTGAAGTTTCCCCCAGAAGAAAATGCAACCAATTCACCTACAAGATAAGAAAACTTTTAAGTTAAAATTACAAACCCTACCTTGAATTTGCTAACTTAGAAACTCATGATCTTCCACTAGGGAAAAATGCGATAGAATGAATTTGGTGAACATAAAGTGATATCCACCCATGTGTGGAATTCTCTCTTATGTTAAACATTTGAAACTAAAATGGTTATTATAATTAATTTGTGCCTAAAACTAATACAAACTTCTAAAAAATCATGTCAGTAATTATTGGAAAGACGTTGGAGATCCATTCAAGGCTCGCAGACATTGGATAGTGTTCTCTCAAAATAGGAATCTAGAAATTTCCTGTTTGTATACACAATAGTAATAACCCGTGTGTTCAGGCACAAACAATATAACAATCGAACATCCCAAAGAATTAAGACACAATATGAAATTAAGACAACAATTTTTTTAAAAAAAGTGGAGTTTAAAAGTCATCCCTAAAAATATTGTACAACACAAAATGGACACGTAAAACAAATATTTTCAATAGCGTACAAATGTCAACATCCCATCTTAATTTTTATATGGTCTTTCTATGCATTCAATACCATATATAAACCTAACTAGCAACTTTATAATTAAAAAAATCGAACATTGAGCATAAATACAAAAAAATTAAAGACTGAACATGGGGATGAACTAAGCTAAAAGCTTAAACTATATCCTTAACACACCCGCACTTCGCATGCATACTCAACAAAATATTACCTATACGAAAATTCTAGTGTAAACAAATTTCAATAGAGACGGAGAAACCTAACTTCAATAAATTTAAAATGCATAAAATTCATATTCTTGAAACTACTTATTTAATTACAACTAACAATAGCACCCATAAATATTTATTCAAAGGTTAACTTACAGGAATTTGTAAACTTGTGTCATTTAAAAAAATTTCCATGTTATGGTAAATTATAAATCATCAATATCTTATCAAATTAATTTTTCTTTCTCAAAAAAACAGGACCCAAAAAAATACATCAACTTGTACAAACAATATATAAAACAGTAATTACACAATCCACCCTTTATAAAATGATAATTATTTAATAAATAAATTATGAACCCAGCATGGCATTCCTCAACTTTGCGTACAATTTTGTTGGGTTTGATTATTAAAGCTAGGTTTTCATACAATGTATGATGATTTAAGCAAAACAAGTGGTGAAATATACAATGCCTTTCAAAATGCTCACATTGCATATATTTGTACACTTTGAAAGTGTTCTACTACAAACAAACCTGCTTATGATTAAGAAACACATGATTTAAGAAGACACGACCCAAACCATTTATCAAACTCACTATCACACCCCGATTCTATCATAACAAAACCATTCATCAACTATCATACCAACGTAATAATATCAACAATAGTAGAACCATCTTGATTGAATATCAAAGAAATCCAAGATGACAATAAGTTCTATCCAGGAGTTAAAATTTGATCAATACCAAGCCATGAAATACCTCCTGTTTCAAAAGAAAGAAAGTCATTGAATAATTGTTGTTTGAGAAAACACTTTATCATGATATTATAACATGCAAGATGCCAAAAAAATTATGTGGTGGTGGCTATGTGTGTATGTGTTGTGTGTAAGAGTATCACTTTTTTGGTTCACATCACAACGGAATGGTAAGAGTACAACTTTTTTGGTTAACAGAACCATTTTTTTGGTTAAGATTGCCATTTTTTTGGTTAAGAGTACCACTTTTTGGTTAACATCACCACCTTTTTGGTTAAAAAAATGGCTAGTTTTCTCTCAAAATAGGAATCTAGAAATTTCCTGCGTACACAATAGTAATAACATATAACAATCGAACATCCCAGAGAATTAAGTCACTATATGAAATCGTGACAACAATTTTTTTTAAACAAGTGGACAAAATCCATCCCTGAAAATTTTGTAGAACACAAAAATCGAGCACTAATCATGTAATACAAATATTTTCAAGTAACATTGTATTTGTCTTTTTTTTTAACTTACGCCAGTTTAAATCAATCTAGACCCACAATCATTATTAAAAAATCAATGAAAAAGAACAAACCTATGCATAGCAGGAGCACCACAATGAGGAATAAAGGCATTAGACTCAATTTTGCCATCTCTTTCCTATGAGAAACTAATGAGGATGTCTATGGGAATGGGATGATCCATGAGGAATATGTAGTAGTTTTAATAGAAGGGATCAAGATTTAATTTTGGTAGCTATATAATACACCTCATTATTACCTTAGTACATGGGAACATAATGTCAATATGCCCTCTTAATTTGTATTGGTTCTTTCTATGCCTTCAATACCATATATAAACCTAAGTTTACAGTCACTATATCAACAAAATAAAAAATAACTACAAATATTTAAAAACAAAAGCCTAAAACCCATTAAATCAACTTAATATCAATCAAATTTAACCACCAATCAAGCACAAATGAAGAAAATGTTTTGAGTCAATGTGTATGAGTGTTTGTCTGTGGATGTTTGTCTACATGCTAATTAAAAAAATAGCAATCAATTGAAATTTCTTAAATGTAATAATTCAAACTGCAAAATGCAACTTCAATACCATACATAAACCTAATTTTATAGTCACTGTATCAACAAATGCATAAAAACCCATGCAAAAGTATAACTCAATCAAATTTAACCATCAATCAAGCACCAATGATGAAAATGTTTCGACTATGTATTAAAATATTTAGACTAATGTTTAATATTGTTTGTAGTGAGTATTGAAAATGTTATATTGAGAGATCAAGATTAGTTGCCAGGTTGCAATATACCTGCCTATTTGTATAAAACTGCAATATTAGCTCCTCTATAAGTCTAAAGCTACAAAAAACCAAAATGATAATAATAATAATAATAATATGAATAAACAAATTAATTACCGACAAATCATAAAATAAATTTACCATATTGAAAAGCTACACACATACCAAAAAGAGCGACCTTGAAGTGAAACCATGTGTACATTACCATTTGTTTTGGTAATAGTACCACTTTTATGGTTAATATTACCATTTTTTGGTAACAATATAATGTTTTTTATTAAAATTATAATTTTTTTGGTAAATATTACCACTTTTTTTTGTAAAGGTTACCACTTTTTGGTTAACATCACCACTGGTTTGGTTAAGAGTACCACTTTTTTGGTTAAACAAAATGGATAGTTTTCTCTCAAAATAGGAATCTAGAAATTTCCTATACACAATAGTAATAACCCATAACCAAAAACAATACCAAAAAAAAAATAGCAAAAATTAGAAATTCATTTCACAAAAAGTTAATTCTCAATATATTTTTTAGAAATTTGGCTAGACTTTCCACCAAAAATGGGCCCCTAGACAATTTTCAACATGTATACACAATTAATTTTCATACCCAAAAAAACTACCAAATGTCTAACTATTACACAATTTTGTCTTACACAACCATTTACCAATTAACGCAATCACGTAAACAAATTATATAACATTTGAATTCCATAAACAAAATATTCACCATTACACCCAAGAATAGTCAATGTTTAAATGCTCTATGCAATTAACAAAATAAAAAAAATGAAAATATTGTATATAAATATACCCAGCCTAATCTCTTAGCTACCGTATGTGAATAAACTTTGAACATGAACTACACAAACGCCAAGAACAAACATAAAATGGTTTTAAACAAATTCACATTGATCACTAATGGTATAAGCAAATCTTAGGTAGCGCAAAAAGAGTAAGATAGTTCATCTCAATAGTTTACACGCTACTTTTAAACACCTAAGTATCTTATACACTATTGTTGGGAATTTTTTTTAACTCATACAAAAAAGAAATTATAATCACTTGCTTTTTAACGTAGAAGAACACATATGACAAATTACCATACTTCTTGATGTTACTATCTTTCTTAAACTAAGCCCGAGATAACAACTTGATGTTGCAATTTAGATGTATCCACGGTTGAAATCTCTGTCAAAGAATCCTACAATGGAAGAAAAATTTGATGAGATGTTACAAAACTGGGATAAAAGATGAGATGCAAGGAATTACTGGGATTGCTTCCAAACTGAGAACTTGGAATTGTGATATAGGTTCCAAAAAGCATATTCACTTCAATTTTAAATTTTTGACTTAGTTAGGCTAGCTCATATGGAGCAAAATCATAATAGAATAAGAGTGAGATGCAAAATATAAAGCCATAGAAATTACCAAATGAATCAAACATTAACCTGATTTACACGTTTCACACAATTGTATTTTTTTGCCATCCGCATACTAAGCAATCTCACCTATAGAGGAGCTTTGTGTGTGTGTGTGTGTTTGAGAGAGAGAGAGAGAGAGAAGATGCCTGGTGGTATGGGGATGGTCAGTTGGGTTTGATTTGAGTTATGGGTAGTGTGTGTGTGGGGTTAAAGTGGGCGGGAGAATGCATTTGAGTGGAATGGATTGTGAGCCTTTAGATTTATGGAGATGAGTTTAGATGAAATCTGGACCATATATTTAAATTTCAATTAAATCCTAACCGTTCTTCTACTTTTCTAAATTAGGAGGGTTGATTTCAATTGAAAATTTTTGAATTTGCCTCGATCTTATTAGTATAGATAATGTCAATATGCCCTCTTAATTTGTATTGGTTTTTTCTATGCCTTCAATACCATATATAAACCTAAGTTTATAGTCATTGTATCAACAAAATAAAAAATATCTACAAATATTTAAAAACAAAAGCTTAAAAACCCATCAAATCAACTTAATATCAATCAAATTTAATCACTGTGCCGGTACAATATAACAATCGAACATTCCAAAGAAGGGATCAAGATTTAATTTTGTTAACTATATAATACATCTCATTACCATATATACATCTCATTTTGGTAACTATATAATACATCTCATTATCAAGATCCAATTATCTTAGTATATGGGAACATAATGTCAATATGCCCTCTTAATTTGTATTGGTTCTTTCTATGCCTTCAATACCATATATAAACCTAAGTTTACACTCATGTATCAACAAAATAAAAAATATCTACAAATATTAAAAAACAATAGCCTAAAAACCCATTAAATCAACTTAATATCAATAAAATTTAACCACCATTCAAGCACCAACCATGAATTGGTTCAACTGACCATAATAACAGTTGTACAATCAAGTTAAACTTTATACACAATATAGAAACAACCACACAAATAATTATATATCTAAGCACACAAATCCAACCAATAATTCGAAAGGCAAGCAACTCAACAAAAATGTAATAATCATGAGTATATTAATGAACACACTAAATATTCAAAGTGGTCAAACCCACCATCACCATTATTCAACCTGTGGTTATGTTATGTATCATCAAAAGTATTATTCAAAGCATGCTTTAAGATTACACGGTAACAATCAATCAGTGAACTATCAATCAGTTATCAAAATCAAACAAAAAACTATCAAAGACGGGCATAAATTCAACCCGCTAAATAGCCATATAGTGAATTCATATCATTGTGCTTTCCAAACTTTGGAAATTCTAAAACACCATTTATCTTATTATTATAGATTAACTTCCAATTTGATACAATTAACAAACCCATTTCATACAACTAACAACCATAGCATTCAATTAAAAACCCTATTATCAAAACTCTATGAAAAATCCCAATTAAAAATCAATCTTTAACATTCAAATCAATTTAACATCCAAAACACCTAAACAATAACATTCAAACTTATATTGGATCAAACAACGATTTCTTAGTAACATGAACAAGGATCAAAATATTCAGAAGACGAAGATAAGAAATTTGAACAATGCATACATTGGATCAAACAACGATTTCTTAGTAACATGAAGTATTGAAACTATTTAGACAATTAACATAAAAGATTAACAATAATTTGCTCGAACAAAATGTATTCATCTATGAGATGATTAGGCTCAAGAAACTGTCTACAGAAACAAAATTATATCTAACCCAATAAATATGAATATAAGAATCAAAATGGAGAAATAATAAACAAACATTACTTTTAAAAAAACATAATCAATAAACAAAAAGCAAAAAATTAAAAATACTCCAAAAAATGCATACTATATCAAATTTATGGCATAAGCAGTGAGAATAATCCAGATTAGGATATGATTAAACAATGAAAAGCAATGAATCGAAAGATTAAACAACAGAAATTAAAAAGAAACTGTAAAAAAGAGTACCTTAGAAAGAAGATCACAAAAAAAGGAATCAAATGAGAGTTTCGAAAAGAGAAGGGCAGAAGGTTGTTGTTGAGTCGTGTGTGCTGCGAGACAGAGAAAGAGAAGAGAAAGACAGGAGAGAGAGAGAGAGAGTCTCGGGCAAGGAGTTGGGCTAGAGAGGGGAAGGGGCTAGGAAGAGAGAGAAGTGAAGTGAAGAGTTGGTTTCCTGGGAGACGTGTATCACGTGTTAGGAAAGCCTCCAAAAAAATAGAAATTTGAAACAATTATTTGAAATTTTTTGAATAAATTATTCAATAAAAAAGTGTTAAAGTAAAATAAATAAATTCGTAACATATTTAACTAAAAAAATATCTATAAAATCCTAACATTAAAAAAATACAAATAAATAAATCTAAATCATACCTAACCTGTAATGCCTCAAAAACCACCCTGGATGGCATTACCATTTAAAAAAATTCATGTCATGAGAGAAACTAAATAAATTCATCATTAAAGAACATCCTTAATTTAACAAAATTCGGGTAGAGTCTCATTTGTACGGGGAACTCTACCCAAAATACAACCTGTGCAATTATACTACATTGACCACACCAGGTACATTTACCCATCAAATAATAAAATTTCATTCACCACATGTAATATCCACAATATCATCCCAAAAGAATAGGCCAAGCTATGGCACTTATATTCCAAAAGAATTATACTCAGACTTAGCAGCAGAATAAACAAAATACTAGACTATACATGATCGTAAATAAATTCTCTAGTCTAGCACAAAATAAACTATAGCTCTAGATGTCCACCTCAGGAACTAGGTTCCCCTCTGGTGGAACCTCCCAATTTCCTGGCTCGTCTACGCCGAGATCTTCCTCTAGCACGAAATCTGAAAAGAAAATATTATTGTATGGGGTGAGCACTAAGCTCTGTAGGAAAATCCTCTCAAACTCTAACAAGGTTTGAAAAACGTAGAAAATAGTCGGTTTCATTTCACAAATAGCATACGTAAATTTTGAAAGAAAAACATGACATTTTCAAAGATCTCAATTTTATACATTAACAATAATTAAGTGGAAGAGTAAGTCAATCCCACCATAAATAATCATTCCAAAGAGTAATTATTAAGTGTAAGAGTAAAGTCAATCCCACCATAAATAACCATTCCAAAGAGTAATTATTCCCACAACAATTCCCAAGATAATCATATCCAAAAGATAACGCAATAAACAATAATCACAAAATATCTCAAGTCTGATGTAAGATAATTGCATGAATAAACATATCGAGAATACCCTGGCCCCCACACACACAAATCCTCACAAGGATATCAAACTTTGGGAAGGGCGCCTACCGATGCATTGTCTCATACCAATGCACCGACAATAACGAATCCGACCCAGGCATAATATACTAATCCTCTGCCACGGCACCCGTGAGCTAATAGTGGTTTGGTCCTCTCAAGACACCAACCCCACTACGAGTGGTAGGAAAAGTTCAAACCCACACGGAATAAGAACTACACACATCTATCCATTCTACGATATCCGGTCAATGGCCACCCATGGTCATCCAAACACCTCCATGAGATACAATCACCAACAATTTCTGTAACACCCCGCATTTTCTTTTATATATGTATATAGATATATAGTAAATAATATTGTAAAAATGGGGATATGTGTAGTGATGTGTGTTTGAATTTGGTAGAATGAAAAAGGGATGAACAGTGCACTGGCTGTAACATCAAGCTCGATTTCGACCTTGATGCAGTCCATATCTCTCAAAACTTAAAACATGAAATTTTTAGATCTCTCTCTTAGGATTCCATATCACCTTGAATCATCTCAATCGGAACTAGGAGGAAGGAGTTATGTCCATATTACGAAGTAGTGTCTACACTGTCCAAAAATCTGTCCGGCAGACTACCTTTCGCTAATTTCATCATAACTCTTTATTGGAAAGTCCGAATTGTGCACCGTTATTTTTGTTAGAACACTAACTCGTATATCTTTCCAACCATATAGGTTACACCTCCTAGAAATACCTGAGTCAAATCAGTTTATTCTATGAAGTTGACCAAAAATCTGCACTATGGTGCTCCTTGGATAGTAAAGGGTTGTGCTTTCTTATTAGACCTTGAAGGTGTAAAACCCCATATGTTTACATTAATATATTAATGTACTTGTTTAGTGATTCTTCCATATGTAATGACTTAAGAATAAACCATATATATATATTAAAATCGTAAGGATATCACCTATAGTAGTTCGAAGGAATAAAATAGAAATTTTAATGTTCCAAGTGTGAATTTATTTTAGTTTTGAAATAAATCATAAAAAGCAATGTTTTTAGGTTAAAATAACATTAAAAATGAATCCGGAACGTCGAAAAACCTTAGGGTAGTCGTATGGATCAAATTGGAGATTTCTAGTGGCAAAACTGTAATTTTGGAAAAAAAACTCAAAATTCAGCCCATGAACAGTGATTGTCGCGGACTGCTGTGTTTAAAACACAGAAACCAGCCCATTTCCTTCCATTTTTTCTCACATCTCTCACCCCCAAACCCCTTAGCACCCTTGGGGAAGATAGAGGAAAGGAGGAAAGGGAGAAAGGAGGTCATTAGAGCTTGGGTTTGTGGTTTGAAACTTTGATTCAAGGTAGGGGTTTTTCTTCCATGCTTGTCCATTGAGGCTAAGGCTAATATATATATATGTTTTGACTCATACTTGTATGTATTTGCTAGGAATTCCTTGTTTCTTGGTTTTCTTGCAATTATGACATGTCTTAAACAAAGTTAGGATTGATTACCCATGAAACTTCTTTTATAGCTTTAAAACCCTAGTTTTTGGGGAAATATGGAATTCTCTTTCTACATTTGCTCAAGCTTGGGTTTGAGAACTTTAGTGCTTTGTGTGAGTAATGAAAATGATGTGGTGGTGATCTCTTGTATTTTTCTTAATTGGTTATTTGGATTGTCGCATGATAAAATTTGGGGATTTTGATAATGGTTGCTTGTTGAGGGAAATTTGTGGATTTTATCTTGTATGTGATTGTTGGTATGAAAAGAGGATAATTATGAACCGAGGTTACTCGTAAGTATGCGGTTAAGTGTGGAATACTTGAAGGGGGTAGAGGTTACTTGTAAGTATGCTACCTACCAAAAGAGGATATTTATGAACCGAGGTTACTTGTAAGTATGCGGTTATGTGTGGGAGACTTCAAGGGGGGTAGAGGTTACTTGTAAGTATGCTACCTACCTAGAAGGACATCTAACGACCGTGGTTACTTGTAAGTATGCGGTTATGGGAAACAAAGACTTGAAGGGGTGGAGTTTACTTTTAAGTATGCCACCTGCCAAAGGAAATATAATAATCGATGGTGGAATAAGCGTTCCTTTTTGTATTATGGTGTTACTATTGCATTTCCCACAAGAGCTTGTGGAGGTATGGGACTCTACAAGAACTTGTTGGAAATGGTTATGGTTGCTCATTGTGACTTGGGTTTACTGTTCATTTAAATTATTGCGAATGTTTAAACTTGAGATCTGTTTCAAATGTCACGGTTTTACTTCAAATGTTATATGATATTTTGGAAAATAAGACCGAACTGTTTTACTTGTTTTCTAAACCTTGTATGAGTATGGAAGGAATGTTGCTACAGAGCTTAGTGCTCATCCCCTACAAATAATATCTTTTCAGATTTCGTCTATGAGGAGGAGTTACAAGTAGATGAACCAGTGCATGGGGAAGCTCCCCTAGAGGGGAACGGGGGTCCTGAACTGGATGCCTAGAGTTATATTTCTTTTGTACTAGACTAGAGAGTTTATTTTGAAATCATGTAAAGTCTAGTATTTTGTTATTTCACTGCAAGTGTAATTTAATTCTTTTGGGAATATATTTGTCATACTTGGCCTATTCTTTTGGGATGGCATTGTGGATATGACATATGATGAATGAAAGTTTATTTTATGATGGATAAATAGACCCGGTGTGGTCAATAGTTATGCATATGTGGACCCGGTGTGGTCAATTGTAATATAATTGTACAGGTTGTGTTTTGGGTAAAGCTCCCCGTACAAAGGAGACTCTGCCCAAATTTCGTTAAAATATGAATGGTTGATGAATGAACTTTCGTCGTGATGAATTTACGTAATGCTCTCATGGGGTGAATGGTTTTTAGAATGTAATGTCACCCAAGGGGGTTTTTGGGGCGTTACAAATTTGGTATCAGAGCTTAGGCTTTAGGTCTTACATGGGAGCTGTAGGTTATGGATTACCACTAGAAAGGCAGGATTAGGTTGAACAAAATTGATGATCTATGTTTTATATAAATGTCTTGTACCTCAATGAAATTAAATTGTGAATTGATGTGCAGGATGGATGGAGGACGAGGACGAGGACGTGGACGTGGGCGTGGTCGTGGAGGTCAAGCAAATCCACCACCACCACCACCTCCCGATGCCATGAATGGCATCTATCAATGCTTGAAGGAGCTCACCACTTTGGTACAAAACCAGAATGGGAACAACAACCATAATGGTGGAGCTCAACCACTAGCGGAAGTACCCGGAATTGGAAATGGAGATCGAAGGATGGTGGTTCTTCGAGAATTTCTGAGACAACATCCACCCACCTTCCAAGGGAGCTCTAACCCTTTGGATGCGGACAAGTGGATACGCAGAGTGAAGAAGGTATGTGACGGCATGGGAGTTGCCGAAGATTTGAGGGTTGGCTTGGCGACCTATTTGTTAGAGGGGGAGGCCGACCATTGGTGGGATTCGGTCAAGAGACGGAGGAACACTGATGCACTCACTTGGGAGGAGTTCGACCAAATATTTCAGGACAAGTACTTTCCTGAATCAGTCAGAGATCAAATGAAGGCTGACTTTCTTGCTCTACGACAGGGTAGCACGACGGTGGCCGAGTACGAAAGGAGGTTTGACGAGCTCTCCCGTTATGCTACAGGATTTATATCTACGGAGGCCGACAGGGCTAAGCGATTTGAGCAGGGACTGAGGCCGGTCATCCGGGAGAAGTTGGTGGCTCTCAAGATTAGGGAGTATGGGGACTTGGTGGACAGAGCTGCACTGGTAGAGAGAGACATAGAGGATAGCCAGCGACGACAGGGCTTCTTGAGAGGAGGTCCAATCCGGACGGGTGCTACCACTAGTGGGGCACAGAGACCGACACCATACCGTCGCCCAGACCCAACAGGTGGACAGCGACTTTTGACAGCCCGAGGAGAGGGAGACACTCAGACTAGAGCTGGTATTATCCCACGATCTTGCTTTGCATGCGGAGGTGTGGGACATATTCGGATGCATTGCCCAGTTTTTCCACCTCAAGGGCCTATCCAGACCGCAAGACAAGTACCAGCACCCAACCACCACCACCGAGGCCTGCACCGCATCGACCGATACAAACTCAAGCCCCGGCGGCACCAACCAAGGGCGAGTATTTGCTTTGACTCAGCCGGAGGAGGACATTGCCAATGCCGTTGTGGAAGGTATCATTCTTCTCTACAATTCCTGGGCCCGAATCTTATTTGATCCCGGTGCTACTCATTCTTTTATACGTACTGCATATGCTATGAATTTGGGATTGGGTTTCGAGAAGTTAGAACATGCTTTGACTGTTGACTTGCCTACGGGAGAACAATTGGGTACTAGCCGAGTCTGCAAGGGTTGTGTGCTTCGTATTGGGGAGCACGAATTGATTGTGGATTTAATTGCTTTAGAGATGAAGGGGTATGACGTGATTTTTGGGATGAACTTGTTATCCACTTTTCGTGCGGTACTGGATTGTTTCCGCAAGCGGATTACATTTCAATTGCCGGGAGGAGTAATTTTCAGTTTTGTGAATAACCGAGATTCTTTCCATCCATTTCCTACTATGGGTAGTAGATTCTTAAAAGCGAAAGCGGGAAGTCATTTGAGTTTCTTAGCTAGCTTGATGGGAGATAACATGGATAAACTCCATACGGATGTGGTGTTAATTGTATCGGAGTTTTCGGATGTTTTTCCTGAGGAATTACCTGGATTACCGCCACATAGGGAAATTGAGTTCAAGATCGATCTCTATCCGGGAACCGAACCCATATCCATTGCTCCCTACCGGATGGCACCTTTGGAGTTAAGGAGCTAAGGAAGCAGTTGGATCAATTGTTGGCGATTGGGTTTATCCGTCTAAGCACTTCACCTTGGGGAGCCCCGTCCTCTTTGTGAAGAAAACGGATGAGACTCTACGGTTGTGCACGGATTACCGGAGGTTGAATCGGGTTACCGTGAAGAATAAGTATCCGTTGCCGAGAATTGATGACTTATTTGATCAGTTGGAGGGTTCAAAGTATTACTCCAAGATTGATCTTCGCACGGGGTATCATCAGCTGCGAATTAAGGAGGAGGATATTCCTAAGACTTTCTGCTTTCGTACCCGATATGGTCATTTCGAGTATACGGTGATGCCATTCGGATTGACTAATGCCCCCGCAGCCTTCATGGATTTGATGCACAGAGTCTTCCGGCCATACCTCGATCAATTTGTCATTGTGTTTATTGATGACATATTGATTTACTCACAGACTCAGGAGGAACATGCTCGTCATCTCTCTATTGTGCTACAAACATTGAGAGAACATAAGTTATATGCAAAGATGAGCAAGTGTGAGTTTTTGGATGAAGGAAGTGAAGTTCCTTGGCCATGTTGTGTCCGAGCAAGGAGTAGCGGTTGATCCAGCAAAGATTGAGGCCGTGATGAAATGGGAACCACCGAGGAACGTGACAGAAGTACGGAGTTTCTTGGGTTAGCCGGCTATTATCGTAGGTTTGTGGAAGGGTTCTCCAAGATTGCGATGCCGATGACTCGCCTTACAAAGAAGGGGGAGAAATTTTTGTGGACTCAAGCGTGTGAACTAGCTTTTCGCACCTTGAAGGAGAAGTTGACGACTGCCCCTATCCTCATTATTCCGAGTAGTGGGGAAGGCTACGATGTCTACACCGATGCTTCACTACGAGGATTGGGATGCGTTCTAATGCAAGGAGGGAAGGTAGTGGCTTATGGCTCGAGGCAACTCAAGGTGCACGAGCAGAATTATCCCACACACGACTTGGAGCTGGCTGCAGTGGTGTTTGCTCTTAAGTTGTGGAGATGTTATTTATACGGGGAGAAATTTCAAGTGTTTTTCGGACCATAAAAGCCTCAAGTATATCTTCACACAGAAAGACTTGAATCTCCGGCAGAGAAGGTGGATTGAGTACTTGGAAGATTATGAGTTCACACTCAACTACCATCCAGGGAAGGCCAATGTAGTTGCCGACGCTCTTAGCAGGAAGTCTCGGGGTGAAATCAATTCTCTTGCGGTAAATAGGTGGAAAATGATTGATGCATTGGAGGAGTACGATCTATGGGTGGATGGACCGGAGTATCAATCATATCTATTCAACCTTGTAGCTCAACCGACGCTTCGACAACGGGTTATGGAGTTGCAATGCCTGGATTCGGAACTCGATTTGATTAGAGCCCGATTGGAGAATGGGGAAGCGATGGGAGGATGGTCTTGGGAGAATGGAGAGTTGAGATATGGGGAGAAGCTATGTGTTCCCGATGATTCGTCCCTAAAGGAGGAGATACTTGGGGAGTGTCATCGCTCCAAGTTTGCTATCCACCCCTGTAGCACAAAGATGTATAGGGACATGAAAGCGTCAATACTGGTGGAGGGGAATGAAGCGA